>CM040121.1:578439342-578960576 GCA_022559845.1 Amorphophallus konjac | reverse complement strand
GATAAGAGGAAGGTCGAGTCGGAAGGGCTCGATCCTAAGGAAAGCTCCAAAGCCCATGGCGTCTACACGCGCCCTCTGGAAATCCGGCAGCCCACGGTATGCTGCCACCACCAAGGACCAGCTGATCCGGCCCTTCATCACGCCCTGCACACCACAAAACCAACAAAGAACACATCAGCATCATGAACAGTCATAAACAATAACACTGTATATATACTACTTATTCTTTTATTTTTACTTTTTTAAAATATTTATATTTTCTTGTGGAGGCGTCCAGGCCCCTAGACGCCTCCTCTTCTTTTCCTTTATTTTGTTTTATTTTTAGAAAAAAGAAAAACAAAATCAAACCAAAAAATATATATTAATTATAATGGAGGCGTCCTAGAGCCAAGACGCCTCCTTATTTTTATTATATTTCTATTACTTTTCGTAAATAAATAAATAAATAAAAAGAAAAAGAAAATATGGAGGCGTCCAGGCCCCTGGACGCCTCCTTCTCTCACTACCCGCCCTTCTCTCACAGCCTCTCGCACGCCCGTTTTAGCCTATTGAACCACAAAGTGAGAATTCCGAGGTACTTACCGGGTCGTGATCGTCCTCTCCCGCGTCACCAGCATCCGCAGCGGCCTCCGCGGCCAGGAGAGGCACCTCCATCTCCTCCCCCGCAGCAACCTCCTCTGCTGCGGCCTCCTCGGCATCATCCCTCAACCTCCTCGCACGACGAGCCAGTCGTTTCCGCTTCTCTGGACCCTGACTCGATCCTCCTCGCTCCATTGGGACTAAGAATGGGTCGTTTGGAGTGGCTGGACAGTCGGAATGAACAGTATAAGTGAACAGGGGGGAGCCCCCCCTATATATAGAATGACCTTTTATTGGGGCGTCCAGGCGCCTGGACACCCCCACACTTTTTTTTCTTCAAAAATTCAAAAAAATAGGGGCGTCCAGGCGCCTGGACGCCCCCAAAAATAAAATAAATAAAAAATAAAAAAATCAAAATAGGGGCGTCCAGGACCCTGGACGCCCCCAAAAATAAATTGTCAAAAAAATAATAAAAATAAAATTAGGGGCGTCCAGGCCCTGGACGCCCCCATAATAAAAAAATTTTCAAATTTTTTTTTATAAGAATATGTATATAATCCAAACAAAATAAAAAACACAAAGAAAAAGAAAAACCATAAAAAAAGATATAATTAAGGGGACGGGGGTCCGAAACATCCAAATGCCAAATTTTATTCCATCAGAAAAGCAGAGTGAACTACATCAGGGGCTTAGGCGCTTTAGGCCTTAACTTCCCCAGTTCGATTACATAAGCCCTCCACGGCTCGCATTCCTCCACCACGTGCGCTAAGGCCTTTCCCGCAACACTTGTCTTCCAGGGAGCTTTAATGGCCTTCGCTTCCTTCGCGTCCGCTTCAGTGCCCAACTCCCTTTTCTTCAAAGGAACAATGCCAGTCGGTGGCGGGAACGAATGGCGTGGGATGCCAATCTGGAGGCAGCACCGATGCGCACTATAAAGGACGAACTCGGTCGCGCCGATCAGTTGAAGATCAACTTCGGGGGAAGACCTCATGAGGAGATCTAGCGAAAGCAAACATGCCGGTGCGCAAGTAAAGAAGCCTTGTGTCACGGTGCGGAAGTGAGATCGCCAGTCTTCACGTTTCTTCAGCCACGGAACGCGATTCACTACAGTACCACCAAAGCCTAACACGTCGGCTATGTGGTGAAGCGGGCTTTGTTGGAAGAGCTTCGAAGCAGTTGGCATCCCCTCGCGGTGGTCGAATTTGAAGTGCAAATCAAGCCAGCAATTCAAGACAAGTGCGCAACCAAAAGGAGGCTTACCCATACTCGAGGCGGTAAGGCCGCTGTAAAGATAGGCAAGGACGGCGGGTCCCACCCTCTTTCCACGCCAGATCCCGCAGATAGCACCCAGTTGGTCTTCCTCCACCATGTTGTTGGTATAAGGGAACAAGAGAGCACCCGCCAGACAAATGGTGAACCCCTTCATGATTCCCTCCAAATAGTCATCGTCTGGTGACCCTCTCAGGGCGTCCATGACCCACTCCGCAAGCTTTTGGAGATCGATCCCCTTTTGAGTACGGACCTTTCTGGCTACGTCGGGCGGCATGAAGCTTCCAAGGACACTTTCAGAAGTCACCCGTGTCAGCATCCGCATAGCCTTCACCTTCCCGTCACTCTTGAACTTCTTCAAACCAAGCAGAAGTTCCACCTCCTCGAGGAGGATGGTCACCTCAAAGGTCGGGAAGATAAAAGTGTGGGTCTGGGGATGCCAGATCTCCACTAGTGCGCCCATAGCCGCCCAGTCCATACGAATCTTCTCGTAATGTTTGGCATGAATAAGGAGCCCCTGCAAATGCCACTTCGAGAGTATGGCCCTCATGCCAATGGAGATATTGGAAGTTAGCTTTGAAAGCCATGGCAGCTTGGAAAACTTCCTCGGGCCTGGGAAGAGTGGATATGGCTGGAAGAGGAAAGAAGAAGAAATGAAGGAAGTAAGAAGAAGGTTCACGTGCAGAAATTTGAAAAGAGTCAGCTTACCATATGCGACATGATCGTCCTACTCAGATGACCCTCGAGGTCGGAAAGTCGCCTAATCTCGCTGCTAGGCTTGCTCCTCTTCATAACGCGGGAAGACTCTCCTTCCATCCTAAATTCTCCTCTCCTTCCTCTCCTGAGCTTCCAAAACCCACCTTGGTGCATTTGAATGAGCTAGCCTAAGGGGAGTTCTTATAGGAAGGGTGCTACAGGACAGAACATGTCACATCAGTGGTCATTGTCAAGATTTTGTCTGGATCTCCTTTGAACTGTGGTGCGATTCTGCTACTTTCTGATGTTGCTAACCTTTGCTGGCCTTGTAGGTTTTACTAACGGACGTCTTTGTCCTATCTCCTGTCCCACCTTTCATTGGTTGATCCCACCATGTCATGCATTGTAATATATGATACGTACACTACTAGAACATGCCGAGGACCGTGCGGCCTGAACGAATCTGGGATCTGAGTTCCCCTTCAACAAAAACGGTGATGATCCCGGAAGAGTTCGGGTTGTACGGATAGGCCGTTAATTTGTGGTAGCATGGGGACGACGGTTCCGTTCAGTGAGTTGGTGCGTGGATAAACGGGCCCCAGCTCAGTATCAGCTCACCGGATCGGTATCCTGACCCGTTCTTCACAAGTTAACAATATTATCCTTGGCTATTTTCTATTTTAGTTTGTTTTGAATTTTTTCTTTAAACCCAGCATACATTCATATAGGACTTTGATTTATTGCGGAAGATCATTCAAGTGATTCGATTGTGAAAGCCGTTGTGTTTCAATTACCACAAATATGAGATATTCCACTCCGAATGAAATACCGAGTTTCTTAGAGACGGCCTCGACGCTTCTCTTCCAAAGGAGACCCTTGTTTGGACAGACCCTCAGATATTCCTTTACCTTTTTTTGACCCACCTTGGCCGCAGCACTTCCACATTGGCTGGTAACCGCTCCCCAAAGGTGAAACCTCCGGTTTATGACCCAGGTACTTCCACACCGAGAAGTTGGTCCCTTTTTGTTTCGTGCCTAAGCGCACATCTCACCCTCCCTTATTTGATCTCCGTCCAAGCAATCGTCAATATTTGAAAGACCTTCTTCAAGGTTGCCTCATTGAAACTCCAGGAAAGATTCCAAACAGTAACGTCAAAAGCGTGTCTCATCACACCTTGGCATCGACTTATCAGTCCGCTCCCACTCCATTTCACTCCACTTCGATACCATTCCACTACGTATCGCTCCCTTGCAAAGCAGACGCCAAGGCGGGGCAGCTGTAGACACGCCATTCCTGACGTCTCCTGAGAAAGTCTCATATTACTATACAACGCCCCGCGACGGCTTACGCGTTTTGAATCACTTGAGAGCTTCCTTTTCTTGAGTCTTCTTCCTCCCTTTTCGACATCCGGAATCGTCTCGTCACGGCATTCGGACGGCATCAACACCAGTCGGACGCATCAGGAGGTTCCGGAATCAAGAAGGGGGTCTACCGGGCGGCCGCCGACGCCTGATCCGAGGACCCGGGTGGGTCTTAATGGGGGCGCCCAGGCCCATGGACGCCCCCATCTTTTTAATCTTTTTATTATTTTTCTCAGGGCCCAAAACCAAATAAAAAATATAAAAATATATATATTTTAATGGAGGCGTCCAGGCCCCTAGACGCCTCCATAAAAAACAAAAAAATATATATATGTTTGTAAAATGCCAGTTGGCATAAAATAAAACAAAAAAAATAATAATAATATATATTAATGGAGGCGTCCAGGCCCCTGGACGCCTCCATAAAAATAAATTAAAAAATCAAAAATGCCAGCCCTATCATAAAAAGACAAACAAACAATAAAATAATATATTTTTGGAGGCGTCCAGGCCCCTGGACGCCTCCATTAACTCCGTCACGGGCGCCGGCCACTGAACGACGGTTTGTCGTGTGTGAAAAAAGGCCAAATTATAGAGACGTCCAGTCAGCTGGACGCGCCCATTTCTGAATCACGAGGCGCCGCTCACAAAACCACGCGTTGTGCCAAACCGCGTGCGGCCGTCGTCGGCTTTCGGTGGACCTACTTGAGGCGTCCGGGACCCTGGACGCCCCCACAAAAGTATTCCAAAAAAATATATAAAAATAGAATAAAATATTATTTCGGCCCTGATGGAGGTGTCCAGGGTCCTGGACGCCTCCACCCTCCGGCGTCCTATAAATAGAGGCCCACCCCCTCAGTTCTAAGGGAGCTTCTAAGTGATCCGATAGGCTGCCGAAGCCCAGAGGCTACGGAGTCATTTTCTAACCCGTGGGTTCTTTTGTAGGTGGAGGTTCTGCCGGCTTCTCGGGTGTTCACGCTCGCGAGAGGAAGGCCGTCTTCATCCACCGCGCTTCCCCGTCGTCCCCACGCTGCCGGAGCTCCGCCGGATTTCACCCTCGGCTCATCCAATAAGCCTTTTCTTCCCCTTTTTCTCCATAGTTCTTTACATTCATCATATTGCATCCTCTATCCCCCTTTACAAGGGCGCCTCTTCTCTTATACTTCTTACATCCATCATCTCATTTTCCTCCTACTCGAGTCCGAGAGGGGTTTAAAAGATAACACCAACCAGGTGTGTGTCTTGCCATCATTTCGTTAATTTTACCGCAAGGATTTGAATACTACACCTCCATCTTTCTAATCCACTTGTCATTTATTCGTCGTTGTTTTGCAAGGGTACCCGAGGAAAGCCCTCTCCGTCGGCCGGCCGGAAGGAGAGGAAGAAGCAACCCGCCATCTCCCGCTCTTGAGGTAGGCGCGATCACCTTCTTATTTTACGGTTTTTTGGCCCCTGGCGATCACATCTTGTCATCGAGGCCGCGGCGAGTCACTTCCCCAATGACCGTTTAAATTTCTGTTTCCTATATTCTCTTTATATTTTGTTATATTCTGCTTATATCATCGAGGCCGCGGCGAGTCACTTCCCCAATGGCCGTTTAAATTTCTATTCCTATAATCTCTTTATGTTTTGTTATATTCTGCTTATATCATCGAGGCCGCGGCGAGTCACATCCCCAATGGCCGTTTAAATTTCCGTTCTTATATTCTCTTTATATTCTGTTATATTCTGCTCTTATCATCGAGGCCGCGGCGAGTCACTTCCCCAATGGCCGTTTAAATTCCCGCTCTTTGTATCCTCTTCATATTCTGTCATCTTATTATCTGCTCATATTCTCGAGGCCGCGGTGAGTCACTTCCCCAATGGCCCTTTCAATTCTTGTTATTTAATTTTTGCACCATTCCCGTCCCCCCGAGGCCGCGGCGAGTCACTTCCCGCTATGGCCGTTTAACCCCCATAATTTGCTATATCACACTTGTCCCGCTCGCCCCGCCGGAGCAATCTCCCGTGGTGGCCCCTTCTCTCTTTCCTCCCATTTCTGTGTTGCAGCAAACAAAACACAAAACAGAAGGAGCCCGCGCGCTCTCCGCTTCCTCTTCCCCGCTCTTCCCCGAACAGCGTGACGTCGCTCACAGATTGGCGATCACGGTGGGACCTCTACTGCTTCCTCTCGGCTACCCTTGCAAGTTCGGCACCATCCGTGCTTCTCCATCTTGGCGCCCGCGCGCGCCCCCGTTGTGCTCACGGTAGCACTGTCAGTTGATTGGTTGTTTGTTATTATATGTCTGTTATTTTTGTTATTTTCCCACTCCATATATCTGTCAGCATTTCATTGCATACATCCATTCCTCCTTTCTATCTTTTTTTTATTTTTTGAGGATCACCCTTTCCCGGTGAAGGAAGGACTCTCCGTTTGAGAATTCCTCTCAACGGACTAGAATCTCCTACACTGGGACCTCCGTAAGTCCCCGACATCGAAGAATCTCCTCTTCGTTCACTGGGCTGGTTGTACCATTGAAGTTCTCCGGAGTTAATCATTTCATTCGTGGTGAGACGAGAGACCCTAGCTGACACGGCGGTGAAACAAAAACAAACTAGGGTCCCCATTTTGTGTGAACTTCGGATCTCGCTAAAAATACAAAAAAAATCATCAAAATCAAAACACAAAAAAAAGGGCGTAAAGGCATCCACTTGTTTGATAATCTCTGCTACCTACTTGCTAGTGTATGTTTTTGCGTTCTGGGAAAACTGTGAGCATGTCTCACGAGTCTTTTGAGGAGAACCACCCTAGCCGTGGTTTGACAGCCGACCCGCGAGTCTATGCTATGGACTCGGGTCCTTCTCATGACCCCTCGCATGAGGTGTAGGTTATTGCCGGGGACACGTCCCCGCCACAGGATATCACTTCCTTACTGGGCGTCCTCGCCAACACGGAGCTTACCTCTGAACAGCTCCGGGCCTTTCAGGCCATTCTAAAAGGGAAATCTATTTCCCCCACGCCCCAGGAATCAACTCCGGCCATCGCACCTCTCCAAGAGTCCGTGCAGGCCATTCCATCTCCCTCATTGGCGCAAGCCATCCAGTCTCCCTCGCTTCAAGGTCAAGCGAGCCAACAACCACCCTCATTCCAGTTCCCGTCACAATCTCAAACTCCCGTTGTTCCCCACACACCGCTTCAGCCAGGGCCAACTGTCGGTGGTCCGACAGCTCCCTCTCATTCTGGGTTCCCCCCTCAAGTCTCCGGGAGACAGTTTCTCCCCCAGTGGCAAGTGCCACCTTCACCTCCAGAGGAGCTCGCCCAATCGCTCCTCAATAGGTTCAATCGCATGGATGAGCAGTTTCAAAATCTAAGAAGAATGGTGGACGTGAAAGCCACCCCGGAGGTTGCTTTGCCAATCCTTCCCGTCATTCATCTTCCCCCCTCCAAACAAGAGGGTTCGGTCGCGGGTTAGGGGAAAAATTTCCGACGGATTCAGACGGAATTATATTCCGTCGGAAATGTCGTCGGAGTTCAGACGGATTATTTTCTGTCGAAATAGCCATATGAACTTATGATAGATATTCAGATGGATTCTAATTCGTCTGAAATACAGATGAAATTTCTGACCGACTGTGATCGTCGTAATTTATGACGGGTATTCAGACGGATTATTTTCCGTCTGAAAATTCCGTCTGAACTCCCGCCTTTTCTGGTAGTGTCATATCCAAAAAAAAAAGAAGTTGGTGGTCTAAGTTTGATATCCAATTAATAAAATAGGCAGCTTCAACACAACAATGGTCGAAAACTTGTCTTCTTGAATAAATTAAATTAATTTATGAGAAATATTTATTACATGTGCAGAAAGGTAAATTTATTATGTCTTGTCTCTCGTTGGGTCACATATACAGTGTGTGGACTCCACTTTTTGTTAGTTTTGCGCGTATTTGTAATGAGATTTTTAATGCTATTATAAGGGTGACAAATAGTTATTTAAGAGTGAAAAACAACTATCTAAAAATGACAAATAGCAATGTAAGGGTGATGAATAGTCAACTCCTATATATCAACTTTTACGTATTTTCGAGATGACGAGTGAGACTTCTAATATTAGTTGAAGGTGACAAATAGTTATTTAAAGGTGAAAAATAGCTATCTAAGGGTGACAAATAGTCAACTCCCGTCAATTTTTACACATTCTCGAGACGACGAATGAGACTTCCAATGCTATTTAAGGATGACAAATAACTATTTAAAAGTGAAAAATAGCTATCTAAGGGTTATAAATAGTCAACTCCTATTAGTTTTCACGCATTCTTGAGACGATGAATGAGACTTCTAAAATTATTTAAGGTGATAAATAGCTATCTAAAGGTGAAAATAGGTATCTAAATATGACAAATACATGAATAAAGGTGACAAATAGATGGAAATGTACATAAACATTTAAGAACTATTTAAAGAATTTAATAGGTGAGACCCACGTCCCAATTAATGATATGGACAAATAACATGTTAGACGTGTAACTTTTCTTCCCGTCCAAAAAGATAACTAGAATTTCTCTTAATTTATTTAATAATTTGTTCATGTTTTAGATTACGCAGAGCACAGGGAGGAGGCTTACAACAATCATGTATGTCCCGATGGATTGCCATCTTTTAGATTACAAGGGAGAGATAATTAATTAATTAAAAGATGTTGATGGCCTTCTTTGATCGGACAGCTCATATGCATGGCCATGCCCCGTTCATTAATCATGTAGCAGTCGCCGTATACGTACGTACGACCCAATAGTTTACTTTGATGAGTCTGCCCTGCGCAAGACCTATATATATATGTGTGTGTGGGGGGGGGGGGGGGGGGGGGGGCGCATAGAGGTTCAGGTCGAAGCACCCCCTGTTCAGGTCGATGCTCCCGCGGCACCCCTGATGCCCCACCCGCCCTGGTCGATGCCACCGTTCAAGTCGATGCACCCTCCCCTGCTGCCGTTCAGGTCGAAGCACCCCCCCCATTCATGTGGATGCATCCCACCCTTGCTGTCGTTATTCCCCAGCCATCGGTTGCTGCTACTTCGCCTGCCCGCTACCGCTGGATGGGTGGCCCAACCCAGGCGGTGGAAGCAACCGACCGGGCAACCCCGAAGGCGTGGCCCCTCGCAGGTCTCAACGGCGTACCCACTCTTCCTCCCCGAGCCGTGCTACTTAGTCTCCCTGAGCTGTTGCATGCTCTGGTTCTCTCAGGTCGACCTCTTGTTTGTGGTTCGTTGTTTTGGCCTCGTGTTTGGCTGTTGCTTGTGTTCTTCTTTTGATTTTTTTGGGCATTGCCGTTGTATTTTATTAGCCTTTTTTTTTAACTGAGGTCATACTTGCAAGAAGCAGGGGAGAAACTCGACCCCTGCCACCTTACAAGAAGATTATATATATATTAAGCAAAAGTAAAGAGAGTGGATTTGGGGTACATGGAATCACAAAGGTCGGGAGGGACATCCTACTACGGAAGAGAGGAGCCCAAATACAGTAATTGGGCAAGGCCCACTAAACCCAGAAAAGTAAAAATGAAACGAAGCCTAAGACCTGGGGAAAAGAAGCTGAAGTGAACATGGCCGCCAGAGATGCAAAGCTGGCCGGCGGATAGGGTGGCAGACCTTGAGCCGGGGCAGGACACGAGGGAGGTAACAACCCCAGGGGGACTACGCCGGAGAGGAAGCTCCAGCGGTGGACAATGGACATGGGGTGCACCACCGAGAAGACCACGATAACCGGCAGGTTGACGCGATCTTCGGTCACCCCTGACACAGGACCCGAAGCAGGCACAGAGATGGAAGGGGAAGCAGCACCAACGCCCCCCGAGGGGGAGACACATGAGCGCCAGCAGAGGCAAAGGATGGCAGGATGCTAGCACGGGGCGAAGAGGCACTGTCCTCCAGACGCGGGCCACTAGAAGAGGCAGCATGATCATGGCCAAACGACGGTGTCTACGGAGCAACACGAGCAACGAGCGATGGGGCAACGCCGACGGGCAGAGCTAGGCCGGAGGATGTCACGACCAAGCACCGCCGCCGAGGAGGGAGCAGGTTTCCCCCTATGGTCCCTTCACGGGCAGGGGTACCGAGCGCGAGGAGGCAGAGGGGGCTCCGTCGCCGACGGGAGCAAGAACGTGGGCTGAAGGGCCAAGCGACGGGCCTACAGAAGAGCACGCGGGCAACCGAGCGAAGGACGAACTCAATCGGGAGGTTGCGTGAGCTGGTCGCCAAAGACGTGTCGACAGCCAACCGGAATGAGACGAGGGACTCACGGTATGAAAGACGAGGAGCGGGGGCAAGGGCAAGCACACCCGTGGAGACGGTACTGGAGGAAGCGACGGGTGCAGCATCCCCCACGGAGGGTAGCGTGTCGGAGTGGTGATAGACGTGTCGATGTATCATAGGCGGAGCGGCTGAGGGATCGGCCAAGGGAACTGGACGGCGCCGGAGAGCCCTCCTGAGGAAGGCCTAAGGCTACCGGAGGGAGACCCAGTGGGCGAAGACGCCAAGATGGCCACGGTCGGAGTGCCCGTATAGTCGAACCTGAGGACCACGGCGGCAGGGACCACCGGCGCTGGAGGGGCCTCCAGGCGAGGGAGAAGCAGCCCCACGGCGGAGGGCAAGGGAGGGCCGTATCGAAAAAAATCGAGCACCGTAATGTGCCGACATCCCATCGAAGAGGGGAACGTGGCGGCCGGAAGAGCAGCAGATGAAAGCAAGTTGGCAGGGGGGTGAGACCGAAAGCGCAGAAGGTAGGGGGGTGACCAACAAGGGGCCCGCAACGGCTAAGAGAGCACCTGTCGGCAGCCTGGGGAGGAGCCAAGAGCAGACGGCTGCGTCGGGGGAGCAGCAACTTGAGGTACGCGGCTGGCCGGCGGCCGGGGAAGCACCGGAAGCTGGCAGAGTTGGCAAGGCAAGACCATTTCCCGCCGGAGAAGGGGGCAAAACAGCAGCGGAAGGGGTTGAACCAGAGAGATCGGGCATTGTCGCAGGGCCACCCACGGCAGCTGAAGACGACGGAGCTCTGAAGGTACTAGGGGGTGTGGACGCACTTTTCGCTTAACAGTTGTTTTGTTCGTTCGTCGGTTTATTAAGTGCGTGAGCGTGCCAGTCACCGGAGTGACAATTTATTCGGGCTCCGAAGAGCCCATGGTGCGCTCGATCTGACTTCGTCAGTCGATTGTGTGGTTCGTGTCGGGACCAAAACCCACCGCGCCATAAAGGTCACGGCGTCATTTACATCCCCCATACGAGGGAACACCCTTGATTAATCGCCGAGATTCAGGGCCTCATGGCCAAGAAATTAATTGCATGAAAGGTCTATTACGCGGCATTGAAATCCTCACATGAGGGCGAGAAGAAAACCATTCGCGGTCATGTCGGTCATGTGTTGACCATTTAATGTTCGGACGAATGTCCGGCTCGATAAAATCGCGATTGTCGCGGGAAAACTAGAGCGTATGTATGCCAGTATATGGCAATTTATTGTTCAGAAGAACGGAAAACGTTCGGCTAAACCTCGGCTGGAGCAGTCGGAAACCGGTAAATCTGTTGGCTCGGTGCAAGAGCAAGCTGCGACCATACTGCGGTGGGCCCCCCGCGGTCGAAACAAGACTTGTATGAGCGTCATTGATATTTCCGGTGCCAAGGGGGCGACGAGGGAATATCCCTTGAATCGGCTGAAAAGCCCTATGTCCGGAGAAGCGGGCGTTCTAAACGTGTCGGTCATTCAGGAGACCGTTTAATGTTCGGACGGGTGTCCGATATTGGGAATATCGTAATCGTCGCGGAAAGACCGAGAATGTATGTGTGCCGGGACACGGCAAGTTTTATTATTCCGAGACACTAAAAACGTTCGATTGAATCTCGGCTATTATATCCGAAAACCCGTGAATCTATTGGCCCGGTGCGAGATCGAGTCGGGACCATGCCGGGGGCGCCTCCCGTGATCCAAACGGGGCTCGCGTGGGCAGCGTTAATATTTCTGGTGTCGGAGGGCAACGGGGAAAAGTCCCGGGACTAGGCTTCGGAACTGAAAACGTGTTTGAGAGGAACAGGCTGTAGACCGGAGATATGAGCCAGACGATGACCATGATCGGGACGGGCCCGAGGTCTAAATATGGCCCACGGAGGTCTTATTGATATTCCCATGGGAGGAGTCCAGGGGTGGCGAGAGCCGTCTCGTTCTATTCCGATTCTGTCGGTCACTTGCGGACCTTTCCATGTTCGGGCAAGGGCCCGTATTGAGAGCTTGACGGGGGTGGACGCAACCCCGTACCAATGTATGCCGAGTTTACGGCATTTCAATGAAAGAGCGGGAGCAAATCCCGATAGGAACGGGTCGGAATTGGTGAGCTATTGGCCCAGGGCAATGCCGGCTCACAACCATGTTGGGGTAGGAGCCACCGGCTATGAAAGTCGCACACGGGCCTTTTCATGTTCGGACATGGGTCCGTATTAAGAACTCGGCGGGAATCGACGTGAACCCGTTCAAATGTCTGCCGAACGTGCGGCAATTTCAGTAGCGGCTCGGAAGGAATCCGGCCGGAGAAACGAGTCTGGTTTAATCGGAATGTCAGCCCGAGGCGAAGTCAGGCTATGGCCATCTTGAGATGATTCCCTAGGCTCAGGCCCAACTCGTAGGGGCGGTATTGTTGTTCCTTCGGCACCGGGTCACAGGAGAGACGAGGCTGCAAAGCGGGTCTCATTGTTTTATTATTATTTAAGAAGTGTTATCATTACCATTTGTTAATTTATAGATACATTTGGGTGAATTCTTTATTATCGTTTATTCATTTCTTCTTGTGATTTATTCATTTAATATTGTTATTATTAGGTTTATTATTATTTTTGTTCATTTATATTATCATTCGTTTGCTTGGCGTTTTTTTTTTAGTTAAGTTTGTCGTTATTATTTATCCTGGGTTATCATTTATTTATCTATTTATCATCGTTATTGTTTCTTTTAAACTTATTATCATTATTACTTATTTCTTTATCATTCTTATTTATTTATCCACCTTATTGGGTTTATTATCATTTATTATTTTATTTAACATTATTGTTTTCTATTATTTCTCTATTTTCTTTTGAGTTTGTTGCTATTATCGTTATTTAAGCTCTGTATCATTATTTGTTTATTTATTATGTTTTCTTTTAGCTTATTATCCTTATTAATATCATTATTCTTTTTTTGGGTGTGCCGCTGAGGATTGGTGGGGTGTACCGCTGAGGGTTGGGAGTGTACCGCTGAGGGCCAATGGGGGTGTACCGCTGAGGGCCAAAGGGGCGTACCGCTGGGGGTTGGGAGTGTACCGCTGAGGGCCAAAGGGGGCGTACCGCTGGGGGTTGGGAGTGTACAGCTGAGGGCCAAAGGGGGCGTACCGCTGGGGTCAAAAGGGTGTACCGTTGAAGGCCAATGGGGGTGTGCCGCTGAGGGCAGTAGGAGCGTACCGCTGGGGGTTGGGAGTGTACCGCTGAGGGCCAAAGGTGGCGTACCGCTGGGGTCAAAAGGGTGTACCGTTGAAGGCCAATGGGGGAGTGCCACTGAGGGCAGTAGGAGTGTACCGCTGAGGGGTCTAAGGGGTGTGCCGCTGAAAGCTGGGAAAAGTGTGCCGGCGAAAGGCTGTTGGAGGGAAGAGGTAGTGTGCCGGAGAGGAGGCTTCGAAGCGTGCCGTTGACGGCTGGGAGGAGTGTGCCGGCGAAGGAGTTGGATGAGCATGCCACTGAAAGATGATTAGAGTGCATCGTCGAAGGACCAATCAGGGCGTAGTGGTGGAGCTTCAGTCGGTCTTCAATTATTTGTTTTAAGGCTTTTCTTTTCTTCTTAATTTGATTTTTTTACGCAGTTTTATATAAACTTCTCCTTGGTTTTGTTCTGTTCGGCCTTTTTGCCATAAGTCGGAAGTTCGGTCGGCCGAGCTCTCAATCGGTCCAGCTCTTGTCGTGGTGCCGGCAGTGGCTTGATCAGTTGGAAGGGGGAGAGTCCGGACCAAAGCGAAAGGTTTATTCTCTTGACTGGGCAGCTGTCGGCTGGGGTGCCAATGATGAGATAGCTGTCGGCTAGGAGCCAATGATGAGGCAGCTGTCGACTCAGAGGCCAATGATGAGATAGCTGTCGACCCGAAGGCCGGTAATGAGGTAGCTGTCGGCTAGGCGCCGATGATTAGGTAGCTGTCGGCTAGGAGCCGATGATTAGGTAGCTGTCGACCCGAAGGCCGATAATGAGGTAGCTGTCGGCTAGGAGCCGATGATTAGGGTTGGTCGGTTTAACGCCCCGTCGGCGGAAAGTCTAGTCGGTTCAACGCCCGGTCGGCGGAAGGTCTAGTCGGTTTAACGCCCCGCCGGCGGAAGGTCTAGTCGGGTTCTATTTGTTAGATGGCTGGAGGTCGGAGGTAGAAGTTCGCCTCGTGACCCTTCTTTCTCTTCTTCTCTTCCTCCTTTGTGTGGGGAGGCGGGTTCAAGGACCGCGTGTGCCCCGTGACGGTTCTTTCTCTTCTTCTCTTCTTCTTTTGTGGGGAGGCAAGTACGAAGACCATGTTCGCCTCTTGTCTCTTCTTTCTCTTCTTCTTTTCCTCTTCTTCTTGTGTAGAGGGGCAGGTGCAGAGACCATGTTTGCCTCATGATTGCCCTTTCTCTTCTTCTCTTCCCTTCTTCTTTTTTTTTATGGGGAGGCAGGTGCAGGGGCCATGTTCGTCTCGTGTCTCTCCTTTTTTTTTCTTCTATTCTTCTTCTTTTTTTTTGTAGAGAGGCAGGTACAAGGACCACATTCGCCTCGTGTCCCCCTTTTTTTTTCTTCTATTCTTTTTTTGTAAAGAGGCAGGTGCAAGGACCATGTTCGCCTCGTGTCTCTTTTTTTTTCCTCTTCTTCTTTCCTTTTTGTAGAGAGGCAGGTGCAAGGACCATGTTCGCCCCATGATTGTTCTTTTCTTTTTTTCTTCCTCTTTTATTGAGGGAGGTAGGTACGAAGACCATGTTTGCCTCATATCTTTTTTTTTCTTCTCTTCTTCTTTTGTAGGGAGGCAGGTACGAAGACCATGTTTGCCTCGTGTCTCTTTTTTTCTTCTCTTTTTTTGCGTGATGAGGTGGACCCGAGGACCACATCTACCTCATGTCCATTCTTTTGATTCTGCTCTTCCTTCTTTTCTTGTGTGAAGAGGCGGGCTCGAAGACCACGTCTGCCTCATGTGCCTCTTCTTTCCTTTTCTTCTCTTCTTTTGTTTGGTGAGGCGGGCTCGAGGGCCACGTCTGTCTCATGTGTCTTTTCTTCTTCTTCTTTTGTGTGATGAGGCGGGCTCAAGGGCCACGTCTGCCTCATGTCTCTTCTTTTTTCTTCTTTTGTGGAGAAGCCGGTGCAAGGACCATGTGTGCCTCATGTCTCTTTTTCTTCTCTTCTTTCTATGTGATGAGGCGGGCTCGAGGACCACGCCTGTCTCATGCGTGCCTTTTTCTTTATTCTGCTCTTCTTTTCTCACTAGTGCTTCCATGTTGGAGTGTATTTCTCTTAATGTGCCCCCAGGTTGGGGTGTAGCTTCACTTGGTATGCATCCCCCCTCGAGGGGTGTGTTTTGCCTCTTTGCTTCTGTGCCCCCAGGCGGGGTGTATATTTCTTGGCTTCTATGTCCCAAGACCAGGGTGTGTTATTATTATTTTTTTTAATGCCCCCTAGGCGGGGTGTAGCTCTCTTCAGATGCCCCCAAGTCGGGGGATGTTTCTTCTTCAGATACCCCTAAGCCAGGGTGGACTTCTCTTCATATGCCCCTGGGTCGGGGCGTGCTCTATATAGCTTCTAGGCCCTCGAAGCGAGG
This sequence comes from Amorphophallus konjac, assembly GCA_022559845.1. Classification (NCBI taxonomy): domain Eukaryota; kingdom Viridiplantae; phylum Streptophyta; class Magnoliopsida; order Alismatales; family Araceae; genus Amorphophallus; species Amorphophallus konjac. The sequence continues at coordinate 578,944,864 of CM040121.1, read as the reverse complement.
TATGTTTCTTCTTCATATGCCCCTGGTACGGGGTGTAGCTCTCTTCAAATGTCCCCCTAGGCCGGGGTGTACTTTTCACGGCTTCTATGCCCCCAGGCAGGGTATGTTTCTTCTTCATATGCCCCTAAGCCAGGGTGGACTTCTCTTCATATGCCCCTGAGCCGGGACGTGTTCTTCATAGCTTCTAGGCCCTCGAGGTGAGATATGCTTCTTCTTCATATGCCCCTGGTACGGGGGTGTATCTTTTGCTTCTTATGCCCCCCTGAGGCCGGGGTGTATCTCTTTACAGCTTATGTGCCCCGGAAGCAGGGTATGTTGTTTCTTCAAATGCCGCTTGGGCGGAGTATATCTTTCTTCTTATGCTCCCAGATCGAGATGCATGTCTCTTCGTTTCTGTGCCCCGGATCAGGGTAGATGCTTCTGTTTCTTATGCGCCAGGGGCGTAGCGTATTTTTTGTGCCCCCTGAGCGGGGTGGATGCTCTGCATGTGTCCCCGGGTCGGGGTGTAGCTTTGTCTCCCATGGGGGGGGGGGTGTGTTGTTTCTTCAAAAGCCCCTGGACCAGGGTGTATTCGTCTCTTTCTTATACTCCCGAGGCGGGAGGAGTTCTCTTCATGTGCCCCCGTGGCGGGATGTTCTTCTTTCTTCAAGTGTCCCCAGGCCGGGGTGAATTCTTTTCTTCTTATGCCCCCCCATGGCGGAGTATGTCTTTTGCTTCAGGTGCCCCCATATCGAGATGTATTTCCCCTTCAAATGCCCCTAAGCCGGGGTGCAGTTCTATTTCTTCTTACGTCCCCAGGTCGGGGCGGATTCACTTCTTCAAATGCCCCGAAGCCGGGGTGTAACTTTTGCTTTGTGTGCCCCTCAGCTGGGGCGGATTCTCTTCATGTGCCCCTGGTAATGCGGTGTATTTCTCCTCTTCTTTTTTTTTTGCCTCCTTTGCCCCCATAACAGGGTATATATCTTCTTCTCATCCCCCATGGCGGGGTATGTGCATGCTCTCTTCGGAAGTGGCGGCCGTGCTTGGCCTCATTGCTATAAAGCATTCCCCGCAGCGGGCAACTATTCACCAAGCTACAATTGTGGCTCGCTGGGTCTTTTAACAGCCACTCGGGGGCCGTTTTGTGCCCGATGGAGGCAGCAAGAAGGAGGAACGAGCGGGGTCATTACACCACAGACTCGGGGCCTCTTAGAGTCGGGCGGGATGCCGGGTTTCTTCTTGCTCTTTTAGTCGGCGATGCTGGCCGACTTTTCTTCTTTCTCTTTTTCTTCTCTTTTTTTTTCTCCTTTTTTTTTCTTCTATTCTTCTTTTTTTTTTTGTCCCTTCTTCTCTTCTCTTCTTTTTTGTATGATTGACCCGGGTGGGGGTGCAGGAGAGCGCTCACCCCCTCAGGGAGGGGATGAGTGGTTCGCTCCACCGCATCAACCCCACAGTGGTAATTTTTGTTCAGCACGGGTCTCGACGGACGTGGCCGTACAACCCTCTATTGCCAATTCTTTCTCTTCTCTTTTTTTTGCTTCTTTCTTTTCTCTCTTTTTTTCTTTTCTTTTTTTTCTACCTTTCTTCCTTTCTTCTTTTCTTCTTTTCTTCTTTTCTTCTCTTTCTTCTTGAGGGAAACGGGGGGCTTGATTTCCCCTCCCTTCTGTTCTCTTTCTCTTATCTTCTCTTCCCTTTTTTCTTATAACAGCCCCCATGATTCTTGGAAGCTGCATATGCTTCGAAGCAGCGTTCTCGAGGCCGCGAAGGCAATTGCACCGAGCCAGGCTTTTCTCCCCATAGGACTGGCGAAGACAGCACCTGCAATTCATCAAAGCAAGCAAACGTCGTTTATTAGGGGGCCATGAGGCCCTGAATCCCGGCGAAGAGATGAAGGGTGGTTTGGTCCCACCGGGCGTGCCAGACTTGTGGACGCACTTTTCGTTTAACAGTTGTTATGTTCGTTCGTCGGTTTATTAAGTGCGTGGGCGTGCCAGTCACCGGAGTGATAATTTATTCGGGCTCCGAAGAGCCCATGGTGCGCTCGATCTGACTTCATCAGTCGATTGTGTGGTTCGTGTCGGGACCAAAACCCACCGCGCCATAAAGGTCACGGCGTCATTTACATCCCCCATACGAGGGAACACCCTTGAATAATCGCCGAGATTCAGGGCCTCATGGCCAAGAAATTAATTGCATGAAAGGTCTATTACGCGGCATTGAAATCCACACACGAGGGCGAGAAGAAAACCATTCGCGGTCATGTCGGTCATGTGTTGACCATTTAATGTTCGGACGAATGTCCGGCTCGATAAAATCGCGGTTGTCGCGGGAAACCTGGAGCGTATGTATGCCAGTATATGGCAATTTATTGTTCAGAAGAACGGAAAACGTTCGGCTAAACCTCGGCTGGAGCGGTCGGAAACCGGTAAATCTGTTGGCTCGGTGCAAGAGCAAGCTGCGACCATACTGCGGTGGGCCCCCCGCGGTCGAAACAAGACTTGTATGAGAGTCATTGATATTTCCGGTGCCAAGGGGGCGACGAGGGAATATCCCTTGAATCGGCTGAAAGCCCTATGTCCGGAGAAGCGGGCGTTCTAAACGTGTCGGTCATTCAGGAGACCGTTTAATGTTCGGACGGGTGTCCGATATTGGGAATATCGTAATCGTCGCGGAAAGACCGAGAATGTATGTGTGCCGGGACACGGCAACTTTTATTATTCCGAGACACTGAAAACGTTCGATTGAATCTCGGCTATTATATCCGGAAACCCGTGAATCTATTGGCCCGATGCGACATCGAGTCGGGACCATGCCGGGGGCGCCTCCCGTGATCCAAACGGGGCTCGCGTGGGCAGCGTTAATATTTCTGGTGTCGGAGGGCAACGGGGAAAAGTCCCAGGACTAGGCTTCGGAACTGAAAACGTGTTCGAGAGGAACAGGCTGTAGACCGGAGATATGAGACAGACGATGACCATGATCGGGACGGGCCCGAGGTCTAAATATGGCCCACGGAGGTCTTATTGATATTCCCATGGGAGGAGTCCAGGGGTGGCGAGAGCCGTCTCGTTCTATTCCGATTCTGTCGGTCACTTGCGGACCTTTCCATGTTCGGGCAAGGGCCCGTATTGAGAGCGTGACGGGGGTGGACGCAACCCCGTACCAATGTATGCCGAGTTTACGGTAATTTCAATGAAAGAGCGGGAGCAAATCCCGATAGGAACGGGTCGGAATTGCTGAGCTATTGGCCCAGGGCAATGCCGGCTCACAACCATGTTGGGGTAGGAGCCACCGGCTATGAAAGTCACTCACGGGCCTTTTCATGTTCGGACATGGGTCCGTATTAAGAACTCGGCGGGAATCGACGTGAACCCGTTCAAATGTCTGCCGAACGTGCGGCAATTTCAGTAGCGGCTCGGAAGGAATCCGGCCGGAGAAACGAGTCTGGTTTAATCGGAATGTCAGCCCGAGGCGAAGTCAGGCTATGGCCATCTTGAGATGATTCCCTAGGCTCAGGCCCAACTCGTAGGGGCGGTATTGTTGTTCCTTCGGCACCGGGTCACGGGAGAGACGAGGCTGCGAAGCGGGTCTCATTGTTTTATTATTATTTAAGAAGTGTTATCATTACCATTTGTTAATTTATAGATACATTTGGGTGAATTCTTTATTATCGTTTATTCATTTCTTCTTGTGATTTATTCATTTAATATTGTTATTATTAGGTTTATTATTATTTTTGTTCATTTATATTATCATTCGTTTGCTTGGCGTTTTTTTTTAGTTAAGTTTGTCGTTATTATTTATCCTGGGTTATCATTTATTTATCTATTTATCGTCGTTATTGTTTCTTTTAAACTTATTATCATTATTACATATTTCTTTATCATTCTTATTTATTTATCCACCTTATTGGGTTTATTATCATTTATTATTTTATTTAACATTATTGTTTTCTATTATTTCTCTATTTTCTTTTGAGTTTGTTGCTATTATCGTTATTTAAGCTCTGTATCATTATTTGTTTATTTATTATGTTTTCTTTTAGCTTATTATCCTTATTAATATCATTATTCTTTTTTTGGGTGTGCCGCTGAGGATTGGTGGGGTGTACCGCTGAGGGTTGGGAGTGTACCGCTGAGGGCCAATGGGGGTGTACCGCTGAGGGCCAAAGGGGCGTACCGCTGGGGGTTGGGAGTGTACCGCTGAGGGCCAAAGGGGGCGTACCGCTGGGGTCAAAAGGGTGTACCGTTGAAGGCCAATGGGGGTGTGCCGCTGAGGGCAGTAGGAGCGTACCGCTGGGGGTTGGGAGTGTACCGCTGAGGGCCAAAGGGGGCGTACCGCTGGGGTCAAAAGGGTGTACCGTTGAAGGCCAATGGGGGTGTGCCGCTGAGGGCAGTAGGAGTGTACCGCTGAGGGGTCTAAGGGGTGTGCCGCTGAAAGCTGGGAAAAGTGTGCCGGCGAAAGGCTGTTGGAGGGAAGAGGTAGTGTGCCGGAGAGGAGGCTTCGAAGCGTGCCGTTGACGGCTGGGAGGAGTGTGCCGGCGAAGGAGTTGGATGAGCATGCCACTGAAAGATGATTAGAGTGCATCGTCGAAGGACCAATCAGGGCGTAGTGGTGGAGCTTCAGTCGGTCTTCAATTATTTGTTTTAAGGCTTTTCTTTTCTTCTTAATTTGATTTTTTTACGCAGTTTTATATAAACTTCTCCTTGGTTTTGTTCTGTTCGGCCTTTTTGCCATAAGTCGGAAGTTCGGTCGGCCGAGCTGTCAATCGGTCCAGCTCTTGTCGTGGTGCCGGCAGTGGCTTGATCAGTTGGAAGGTTTTATCATTAATTATTTTGCTCGTTTATTGCTTCCTTTTACGTCCTTTAATATTTTGTTATTTTCTCACAAAAATTCGGCAGCATCTCCCCTTGACCCGGGGCGTAAGGGAGATAAAGGGAACGCGCCCACATAGAGTGGCGGAACCCGACAACTGGAGGTGGGCGCCCGGAGGCAGCAACACCTTTATAAAATCTCGGAAAACACGAAGGCAAACAACGGGCTAGGGCTTGGCCAAGAGGTGTGCCGCTGGGGGCCTAGATGGTGTGCCGGCCAAGGGCCATTGGGTGTGCTGCTGAGGGTCAAAAAGGGTGTACCGCTGAGGGCCAATGGAAGTGTGCGTACCGCTGGGGGTCAAAAGGGTATACCGCTGAGGGCCAATGGAAGTGTGCCGCTGAGGGCCAATGGAGTGTGCCGCTGAGGGCCGAGAAAAGTGTACCGGGGATGTTGATTGGCTAGGCCGAAGGAAATCTTGGCAGGAGGAGGGAGAGAGGCTCAAGGGGTGTTGGGCCTAGGTGTCCAAGGAGAGACGGAAGGGCGTCTCCCCTCAGGCAAATGGGAAGATGCGGCAGCGGGGAGGTGAAGGGGCAGCAGGCCCTCTTCCCTCTCTTCCTCTCTTCCCTCTTCTTCTCTTCTCCTTCTTCCCCTCCTTTCCTTTTCCCTTCTTCTCTTTGCGTGGACGGCGGAGGATGGAACAGCAAAGGGGGGGGGGGGGGGGGCAGCTTCCCCTCCTCCTCTTCTCCTCTTCTTCACTTCTTCTTCTTCTCTTCACACGGACGGCGGCGGACGGAGTAGCGAGGGGGAGCCTCCCCTCCTCTTCTTCTTCTCTTCTTCTCTTCCTCTTCTTCTCTTCACGCGGACGGCGATGGACGGAGTAGCCGGGGGGGAGCCTCCCCTCCTCTTATTCTTCTCTTCTTCTCTTCCTCTTCTTCTCTTCACGCGGACGGCGATGGACGGAGTAGCCGGGGGGGAGCCTCCCCTCCTCTTCTTCTTCTCTTCTTCTCTTCCTCTTCTTCTCTTCACGCGGACGGCGATGGACGGAGTAGCCGGGGGGGGAGCCTCCCCTCCTCTTCTTCTTCTCTTCTTCTCTTCCTCTTCTTCTCTTCACGCGGACGGCGATGGACGGAGTAGCGGGGGGGGGGGGGGGGGGGGGGGGCGGGAGCCTCCCCTCCTCTTCTTCTTTTCTTCTTCTCTTCTTCTTCTTCTCTTCTTCTTCTTCTCTTCTCCTCTTCTCCTCTTCTATTCTCTCTGGGTGTGGGTGTATCTGTTGCCCTCTTCTGTCTCTCTGTCCCCGTTTGCAGCGACGAAGAGGGGTCTTATACCCCCGCCACGGCGAGCGTCCAAAGGCCGGAACGATTCGACGGGTATTGAATGGGGGTTGACCCCATTGTCCTGGGTGGCAGGGGGATAGGCAGCGTGGCCCTCTCCCCAGGTGACACCTCGGACGGCCCACTGCGCGCCAAGGATCCGTAGGGCATGGGCTCCGTTGAAGATGCTTGACGTTGTGCCGCTGGCGGGCTGAACAAGCGTGCCGCGGGGGAGCCAAAAGGGCGTACCGCTGGGGGCCCGAATGGGCGTGCCGCTGAAAGCCCATGGGGCGTGCCGCTGAGGCCAGGGGATGTGCCGCTGAGGGGCCAAACGGGCGTACCGCTGAAGGCTTTGTGGGCGTGCCGCTGAATGGCCTGAAGGGTGTGCCGCTGAACACCCTGGGGGCCGTGCCGCTGAAGCCCAGGCTGGGCGTGGTGCTGAAGGCCCAAAGGGCGTGCCGCTGAAGGCCAAAGGGCGTGCCGCTGAAGGCGTAAGGGCGTGCCGCTGAAGGCCAAAGGGTTGTGCCGCTGAACACCGAGGGGGTGAGCCGCTGAAGCCCCTCCTGGGGTGTGCCGCTGAGGCTTGACTTGGGCCCGTTTTGGGCACGCGTTATGATTCGTTTGATTTTCTTCGGGGGCCGCGGATTGTGAGCTTCCCGGGGGTTGGTTTCTCTTTGCTGTCGTGGCTCCGGGGACGGCTCCACGGTAGTGTGCATATGTGGGGGCGTCTGGATGACCAATCTCTCCGGGGGTTCTTCACTCGGTGCCGTTGTTGATGCTGGGCCGAGCAGGGTGTTTGGTGTGCAATTTTTTGGTGTCCACAGGGGGAGACTCAGGAGAAGCTGCAGCTCCCCCAGCAGCCAAGGGGCGAGCCAGGGCGAGAAGAGCCTTCCACAGAGCAAACCAAGGTAGGAGAAGGCAATGCGGCGGGGCCGTAAACCGCGACAGCACGGACGGAGGAGGTTGCAGAAGAGCAGCTCCATCCAGGAGAGACCACTGAGGGTGGCAGGAAAGCCACCGAGTGCGGGGAAGACCCGAGCAGGAGGGGGGTGGGAGACCATGACGGTCCAGCACCGCCTGGAGCAGCAGAAGGTGGCCGTACAAACGACGCCAGGAACTGGAGACCCAGCGAGGGAGACGACGGTGCCGCCGGCGGCAGAAGGCAACGGCGGGAAGGCGGTGGCTCGGGACGGCAAGAGGTCAGGAGGACCAAAATGGGCAGCAGGAGCTCCACCCCCCTTCGGCCATGGCCGGAGAGGGAGGAGGACGGGGCTACGGAGAGCTTCTTCAACGAGAACTTCCGCGAACTCTCACCCAACCTCCCACTCTTAGTTTATTGTATTGGCCTTCTTATTATCGGTGTTCCTCCTCTCTCAGACTTTGCTCGTCTCTTGTATCCCCCCTATGTTATGTTTCTTTTCTTTTCTGCTCTTCTTAATGGAAAATCGTTTGTCTGGTGATCGGGGTGACACGTCATGTCCCTTCCGTAATGAAGGGATATATAAACGGATTCCCTCATTTTTCACCTTACAGGTATTGCCATTCAGTTAAAAAAAATAGAGGTTAGAAAAAATGTGATTAAAACACCTTAAGTACGTACTCAGTATTAATTAAAGGTCTTAATTGTGCATATATATAAGCACACAGTTAAATGCGAGTAATAACCTTTCGAAAAGGCCAGGGACAAAGCTATAATATAGATTACCTAGGGTAAAGAAAATATTATCGAACAAAATACCCAATGCGGGGAAATTAAAACTTTATTGGAAATGTCGTGATATATGCAGAGAAGTTTAATTATAAGCCGATTATGTATGTATAGAGTCAAAAAGCAACTCCATCGGCCCATAATTTCTCAAGTGACCACGTAAATTAAGTCTGGCCATGCATGCTTCTACGATAGTTGACTAGTGTTAAAACTAGTTAGAGAACTAGTTAGAGGACCTTTCATGTACAGGATGGACAACGTTTGTGGGATGGACTTCATCTAGGATTTTGAGGATCGGTTCACGGCTTAATTAATTAGGTGTGCACGGGGCAAGACCGGTGTTCGACGGCATTTTAAAATTGTACAAAGAGCCACTTCGACACTCTCGTCGTACTCCTCCGTTAATTAGGCAAAAGGGTGAGTGATTGGTAGACGAGATGAGACAGGTGCTGAACATGATTTCAGAATCATGCAGAAGACTCCTTTAACACTCCCGTCGTACTTCTCCTTCAACTGGGCAAAGGTGCGAGTGACTACTAGATGGGGTGAGACAAGTGTTGAATAGGGCTTCAAAATCGTGCAGAGGACTCCTTCGACACTCTCTTTGTGCTCTTCCTTCAATTTGGAAAAGGAGAGAGTGGATGAGAAATGAGATTCAAAAATGTGCAGAAGATGTTGTTTTCTCACCAAAAATGAGGATGGGAGAGGAAGAAGGATAAAAGAGACATTGTGTTGATGTCTTTACGGTGGAAAAATCACCTATTTAATATCTTTGCTGTAGAGTCATCATATCTCGTTTTCTCTGTGAGTGCATGCCCAGTCACATCTGTGTGGACCAATTGGAGGGAATGTTACGCGTTGAGTTGATCTAATTGCAACCAAACCTTCAAAGCATTACTCTGTAACGATGTACGCAGTGGCGGAGCCAGAAATGTTTGAAAGGGGGGGCAAAATATAATTAATATAATAAAAATTATTTATTTTCATTCAAATAGAAGATATTTTACAAGTGAGTCATCCACGACGGATCTTCATATTCTGAAAGCGTTATATTATTATCTCATTGTCAATATTCTCGAATGCCTCCTTCTCAATATATGTCACAAAATTATCATTCATCCATTGATCATCACAAAAATTACTTAAACTTCAAAATTAGATGCAGTGTTTCCGACAAGTGGGAGCCGACTTTATATTATATAATCGAGATAATGAATCACAAACATGAACAACTAAGAGGGAGAGCCAGGTTAAGCTACCGACATATGCAAAATCCCCGTGATTGAAAATACACAAAACAAGAATTAAAAAGAAAGATAAAATTAAAATCCTGAATGAAATGTCTTCGCCAAGTAAAACCTCATAGTAAAGCCTTACGATTACAGCAAAGTCACCAAATAGATAACTAGAGAACTGAGTAACGTAAAAAATTAACCGTATTGACAGAGAAGCTCCTCAGAGTGGAATGGGGTGTGTGTGTGGGGGGGGGGGGGGGGGGGGGGGCGCAGACGTTCAGATCGGAGAGACCTTCTACAAGCCTACAAATCAACTATCTGCACAGCCCGATAGCCTTTTTTTATTTATGCTCAACCATCAAAAAATAACCCTACATAACTACAAACAAAGTTTCTCAGCCGACAGTCGCAATACCTTTTTACGATTATACTGTGCTGCTTTTATCCTCTTTTACCTCTTTTAAGCTTTTATCTTACAAAAGAAAATCTTCATCGTCGATTTACGATTAAATAACCAATTAATTAATATGGGTGATAAATATCCACCATCAATAGATATTTTAACTTAATCGTGAAACTTAGATATCCACCGTCGATAGACTCAAAAAAATTCAACCGGGAGTGAAGGGTAAATGAAAAGACAGAGAAAGATTTAGCCAAGTCCGGGGGGGCAGAAACTTATATATATATATATATATATAATCAGCAAGGCCGGCCTCCAGAAACTTCCACTAATATAATTAATTTTGCAGCGACGTGTCCAAACTGATCATTCAAATAAATAGTGAAATGGAGAGAAATATTTAAGATTGTTCAGACGTAATTAATTAGGAATAAGATTCTGATTTATTTCCACGAGCAGGATTAACACGTAGAGACATTAAGACTGATCAGTACATTATTTATTTCGGGTGCTGTAAAGTGAGCCACATAGCTAGCTGCATGTACGTAGAATCACATTCACAGGGGATGCCTCGGCGCTCTTGCACTCAAGGGATATATCCTCCACCGCTCGACGCAGAGCCGGAGCCGGAGCCGGATCCCGAGCCTGAGCCCGACCCACCGACACCGCCGCCGCCGCCGCCGCCGCTCCCACCACCTCCGCCGCTCCCGTAGGCACTGGAACCCCCATAGCCGTACCACGGACCAGAGGTGGAGGCAGAGCCGGAGCCGGAGCCACTTCCGGAGCCGGAGCCATGGCCTCCGTTAGCACCACCTCCCCCTCCGCCGCCGCTGCCTTCACCGCTTGCAGATGCGGAGGACCCTCCTTCATAGTAATACCCAGAGTTGTAAGCAGAGCCGGAGCCAGAACCGGCACCAGACCCTGACCCGAAGCCACCGTTTGAACCGCCCCCACCGCCCCCACCGCCACCTCCGCCGCCATTGGCGCTGGCATCGGCGGAAAGCACCCGGGCAGCGGAGGCCGCACTCACGCAGAGCACAAGGAGGAGGCCTACGACCATCATATTATTCCTAGGGAACGCCATCTTCTAGGTCACAGGGAGCGTTGTTTCGATGTGGATGGCTGGGGGAGGAACGGGGGGGGGGGGGGTATTTATAAACTTGCAGTGCCTTCATATGCATGCATGGGGGGAGAGCTAGCGGGTGGTAGAGTAGGAACCACGTCATCCACCGCCATCCTCACCCACACAGTGGTGCACATGGCTTGGATGCGGTTGACTTGAGTTTCTTGGTTGACATTCACAGTTTGGCGAACGGCGTGAAATTTCTTGGGAAAACGGCACGTCAGGCGGCCGCGTGGGCGGGCGACTTCCTGCGCAGTGCACGGTGGGGAAGTGGGGAGTACAATACTTTGATCAAGGTAACAAGTCCGGCAGCGCCCATGGCAACTGCTCCGATCGAACATTAGATAGATGAAGTCACATGCACGCGCTTTAACCAGAGAGAGAGAGAGAGAGGTGACTTAATTAGGCGCTGTTAATCTTTGTTTGACCCGCTCATGCGCTGCCTTTTTGGTTCATTTGGTTATTTGACATCAACGACCGATTTCTTAATGGTATTCAGGCTTCACAAGTCTTTAATCATTCAGATCGATGTCACGTTATATATATATCCATCGCAAGATATATCCTCACATCTAGTCATCCTCGTCCGCGCATGCAGTTGATCACGTACCTGGATCGAAGGGACTTTTGGACGTGCCCTTACTCCATTTGCATGCACGTTATTCCTCGGCTAGGGTGGATTTGCATACGACAGATCCACCGGCCCGCGAGTTTGACCCGATATTAGTTCAGGTTGTTCACCTTTTTTCAATATGTGAATTTTTAATAGGGCTTAAAAATCGGAACCCAATTATAAACTGGGTCGGGCTCGAGTTTTTAGATGGGCTCGTCATATTGGCCCGGCCCTGACATGTGATAGTTTTAAATGTTTTGTTAGAAGTCTAAATCCGAATTCAAAATGCTATCAAAAGATTATGCTAAGAGTGATTATATGAAAATCTATAAGAATAAAAAAATTCTTAAAGATTTTTTTCGAGCACAAGCTAATTCTGTTTGTTTAATAATGGATATGTGGACTTCCATAGAGATGTCTATATGATAATTGGCATATACTTTATTCTCTTCCATGCCATAATATCTCACGTTCTGGAACGTGGTGTGGCCTTTTTCCCACTACCTTCTCCAATTAAACCCAAACCCGACTTGATAACTAATTAACTCCCGGTGGGATCAATTTTGCTTACGTTCGTAACTCTCTAAATTTTCATAACAACGATCTGAGTCTGCTTAATTAGGACCTGTCTTCTATTCTGCCCTCGATCGTGATCATCAAAATGAAACCCCCAAATGAATTAGGACCTGTAAAAGATACATAATAACAACACCGTAAGGTACCCAACAATGGCTCATTTTTCTTTAATATTTATTTTCTCCTCCACCAATTATTGACTTAAATACTATAAAGATTCTCTTGGGACATCCCACCCCGGGCCAAAAAAATTTCTTCGCAAGAGAGGGATCGGCATCACCACGCGGCACCTCTCATCTCCTTCCTTCAATTCTGAGAGGACACCTCCTCTCGATACCAAAAGAAAAGGATCGACTAACTAGCCCCCAATGCATGCTCGGCTCGCCTCTCAAGAACTCTATTTTTCACCGTTCAAAATCTCTTGCTCAGTCCTGATTACAAACACTAATCAGTGTTACACAACAAAAAAAGTAATAATATTTCTTGGATTGGAGCTTCCATCGAGCCTGCACACGCCGCATGGAAGAACTCCACCGTGATGGATCTATGTTTCTCTCTGTATATGCCTTAATTAATCCAGGCTTGTTGCTTCGTGGCCGTTATTCCTGGTAGTATTTGAAAAAACCTTGCGTATTCCTTTTAATTCCATTGGTTTCCAGAGCTGTTCGTACGTAGTATCACCGCTAAGGTGGTGCCGTTGAGATCTTCGTTTGACAGCTCACGGATTGGTGTTTTCAGTCAGTTCCTTCATTTGGTCATATTTAACTTGACAAGTCTGGTCTGCCGCACCAGTCTTAATTAGCGGAGAGAATCGGCTGTGAAAATCTTGAGAACATTATTGTGGTGATTAATTAAATAACACTGCAGCAATATATTCAATCACCTGCTCCTTCATTGACCCGAGTTTGATTTGATGACGTACCGCCAACGTTTAGATTTTCTGATATCGCGTGCGGTCTACCTCTTACATAGCTAGCTAGCTTTGACGGGACAGCAGGGCGTAGTGTTATCGAATGAAGGGGACGACCACAACACGGGAAACGGCAAAACCAATCCAGCCTTGTGCGAGTCAATGAGTACTGCCGCGAAGTTTGCTCGTAATTCGCATGCACATCCATCCAGCTGGGATGTGATTAATCGAGCTATATATACTGCATGCCTCCATTCCACTTGTTCAATTAATTAAAGTAAGTAATTAACCATCCTAGTTTGAACTGGGGGTGCACGGAGAGAAAGAGATCTAGATCTCCATGACGGTACGTACGTACTGGATTTCCACGTGGCAAATATGGACTGCAGGCTCCATGAAATTATAAGCTCCATAATTCGGCTTGCTCTGCGAAATAATACAATTGAGTTAGTACGTACGGATTCAATAGAAGACCAATTAGTAAGTGGCAATTAATTTTCTGATCTGATCAGAAGTTTTCACGCTGTAATATGTATATCGAAAGATGTTTGTTGAACAGAGACAAGAACATCGATCGAGAAGACCTCCAATTAATACGCATGCAGCTTCTCTCTCTTGTGCACCTTACACGACGTCGGGAGCTGAATGGTGATTACTTTCAATGTTGGACCTGCAATGAGATAATTGCTTTATACCTGTTATTATTCCTAATTAAATATTAAGGGATGACTACTAGTCTCCGTTTTTTTAAAATTATTCTGGTGATCTACTATTGGTTCCGGCTTATAATTAAATGTTCATATATAGTTCCTGCAGTGAGCACTTTTGGTGTGACATACTCAAAAAAAAAAAAAAAAGACGTCCGTCGTCTGAGTTTGATATCCAATTAATAAAACAAGCAGCTTCGACACACAGCAATGGTCGGGTCGGACTTGTTTTCTTGAATACACTTAATGAATTAATTTATGAGAAATACTTATTATCCGTACGAATGTCTAAGTTTATTATCCGTCTTATCTCTCGTTGGGCGACATATACAGCGTGTGAGCTCCATTTTTTATTAGTTTAATTTACACGTATTTTTAATGAGATTTTATATTATAAAGGAGACAAATAACTATTTAAGGGTAAAAAATAATTATCTAAGAGTGACAAATAGTAATGTAAGGGTGACAAATAATCAACTCTGATGAGTTTTTGTGTATTCTTGAGATGACGAACGAGACTTCCGATATTATTTAAAGGTGACAAATAGTTATTTAAAGGTGAAAAATAGCTATCTAAGAGCGACAAATAGTCAACTCCTGTCAATTTTTGTGTATTCCCGAGACGATAAATGAGACGTCCAATACTATTTAAGGGTAACAAAATGATGAAAAATAAGTACGCAAGGATGACAAATAGCCAACTTCCGTCAATTTTTACGTATTTTTAAGATGACGAATGGGACTTCAAATATTATTTAAAGGTGAAAAATAGTTATCTATGGGTGAAAAATAACTATCTAAATGTGACAAATACACGAATAAGAGTGACAAACAGATGAAAGTGTACGTAAGTATTTAAGAAATATTTAAAGAATTTAATGGGTGATCGAGAACTACGGGCCAATGATATGAATCAATAACACATTAGACGGGTAATTACACCCGTCCAAGAGAATAGATAGCATTTCTCTTACTTTATTTAATAATTCGTTGATCTTTTAGATTACGCAGAGGACAAGGAGGCGGCCTACAACTTTTAGATTACAAGACAGAGATAATTAATTAATAGATGCTGCTGGCCTTCTTCGATCGGACAGCTCGTATGCATTGCCATGCTCCGTTCATATATATGTTTTTTATTTATTTAGAATAATTATTCATATATATGTGCATAGAGCTCATATTTTAATTTTAAAAATTATAATTAAAATCATGTAGCAGTCGTCGCATACGTACGAACATACGACACCGTAGTTTATATAAATGTGCATAGAGGTTAGCAAAAATGTGATTAAAACACCTTAAGTACGTACTCAGTATTAATTAAAGGTCTTAATTATGGATATATGTAAGCAACTCCATTGGCCCATAAATTCTCAATATTATTGAGTATAAGTGGAGTTATTATTTCTAAATTATATTTTGAGATAAAAAGATAACTACTAAATAATATATTAAGATTAAAATTAATTGTATATAAAATATATGTATCCTTAGATATTCATCTAAGAGATCATATATAGCTGGTCGAATAATATCTAACATGGATATTTTAATATCCGAATTAATATATGATTAATAATCAAATTATCTAATATTTGATCAAATTATTCGTCTTATATTTTATTTAAATAATTTTAAGTTTAAATAAACATAAATTTAAATTCAGTTCAAAATTTAAACAAAGAATTATCGAACCTATCGCATGTTATATACCACCTTCCCTAATTCCTCTGGAGCTAATTGCCTCACTTAATATAGAACAGCCGGATCCATTTTTATATATATGTAGGCTAGCTAGCGTGTTATATATAAGTGACTTCCGCGTAACAAAAATATGTGATTTTTTTTGAAAAATTAACAATGAGAGAGGACTGATGTACGTAGATGAACACGCACGGGAACGCGCGTTGTTCCAGGCAGGTTGATTTCAGTAGGAGGTTTGCATCTCTCTCTCTCTCTCTCTCTCTCTCTCTCTCTCTCTCTCTCTCTCTCTCTCTCTCTCTCTCTCTCTCTCTCTCTCTATATATATATATATATATATATATATATATATATATATATATATATATACTGATCATTCAAATAAATAGTGAAATGGAGAGGAATATTTAAGATTTTTCAGACTTAATTAATTAGGAATAAGATTCTGATTTATTTCCACGAGCAGGATTAACACGTAGAGACATTAAGACTGATCAGTACATTATTTATTTTGGGTGCTGTAAAGTGAGCCACATAGCTAGCTGCATGTACGTAGAATCACATTCACAGGGGATGACATTAAGAATGCCCGGGCGTTCTTGCACTCAAGGGATATATCCTCCACCGCTCGATGCAGAGCCGGAGCCGGAGCCGGATCCCGAGCCTGAGCCCGACCCACCGACACCGCCGCCGCCGCCGCCGCTCCCACCACCTCCGCCGCTCCCGTAGGCACTGGAACCCCCATAGCCGTACCACGGACCAGAGGTGGAGGCAGAGCCGGAGCCGGAGCCACTTCCGGAGCCGGAGCCATGGCCTCCGTTAGCACCACCTCCCCCTCCGCCGCCGCTGCCTTCACCGCTTGCAGATGCGGAGGACCCTCCTTCATAGTAATACCCAGAGTTGTAAGCAGAGCCGGAGCCAGAACCGGCACCAGACCCTGACCCGAAGCCACCGTTTGAACCGCCCCCACCGCCACCTCCGCCGCCATTGGCGCTGGCATCGGCGGAAAGCACCCGGGCAGCGGAGGCCGCACTCACGCAGAGCACAAGGAGGAGGCCTACGACCATCATATTATTCCTAGGGAACGCCATCTTCTAGGTCACAAGGGGGTGTACTTGTTTTGATGTGGAAGGCTGGGTGAGGAACAGGGGGGGTATTTATAAGGTTGCAGTGCCTTCATATGCATGCATGGGGGGAGAGCTAGCGGGTGGTAGAGTATAGAAGCACGTCATCCACCGCCATCCTCACCCACAGAGTGCTGCACATGGCTTGGATGCGGTTGACTTGACCTCATGCGTGAGCGGTGTCTTGGTTGACTTTCATAGTTTGGCGATCGACGTGAAATTTATTGGGAAAACGGCACTTCAGGCGGCCGCGTGGGCGGACGACTTCAAGCGTAGTCCATGGTGGGGAAGTGGGGAGTACAATACTTTGATTAAGGCAACAAGTCCGGCGCGCAGCTAGCGCCCATGGGAACTGCTCCGATCGAACATATGAGATTGATGAAGTCACATGCACGCGCCTTAAACACACACACACACACACACACACACACAGAGTCAGAGGTGACTTAATTAGGCGCTGTTAATGTTCGTTTGACCCACTGGTTTTTGGTTCATTTGGAGGTGCATGCCACTACCCCATTTGCATGCACGTTCTTCCTTGGCTACGATGGACTGGAATTTCGATGACCGCCGACGTTCAGACCTACTGAAAGAACCGGACGACTTACATAATAACTAGCTTCTGCCTCGATCGCGAGGCCGTGGATCGAAGACCAAATTTGATCTGATTAATAACACCGCCAATCTTTTCTTTAAAAAAAATATATTAATAGAATCCCCAGGTTTGAACATAGACATGCTCGGCAACTCATGCTGATGAAAAGGTGCAGTTACCTTATTTCTTTCGTGCGGTTTTTTCTTAATTTCTCAAGAATGCATGCTATCTGACTACCGGGAGCCCAGGTGCACTAATTCGCTTCTTCGAGCAAGAGTAAAAATACATGAAATACAGTATTTTACTTATAGGGTGTTTGGGAGCAGTTTTTTTTTAAATCTATTTCTATCTAAAAATTTATGTCAACATAATTTTTGATCTAAAATTTAAAATTGATAAAAATAACATTTTCTGTTTGACAGTAGTGTCGTAAATTTTAAAATTTGTATGGATGTGTTTGGCAGGGGTCTTCCTCTCCGAGTTGCCTCCGGCAGTTGGAGAGAGAGAGAGAGAGAGAGAGAGAGAGAGAGCTGCCGGGGGAGGGGAGGTCGCCGCAGGGAGGGGGCCGCCGTCGGGGGAGGTGAGGGGGCGCCGTCGGGGGGAGGGGAGGGTGCCGCAAGGGGGAGGGGAGCCGGAGCCGGAGGGGGGGAAGGGGAGGGGGGAGGGGGTGCGCAGGGGGGGGAGCCGGCGCAGGAGGGGGAAACCGTAGGGAGGGGGGCCTGCGCACGGGGGGGGGGGGGGGGGAGCCGGCGTCGGAGGGGGGGAACCGGAGGGGGGGCCTGCGCAGGGGGGGAACCGACGCCGGAGGGGGGGCCTGCGCACGGGGGGGGGGGAGGGCGCAGGGGGGGAGCCGGCGCCGGAGGGGGGAACCGGAGGGAGGGGGGCCTGCGCACGGGGGGGGAACCGGAGGGGGGGCCTGCGCAGGGGGGGTAACCGGCGTCGGAGGGGGGGGCTGCCCATGGGGGGGAACCGGAGGGGGGGGGGCTGCGCACGGGGGGACCCGGCGCCGGAGGGGGGGGCTGCGCACGGGGGGACCCGGAGGGGGAGGCCGGCGGGGCGAAACGGGAGGGGGAGGGAGGGGAGGGCGGACGGCGGAGTGGGTTGCTGGGGAGGGGGGCGCGGGGGGAAAGGGGGGCCGGCGGGGGAAAACGGGAGGGGGATGGAGAGGGAGGGGAGGGCGGACGGCGGAGGGGGTTGCCGGGGAGGGGAGGGGAGGGCCGCAGGGGGAAGGGGGAGGCCGGCGGGGTGAAAGGCAGGGGGAGGGAGAGGGAGGGGAGGGCAGACGCGAGTGAGAGAGAGTGAGACGTGGTGAGTGTTTTAAAAAAAAAATTGGTCAAGTGTTATTTTTTGTTTGAGGAAGATTTACACGGGAGTAAGTTGTCTCCCTAAAAACTAAAAGAGGTATGCCAAACAAGATTATAAGACCTCTTCCTCTTTTTTTTAAAATTGAGAGAAAAAAAAGGTAAAAAACTGTAACCAAACACCCCATTACAGTTTTGAGGTGCTTTAATTACGTGAAACTAAACAACACCTGAGACTAACATGTGCATTCATATGGACGTGAATTGGTGGATTATGTTCTATTTGTTGAAATTGATGAACTCGAATACGTTTCTCTTTTTT
Source organism: Amorphophallus konjac (assembly GCA_022559845.1). NCBI lineage: Eukaryota > Viridiplantae > Streptophyta > Magnoliopsida > Alismatales > Araceae > Amorphophallus > Amorphophallus konjac. The sequence continues at coordinate 578,926,442 of CM040121.1, read as the reverse complement.
TTCGGCCCTAAAAGAATCTTTTCCGAGTCGTGTACCCGAGAGTATACTATGTTGAGGTGTGTCTGAATGCTGCTTTGCTATGATATATAGATCAAGGAGTAACATTTCGGCGATGAAAAATGTGAATTAGAAGGCTATCCAACTATTTTTATTGTATGATACGTAATCCATGGAACAAATTAGGGCTGTCGATGGGTCGGACCGCCCCGTGGGTTAACGTTTGGCCCGACATTAGGTCTGGTTGCCTGCCTTTTTTTCAGCCCGTGAGTTTTTAATCGAGTCTAAAAGTAGAGCTCGATGATAAAGTGGGCGGGGCTCGGGTTTTTAGATGGATCCATCATACTGGCTGGATCCGGACATGTGACAAAATAAATTATTTAAAAAGATAAAATTTAAAAGATCATGCCATTCTTCTCATTCGTAAAATCCGCCGGTGCCATGACCCATGACCCTTGACAGTTGATATTTGACATCTTCCAAGATGTGTTGTTGCTGTCGTGCTCTTCAAGGAATAGTCACATAGGCAGACAGGCTGCCGCAGCGACGCTAGCCGCTCCCCCCTTCACTCACATGACTACATAAGTCACCAGACTCACCACTCACAATCGCTAGCCGCATGGGCAATCGTTGATAGGGCATTTGGGCCTCCCTCCCCTCTACGGCTCTACCTCCTCTGGCTATTTACTGAGTGATGAGTGATGACTGTTGTTAGGTGATATCGTGTTTCCTCCACCAGCGCAAGGCAAAGGAGAAGAAATCAAAGGATGTCTTGGTTGTCCGCCTATCCCCTCGACCTTGTCCGCCAGACCGCCACTACCCCACCGGTGTTGGATCCCCCTTTTCTTCTTTCTTCTCCAAGCCGCTTCTCCTCTTCTTTGTCCTCTACTCCTCTTCAATCTTCACCCTCCTCAATGCCGTTGGAGATCTGGGAGACGACAGTTCGTTGACAACCTGCCAACGAGACGGGGACGACTTCTTCCATCATCCCCCCTTCTCCGAGCCGCTTCTCGTTTTCTTTATCCTCTTCAATGTTCACCCTCCTCGGCGTCGTTGGAGCTTTGGGAGATGGCCGGTTCGTCGACTACCTACCACCGAGGTGGGGATGAGGGAGCCATCACTCATCCCGTCTTCTTCGAGCCGCTTCTGCTCTTCTTCGTTCTCTTCAATCTTCACCCTCCTCAACGCCGTTGGAGCTCTAGGAGACGGGTGTTTTGTCGACGACCTACCAACAAGACGGGGACGACAGAGTCGCCATCCCCCTAGGAAGGGCCTTAGCCTTTAGCCTTCAAGTATGCTTCAGTCTCAAAGAAGGAGGTACACCACCTCTATAACTCTGCCTTCCCTTGTTCTCTCTATAGATATACCTCTTCCGCTTATTCTTCTTCCATTTATCACAGAATAATGAAGCAAGAGAGAAAATAAAAGAAGGGTGTTATACTATCATGAGAGGGGGAAGAGAGAAGCTTGGCGAGAAGAGAGTCGGTGAGGATTTGGTGTAGGGGAAGAGAGGAGACTGGGGGAGAGAGGGGGGTATTTGCTAGGCCCTGGGAGTCGATTAGGAGCAAGGGAGGGGAAGAGACCGGGGAGAGAGGGAACTTGCTCCGGTGCTTACTAAGGTTGGAGTAGTCTCTTGCTCCGATGGAAGTTTAGAGCTTCCCCCCCAGCCCACTTACTCTCTTGCTCAGGTGATTCAAGGTTGGAGCAATCTTCCGGTTGAACTGTTGGAGCTTCTCCGAGCAAGGAGGTGTTGCTCCTGCCAGGATCCAAAGTCTTTAAGGACCATGTCAAGTCTACGTCCAGTGGTATTGGATCAAAGCAAAATTTACATTTAGTTTCTTCAATTTATTTTATTTGCTTCGTTTATGGGTATACATTTGACTGTGCTATGTTAATATTGATCTTGATATAGTTAGTGATTATAAGTATTTGATTATATTATATTCTGTCAACTTTGATGACGTTCATGAACCTGAACCTCTATCTAAAATTTTAATTTGACACATAAACAAAATATTAATTTTCTCTTTTTTTTCTTTGGTATGAATGTGTTCCAGTGATTATATTATGTCATTGTAGCCTTTTTCAGAGTTATCAAGCTAAGTTATTTCTTTTGTCTTTCTCCATAGGATATATGGTTTGGTACAGATAGCGAGCCAGGCAATGACCACAGTGTGGTTCGGCAATTAGGTGAGCAAGCCGTGGGTTGAATGCTAGTTGTGCATCTCACATCGTAACCAGAAAACTTTCATCAATAATTGTAAGACCAACTTAATTCCATCGTCATCTTTCTATTTATGTATAATCTATTTACATTACCCTTAATATTGATTTAGGATTTTAATCATGACAAGTGAGAATCAATCCATCACCCCATCAGTCACTGATCAAACTAATGTGAATGAGGTTAAGGTTTCTGATGCTATACCAGATACCAGTGTCTCTGTTTCACAAAAATGTGCTAAAGGTCCACAATCTAAGGTCTGAAAGTATTTTACTAAATTTATGATTGGAAATGTGGAGAAAGCCCGTTGCAATGCATGCAAGGTTGTGTTAACTAGTTCTAGTAAGGATAACACATGTCATTTAACTAGGCATGCTAGTTTTGTTTGCCCATATCATTTAACAAATGTGAAACAATAATTGTTGGCTGCTAATTCAGCTAGTGGAGAGAATGAAATATTATCAAATTAGAAATTAGATGTTGAAATTTCTCAGAAGGAGTTATGTTGATTTATTATCCTACACGAACTCTCATATTCAATTGTTAGTGATGATGATATTAAACGTTTTGTGGAAGTCTAAATCCGAAATTCATAATGCTATCAAGAAATTATGTTAAGAGTGATTGTATGGAAATCGATAAGAAGAAGAAAATTCTTAAAGACTTTTTTCAAACACAAGCTAGTTATGTTTGTTTAACAACAAATATGTAGACTTCCAATCAAGAATTGGGTTACTTGTCCATAATTGCCCACTTTGTGGATACCAATAGGAAGTTGTATAAATGAATAATAAAGTTTTGCATGGTTGAATCTCCTTGTACTGCACCTATTATTGCAAATGTTATTTGGAAATCACTTAGAGAATGGGATCTAGATTCGAAAGTCATGAGCATCGCTTTAGACAATGCTTCTATTAATGATGCTTGCATTCCCTTGCTTCTTTCGCGAGTTTATCATAGAGTAGTAAATTATTTTGTGATGGAAAGTTATTCCATGTACGTTATTCATCTCAAATCCTTAATTTAATTATTCAAGATGGGCTAAGCACAATTGGTGTTATCGTTCAAAGTGTTTGAATGAGTGTAAAGAAGGTAAGAGGATCACTATCTTGTCGACAAAAAATTGAAGAGTGCATTCAACAAGTTAGTTTGGAAAGTAAGAAATTGGTGAGTTTAGATGTTCCTACACGTTGGAATAGTACATATTTGATGTTGAAATCTCCCCTAGAATTTAGAAAGGTATTTTCTTCATTAATGCTGTTGGATCCTAATTTCATTTGTGCACCCACACTCAAGGATTGGGATAAAGTTAAAGTGGTATGTAAGTTTTTAAATATTTCTATAGTGGAGCTAACGCTGTCTCAAGCACGAAATATCCCACCTCTAACTTGTATTTTCATGAAATGTGGAAGATCAAATCTTACTAGATGAAGAGGCTAATAATCCACATGATTTCATTAGTTCAATGTCTCTCCGAATGCAAGCAAAGTTCAACAAATATTAGAAACATTACAATTTAATTTTACCAATTCTTGTTATTTTGGATCCATGTTACAAGTTGATATATTTTAGATATTATTTTATGAAAATGTAGGGTGATGTAGTAGACTTCCATATTGTTATTATTGAAACTGCATTTCACCGTTCTTTTGAGGATTATCTTGCTAAACATATATAGTCGGGCTCAGAACTCTCAACAAGTGATAATGTCCCTATAAATTTAATGGTGCAAATCATGATGTTGTTATATTAAGGGGTTGGGATCATTTCACTTCTCAACAAAATAAGCAAAAATTAACGTCAGAAATTGACCAATACTTGATGGGAGATATATGTCATAGTGCCAACTTTGATATCTTGGATTGGTGCTCAAGCAACAAATCATTATATCCAACTCTTGCTTATATATGGCACATGCAATATCTTAGTAATTCCAACTTCTACAGTTGCATCTGAGTCACCTTTTAGCACTGAAGGGCGAGTTCTTACTAATTTCTGTAGTTCTTTAGCTCCATACACAGTGGAGGCTTTAATTTTCTCACAAGATTGGATTAAGAATACTTCAGAAGATATGTGCATTGAATGTTATGTATTTTTATTTTAATTTGTGTAATATATATTCTGATGAGAATCAACACCGGGCACTAACTTTTCATTTTGTATTTGTGTCCTTTTAGTTTGCATTTATATCCTTGGAGAGTATGTTTACAATTGTAATGCTTTATAAGCAATAATGTGAGTCTTTAGGATTTAGTTAATTTTTGTGCAAAGTTCAGTAGGACCAGCAAGGGGCCCCCATCTCCTTCCCTATTTGTCCACCTAAGCCTTAGGGTCCCATGTGGGGCTGGTCAAAGGTCCAAGGTGGGCTTCTAGATGATTGACCATTCAAGGGAGACAAATGGTAAAAAAAGTCCAATTTGGAAGCCTTAAGAGTCCAAGGGGCGCCCCTCTCCACTATCTCATTTTTTATTTTTTTATTTTTTTGGTCAAATATCACATGGGAGAAGTAAATGTGATCTCCCCCATTTGCCCCTCCCCTAATTTAGATCTGACGGTAGTTTAGGTCTTTTTACATTTTCTATAAATACCTTGTAATTTATGAATTACTTAGCATTAATAAAGAAAAATTCCATTATTTGCTCAATTGCCCAAGGGCACCCCTCTCTCCCCCTCTAGAGCTGTGAGAGCTCTCCTTTCAGAGGTGTGAAGCCTCTCCACCACCACCTCCCTGAGTGCGACGCTCAGCTCCGATGCCGCCGCCGCCATCGAGCCGACATCGCGCCGCCACCGCCTTGCCGCCGGAGTTCTGTCCAAATCAGGATAGAGCCCCCTTGCTCGAATTTTAGCTCCCAACTCCGTGATCTTATGGAGCCCAAATTTTGAGAGTAGGTTCCCCACGCATATACCCTCTCCCAAAAAAAGTTTCCCATTTTCTAACCTTCGTTTTCTATTTTTCCCATTTCGTGTTTTCCAGTCCTCCATATCTGTCTGTGTTCTGTCCTTTGTCACAGCAACCTAGTTATTCCCTTCTTCGACCCCCTTCCCCTTTTCTGATTGAGTCCAAATTTAGACTGGATGTTCTGCATATCTAAACACGTCTCCACAAATTTTCCCTTGATTTTATAAGTTCTTTTTCCCCACCAAAAAATTAAAACTCAGTCATAATTCTGTTCTGTCCTGTGCAATCCAGATCCGACCCACCCCTGTTCTAAAATCCTTTTCCCCAGTCAAACCTCCACCATAAAATCCACAAAAAATATCATCGTCTTCCTTACTTTATTCTCTACAACTTTCATCAAGTTGTCAACTTCTAGATCCGAAGTTTTTTCTTTGGTCAACTCTTGTTCTCAGGAAAATCTATTTCTGTCCTGAGTTTTTTGAGTCTGTCAGTCAGTCTATTCAAAAACCCACCACGAAAAATTCAGAGCCGTCAAAATTCCTTCCATAGTCCTTAGTTGGAGTATTTCGAATTAGCTTTCCAACGGCACTAATTTCGCGTCGATCCAACAACAGGATTGATCGCAGCAGCTATTCTCCCCGGGTCGCGCGCTGCAAAAACAGAACTTCAGATCCGTGGACAGCAACTCCAACAAGTGAAGATCGGAGCCGACTCACCTTCCACAAGGCGAACCAGCGTGTCGCTGCCCCAGGGAGCGTCCCTCCAGGAGCAACCGTCACAGTGGTGCCATTACGGGCACACTCGGCCCCATCGACCAGCACGTGGGCCCCACGTGCGTGAGTACGCGTGCCGGCGAAGCTACACAAAACGCTACCCGTCAACCCGAACACGCTAATCCCGGGTCCCACTGTGTATCCCTTTACCTCCCTGCGTGGAGTGGGTAGAAATATTCACTTCTGTAATTCTTAATAATTGTTGTTCTGGGAGTACAAGTTCGGCCGGGATCGTCTTCCCCACGCCCGGCGCGTAGAGGCATCGTGTTCGCTCCTTCACTCGGCATTTGCTTTACGCGTATTCATTTGTATATGCCGCTGTTAGAGAGCAGGATAAGATAAATTAGCTCGTTATCATATTGTTATTCACCGCTGCGAGAGAGAGAGCGAGACCCGTCCCGTGACTCGATCCGAGCACGGAAGAGCCGACTACCCGACTCATTGCCAGTTTCTCAACCGCGCACGGTCCCACGCATCCCTCGCTAGGGACGTCCGCGAGCTAGAGTCCCAGTCCGCTGTCCGTCCCGCATCAATTTGGTATCAGAGCACCAGTGGAGTCTAGGGTAGTATTTGGTTTAAAACAACAACAAAAAAGTGTCTAAGTCTAGGTGTCTCATTTGCATACCATTGTTCGGTATATAACAAGGTGTCGCCCGACCGTTAGGTTACGCCTATCGGAGAGGTGATTCACTCGCGTGAGAGGATCTTCGGATCCCCGGACTCCGCTAGGTATCGAATCTTGGTTGTGTCTAGGTTGGTAGTCGAGTCTACATTCCAACTTTGCATTAGTTAGGGTCGTGTCTAGTGTGTTGTCCAAGTGTCGGCATGGTCATCCACTAGCTTCCCCGTGTCCCATGGATTACCAAACGCCCGGATCTTATGGATGGTGGCGATACTACCAAAGATGGGAAAACAAACCCGACCACCCCCGTAGACCCGTAGCCTGGGACTTCTATGGATCCGAAGACCTATGTGACTACCTAGAGTGGGAAGCCATCATGGACCAATACTTCGAGGTAGGCCTGGCAATTATCCGTTTAAAATTTGAACCGAATTCGAATCCGTATTCGTTTAATCGGATAATTATTTGAATAAAATATCTGACGGATAATTTAATCGGATATTGGATATCTGATTATTAATCGGATACGAATTCGGATATTGAGATATCCGTGTCGGATATTATCCGACCGAATATAAATATGACTTTTTTTGATATTATACATGAATCACTTTAGGTTGGCTCTCAGATTTTTCAGTTAAAAATCATATTTTATATTTATTATATTCTTAATTCATTATATATATTTATATATTTAAAAACTAAAAAACTATGAACATATAACATATTCTTATACCTAATCAGATAGTCGGATATATCCGAATCCGGATGATATTCGGCTATTCGATTACACCTAATCGGATAGTCGGATATATCCGAATCCGGATAATATCCGTCGAATTCGGATTCGGATAGTGACAAAAATACACCCTAATAGAATGTGTCGGATTTGGGTATCCGACCGATTATAATCGGATACGAATTCGGATATCAGACTATCCGCTCCGTTTACAGGTCTACTTCGAGATTTACATTATGTCCGGTCCCATGAAAGTCGACTTTGTCTCAAGGCGACTTTTCTATGAAGCCGCTGAAACATGGAGGGACAAAAAATACTTGAGGGAGGATAAGAGGCAAAGGCCCATCGAGTCATGGTGGGACATGAAGAGGGCGCTTAGGAGGGTCTACTTTCCCCGCCCATCTACCTCCAACCACGGGGGTCATACCACTAGCCAACCCCACCAACCCTCTCACAATCAAGTGGGCCACACCTCTAACCAACCCCACCCCTTCACCTCCATCCAACCCCGCCAAAGCACTCCCAATCAAGTGGGCCACATCTCCAACCAATCCCACCCAAGCACTTCAAAACAAGTGGATCTTAGTCGGAGGCAACAAGCCCCGCTTATAGCCGAGCCTAGGTCCACACCCAGGCCGAGAGATGAGGAGCGAGTCCACCCTGAGGCCCCTACTCCAACCCGCACCTCTACCGAATTCTTTAAAATATTTTCGGACTGGTTGGATAGGAGAGAAAGGATACGTGCTCCTTCACCACCCGTGACTGCTCCATTGCCACCCTCTAGTTCTGACCCTCATCCGGAGCCATCTTATTTGGAGTCACCTCAGCCCGAGCCACCCGTGTTTCTAACGGGTACGCTTTTCACTGCCAAGCAACTACTTAGCTGGCTCAAGAATGGCTTGGTCCCACCTCCCTTCCCATCCATGGACCCCACACTACCTCTAGTGCCAATCAACTCATTTCACACCACTTTCCGGTCTAGTCAACATGTGGATACATTGGATGACCTTTTTAAAGGATTAGACCGGCAGTTGACATTTACGCACTTGTTGGCCCCAGGCTTCGACCGACCTACATGTCGTAGCTTCACATATCCATCCTTAGGGTCTATCACCTCCGTGTGCACCGTGGGTCATGTCACCACGGACGTTCTTCTATTCCTCCCTATGCCGGCCGAGCCCGACTTCATTCCCATTTGCCCAAGGGAGGAATCTTATTTTCTACATATGACCACCGTCCCACTTCTCACAATGAATCAAGGTGATCATTTACATCTTTAAGAATTTCAAAATTCGGATAGTGTCATGATGGAACATAGTTCGAGGGGTCACACTTTCTTTGATCCCTTCGACCCCTTCCCTAGTGAGCCTTATGACCCACCTTATCCATTCCACCTTGTTAGGGAAGTCCACTTCCACACCCCTTCCCCACGGGCTAGTCCACCCGCACTCAGCCCGGAGTCCGATCCACGGTCATCATATAGGGGTAAGGAAGGAGGTGCATTCGGCACTCCTAGCCCTCCCACACCCAAGTCCCATGAGAATTCATTGCATGATTGGTTCATACTTGGAAGGTTAGGAGTCCCCGATGACGTCAACCTCAGGTTACACCAAATGCATACATGGCAAACATTCGGGTGTCATGGTCCACCCTTGCATGTGTATGGGTCGGACTAACAATAGGTTTGTCTAGGGTCTTGTGTGTCTGTGCATACATCGAGTCGAGTCGATCCTTTGTACGCTCGCATTGTCAGTCCCGTTCGATTGCGAGACTTGTCGGACATTGGGATCGGCTCTACCACAACATATCAGATCTAGTCACATATAGGGAACCAGCGGTGATTCCTAGTGAGTCTTTGAGCCGCCTCCCTCCTTTGAGAGTGACCCCACCCCGGAGTGTCCACCTCTAGTATCATTCCCAACAACGTGAGCATATCGAATCTATACGAGATGAGCAAGTGTCAAATACTTGGAGTAGAGCGTACTCCGCACTTCTTGGTCGATGACAGATCCGCCAGAGGCCCGGAGCTACTGGAGCATCCGTACCCCTTACTCGACGCGGTCGAGTTCTTCCCACTCGGGGAGAATTGATGGAAATCAACACCGGGCACTAAATTTTCATTTTGTATTTATGTCCTTTTAGTTTGCATGTATTTCCTTAGAAAGTATGTTTGCAATTGTAAGGCTTTATAAGTCATAATGTGAGTCTTTAGGATTTAGTGGGTTTTTGTGCAAAAGTCCAGTAGGATAAGCAAGGGGCCCCCATCTCCTTCTCTATTGGTCCACCTAAGCCTTAGGGTCCCATGTGGGGCTGGTCAAAGGTCCAAGGAGGGCTTCTAGATGATTGACCATTCAAGGGAGACAAATGGTAAAAAAAAAGTCCAATTTGGAAGCCTTAAAAGTCAAAGGGGCGCCCCCCTCCACTATCTCATTTTTTATTTTTTTGGTCATATATCAAATGGGAGAAGTAAATGTGATCTCTTCCATTTGCCCCTCCCCTAATTTAGATCTGAGGGTAGTTTAGGTCTTTTTACACTTTCTATAAATACATTGTAATTTATGAATTACTTAGCATTAATGAAGAAAAATTCCATTATTTGCTCAATTTTGAGAGTAGGTTCCCCCACGCATATACCCTCTCCCAAAAAAAGTTTCCCATTTTCTCGCCTTCATTTTCAATTTTTCGTCAGTATTTCCGTCAGAAAGTACAATTTTCGGACAGACATGCGTCTGTCTGAAATTTCATACGAGATATTTTCCGTCACTAATTCCGTCTGAATATATTTCCGTCTGAAATTTCAGACGAAATATGTACCGTGTGAAATACCGTGTCACTTTTCCATCTCAATAACGGTCAGAAAAGGAGTCTGAAATTTCAGACGGCATGTTTACCGTGTGAAATGCCGTCTCAAATTTCCGTGGCAATTACGGTGAGAAGTAGAGTCTGAAATTCAGATGGAATAATATTTGTGTGAGTACCGTTTATCCGTGATTATTTCAGACGGTCAAAATTCCGTCTCAAATGCCGTTTGTAATTTCAGACGGATCCGTCTAAAAATCCGTCTGAAATATCATTATTCATTTTTTAAAAAAACTTAAAATTATTATATAACATGTAAAACATACACCGAAAAAAAAACTACACCCTGCTGATCAAAAATAAACAGCACTGAAAATAAAAACTCAACATCTTACTGATCAAATAAATACCACCGAAAATAAAAACTCAACATCTTACCGATCAAATGAATACCACCGAAAATAAAAACTCAACACCCTGCTGATCAAATAAACACCTCCGAAAATAAAAACTCAACACCATGCTGATCAAATCACCATCGAAAAAAAAAACTCAACACCATGATGATGAAATCACCACCGAAAAAAAAGACAACACCCTGCTGATCATCAACGTACAGAAAATAAAACACAACAAACTCAAGAAATATCCGGCACATCGTCCATATCCTCCTCCCTACCCTGCTCATCTCCTCTGTCGCCGCCCGCAGAAGGATCATCCTACATTAAAAAAATAATAACATAGATTAAAAAATTAGTGCGAAGATAAATTAGCATAAATTGAAATCAAACATATCAAATTGATAACTGCATAGATTTTATAGACCAACTAACCTAGCTGTCATCAGTATTTTAAATTAATTACATCTGGAGAATGCAATTATGAGGGCCGAGCTCAAACCGTGCCGATTTGGATTCCGTCAGTTCTGACAAGTCACTTTCATCTCCCAAGTCGTGTTGGAACGATCGACACGTCGATCCGACCGGTATTTCAGATTTTAGACCCCCGGACCTAACTTGGGAGAAATTTAAACTAAGTGTATTTAGAAAATACACTTTTGAGCGTTGGGGCCAAACCGCGTATCCGATTTGGATTCCGTCAGTTCTGACAAGTCACTTTCAACTCCCAGGTCGTGTTGGAACGATCGGCACGTCGATCCGACCGGTATTTCAGATTTTAAACCTCCGGACCCGACTTGGGCGAAATTTAAACAAAGTGTATTTAGAAAATACACTTTTGAGCGCTTGGGCCAAACCGGGTATCCGATTTAGATTCCGTCTCCTCCCACTCCCAGTACGACATCCTCGGACCATTTCTTTATTACTAACAAAATAATTAATACATATTAATCCTCAATTGCATAAGGCTAGATTCTCTGTTATTAAAAATTATCCAAAAAGGTAAGGATATCTCACTAAATTATCAAAACGTGCCTCCCTCATGTTGATGATATATCTAACTCATCATCATCTGTCCCCCCGCCAGTGGCGGGGTGGACACCCCCTCTCCCCCCTCCTGCGCAGGTGGCAGGAGGGCACGGGTTCGAGCCGCTTTCCCCTCCCCCCCCCCCCCCCCCAAAAAAAAATCATCATCATTTTCATCATCCATAGTAGTCTCATCAGATTCAAATTCTTCCTCGTCATCTGATTCTTCCTCCCCTCTAACATCAACATTTAGCTCCATCCGATCGACTTCTTCCACTTCATCTCACGTACGTAATGACAGTGGCTCATCAGATTCGTCCAAATTAAACCTCGAGGAACCGAAAACGCCAACTTCGTCTGATTGATATTATTTATCACTAGCAACCTCTGAGACATCTTCACTTGTGGGAAAGAGTTTTGAATTAACCCTGCAAACTGCCCACCAATCTCTATTCTTGGATGATGGATAGCCTAAATAATACACTTGCTGGGCTTGTGCGGCTAAAATGAACGGTTCATAGGTCTTAAGTTTAGACCTATGTTTGACATCGACAATCCCATAATTATCGGCACGTCGAACAGAATTAGGATCAAATCATTGACACTTAAATATGTATACATGATTGTCTTGTCCCAAATACTGAAGTTCTAAGACTTCTTCAAGAATACCATAGTAGTCCAATTCAAGTTCATTGTATAAACTTCCCTTAACAGATACGCTGTTGTTCATCGTAGACTTACCTCGTCCATAATCCCTTGTATGAAATCTGTATCCATTCACAATATATCCTGGATAGGCACGTGCAACGCTCGAGGGGCCATAACTTATCTGTTGTACTCTTTGATCAGTAATGAGATCTTGTTCAACCTATATTCAAATTAGAGTAATTAAAATAATAACAATTATCTCAACATACATAAATACAAACATATATATTCAACAATGACACTAACTCGGTTTCTCAGCCATTTGGTAAAAAAATTCTCACGTTCTTTTTCAATCTCCACGTCCTGGATATTTCGACATTGTTCAGCTAATTCTGAATCAAATTGCCTGCAATATAAATACACTACTACTTTAAATGAACTGCAGAAGAAGGATGAACAACTTGTGGACTTGCTGGAAATGTGAGTTAAGAACTTACTCAACATAAGGTTCAATCTCGAGGTAATTTAGAAGAATATACATCTCAGCGGCGTGCAACTCTCTATCTTCGAGCGTGCGAGTCAAGCAACGTCTGAACGCACGTCCAGGATGTTTAAACATAGAGAGCCGATCGGACGATTCATCCACTCCCGCATCATCATTACGTGGAGGTCGAGTACGACGAGTTTGAATCTCTGGCTCAAAGTACATAGAACAGAAGTTTGAAATTTCTTCAAGAATGTATGCCTCAGCAATCGAACCCTCCACATGTGCCTTGTTGCGAACTTTCATTTTTAATTCATGCATGCACCTACAACAACAAGTCAGATGGCAACGATATGTACTGGCCATAGACGACATGTAAGTTAACAAAACTTCTCAAATACCACTCAAATGGATACATCCATCGAAATTGTACTGGCCCTCTGACGATAGCCTCCTATGGAAAATAAACAACCAGGTGCTTCATCGAATCAAAGAATGCCGGAGGAAATATCTTCTCTAGCTTGCAAACGGTTGTAACCACTTTTTCTTCGATAGTTTATACATCCCGAAGTCTGAGTTCTGATGCACATAAAATCTTAAAAAATTGACTCATCTCAGCCAGTGCTCCCCATATCGGCTTTGGCAACAAATCACGAAATACAATGGGTAATAGTCTCTCCATGAACACATGACAGTCGTGACTTGCATACCATATATTTTCCCCTCATTAACATTCACACAACGGGCTATGTTAGATGCATATCCATCTGGAAATCTCAACTATTTCCACCACTGGCACACTTCCTTGATCTGTGTATCATGAAGCACGTAAGTTGCTTTAGGCTGCACAGTTTTTCTATTTACGTTCTGTAGTTCCAGTTCTGGACGTTTACAAAGCATCTTTAAGTCCAGACGCGTTTGGCGTTGTCCTTTGTTTTCCCTTTAACATTCATGATCTTATTGAACACATTATCAAAACAATTCTTCTCGGTATGCATGACATCCAGATTGTGTCGTACAAGAAGAGTTGACCAATAAGGCAATTCTCAAAAAATACTTTTCTTGTTCTAGTTGTGATCCTTTCCAAAACTAGGGAGTTGTCGTGTGCTACCAGACAATTATACTACATCTGGTAAATTGTGCACCCGTGTCGCCATATGCAGACCCGACACCCGTTGCAAGTCAGCTTCATCCATTTCAACAGTTTTTTTTTAAACGAGTCTTTTTACCTTCGAAAAGGATGGTCACTTGGTAACAGCCGCCGATGGCAATCAAACCAGCATGCTTTCCCACCATGTTTCAATACAAATGATTTAGTATCTTCCATATAGTAAGGACACGCTAACCTCCCATGTGTACTCCAACCAGATAGCATTCCATATGCAGGGAAGTCACTTATTATCCAGATCAGTGCAGCCTTCATAATAAAATTTTACTTCCTACATGCATCATAAGTAGCAACTCCATCAATCCATAAAAATTTGAGCTCATCAATCAGCAGCCTGAGATATATGTCCAAATTTTTTCCATGGCTTTTTGGACCAGGAATTACTAAGGACAAAAATAGATTGTCTCGCTTCATGCACATGTGCGGCGGAAGGTTGTACGGTGTCATGAACACTGGCCAACAAGAATAAGATGCCACTGAACCACCGAATGGATTAAAACCATCTGTGCATAAACCCAATCGAACAATTCGTGACTCCTTTGAAAAAGTAAGATGAGTACGACTAAAGTGAGTCCAAGCTTCACCATCGGCAGGATGACTGATTATATCATCGGCACGATGTACTCTTTCGGTGTGCCATGTCATATGTCGAGCCGTCTTTGAGGACATATACAGCCGCTGCAGCCTAGGCACAAGAGGGAAGTATCGCAATGCCTTGTAAGGTACATCTTTTCGCTTTGAATTGACCCTTCCCTTAGGTTTGAATCTGTCATGGTCACAAATAGAACATGATATCTTATCTGCATCGTCTTTGTAATATAACATACAATGATTCAGACATGCATCTATTTTCACATATCCAAGTCCTAAGTCATTGACTATCTTTTTTGCACGGTAAAAAGTTTCTGGCAACTTCTCGTCTCGAGGCAACATACTCTTGATCTAGATGAGGAGACGGTCAAAACAAGTCTCACTGATGTGAAATTCAGATTTCAAGTTCAAAAATTGTGACACTGCAGACAATCGAGTGTACTTTTTACAACCATCCCACAGCGGCTCATCAGCATCCCTAAGTAGTTCAAAAAATCTTCCGGCTGTCTTATTCGGCGCTTCCTCATGAACATTAAAACTAGGACCAGTAGCATCTACAACCATATCCACGTATCCACTTGTGCCTGCAATATTGTCGGGCTCATACCTCAAGAATTACTTACCATGACACGTCCAATTCGTATAACCATCCACGAACCCTTTCGTGTACAAATGATGTTGCACATCCCATGTTGAATGCCACCGCAAGTTTTTACAACTTGAACAAGGGCATCGAATGTGACCGTCACGGTCTGTTGCTGCAACTCGATTCCCTAATGCAAATTGAATGAAACACACAACTCCATACTTAAAGTCATCTGACACCACCCGGTCAACTATTCTACGATACATCCATGAACGATCTGTCGACATTTTGCCTGCACCTAATAAATGACAATACACATCCTAACTTTCAAATCATTACTCCTGATATTACACCCGACCCTTTCCTCATATCGTTCGCCATAGACCATTTACAGTTGGAAGAGGACTATTAATTAGATTATCACTTTTTAACCCATCCATGAAGGTTTAATCGCACAATCACTTACTATATGTGCTACACGATTTATGGAAAATTTCGGCAGCATCTCCCCACACTTCTCCGATATACCAAAAATATTTATTGATTTTAAAATTTTCTTAAACACTTATAAGTAAGTGGTTAAGAAAACACTCAAAATAAATAATGGTATATCAGAGAAGAGTGAGGAGACGCAACCGAAATTCTCAACAAATTAACCACACAGACACATATAGTAAATGACTGCCTAAGTGTGATCAAACATTCACAAATTGTCCAAACGGGACAATTCAAGACTTTGAGGTAGATATATACATTCTCATAAACAAATGAGAACATACACATCAATCCCAAAGTCTTGAACGGGAAGGCACATTGACACGGTTTTAACATGCTCTCCTGAGGTGCGTGTAATGTTAGGTCGCACCCACGCATCTCAGCTCACAGGGAATATCCCATACATTTATATAACATAAAATTAAATAACAACGTAATTATCATTATGCATATATCAAGTTAAATAACACCCAAATTACAAAAAATTCTAAATAAAGAACATCAAAGCTAAACAATCCACATTTTTGAGTCAAATTAACATCAAATTTCTATTAAAATCAGATTTAAAAATATATTTACATGCAATTAAAATCCACAAAGTTTGAAATCACAAAAGAAAATTCTAATGGCATATAAATAGACATGAAGCTGCCAAAATTTTACCAGAATTTGATACTTAGAAAAATAAGCAAACATGAAGCACACAACGGGCTATGATGGAATGATGATATCGTGGTGAATAGACATATAAATAGAGTTTATCATTTTAATGGCACTAACGAAGGATTGGAGAAGAACAAGAGAAGGCCAATTGAGTGAACAATGACGGTCGTGAATTAATTGGTAGAAAAACTACATTAAGAATGGGGATGTTCTCTCCTTTTTGATGGATGGAATCTTTCATTTCTAACTAGCCAAAAAGTCATGCTCCTACAGTCCGGAATTACCTAGTTCCAGCTTTCTTGCAGGGAGTCGAGCTAGGGAGTTCTACCACATGCCATGTCTGACGATCTTCCACAGGCAAGTTGGAAGAGTTGTAGAAATCCCCCCCACCCTTCCTGAACCCCCCTCCCAATCCCACGAGCTCCCTCCCCCCCCCCTCCCACTGGCAAGCTCCCCCTCCCCACCCCACCCTCCCTGAACCCCCCTCCTCCTCCCACGAGCTCCCCCTCCCCTCCCACTTACGGAACAAAATTCATGTACCCGACCCCAAATTTTAATTGGGATAAGACTCAGACTCAGACTCAGATGATGATGATGTGAAGAGTAAAGACAAATTGCAGGAAGGAGTCTTTTTTTCTCAAGTCCAATCCAAATTTTGACACGAAGTTGGTAAACGAGCATTTTTTATGTGATGAAGAATCGAGTCTAAATCAAGAGAGATAAGTTACCTTTGGGTCACAGGGGTTTCTCTTTAAAGCCTCTGTATAGTGCTTTACTGCTTCAGGATATTGTTGCTGCTTGAAATACTCATTTCCTGGCCAATGAAGAGATTAAACGAATGTTAGGAAAACTCCACCGATTTGTCAAAGCAAGGTAAACATAAATGAAGCTTCAAGTAAAATGGAAGCACAAGACTGGTGATTTAGAGAAGTATTAGACATATACTTCAAAAGAAACCATCATATTAGCGCATTTTTTTCTCAGAATGGGGTTCTGTTATACACAAGTGATTACAAATACATTCTTGTGTGTTGATCAGGCAATAACAAAACATAAAGATGCAAAAAATGCATAGTGCCTTGGGATGGGCATGATAACCACATAGAAATGTGCTACATGATGCATCACAATTTGAAAAGAAAATACAAAGAGTGAGAACATGAGTGAAGTTTAACCCATGTTCATGACACTGTTTCATATCATTTGAAAGAACCATGGGCAAGGACAAGGAAATATTTAAGACCTTATTTTTTAGTCACCCACACAAATCACTTGGGCATAGTGTCTTCTCCCCCAAAAAAAGGAAAGAAAAGGTGCATACAGAAATAGAACACAAGCTAGAGAATAAATCAAAACATATTTTTAGAACCTAATGACTTTCTTCCTAGCAACAACCATTAGACTCTACCGTGCTTTTTAAGAACCCCGTTGATGGGGAGCACCACACCACTTTTTCAAGTACAGAGAGAATGTTCGATAACTTTAATGCCTAAGCTAAAACTGCAGAACTAAAACACATCCAATGCAACTTTCATAACTCATTTCATATAAAATAATAAAATAAATTATTTTTAAAATAAAAATCATAACCCTAACCGACCCCAAATAATTTAACTATACTATCAAACTTCGTTAAGAGTGAGTAGATAGAATAACTCATCCTATTAGTCCCTTATTATGTTATCAAAGTTGCCCATGAAAATTGTAAAGTTCTCTTTTTTTCTAGGAGATAATTGTACATATTTTTTTGGGTACTTTTTTGTTATTTGTTTAGGTTGCTTCTTGAAAATACTTACTGAATCAACACATCAGATTAATATACTAGAGTATACCATGTAGTTCAACTGCTGCCATTGGCAATGAATTATGTAACCTTGAAATCCGGAAGTGACAGAGATTGACTTGCAATGTAAATAGTACATTATCAGTGGGAGATCTGTGTGTCAATTTTACTGGGCAACTTACAAATATGATTTCCTGGATGGATGTGTAAGTAAGAAAATTGAAATGGAATTTGCACAAAGATGGGCATTGAGCATTTATACGAGATTTCAGCTTTACCACCATCCAGCAATTCTGTTAATCGAAGTCCATGACTGAAAAAGACCGGATAATGCGGTGTGTCACTTTTGAGGATAGCCAATGGATGAGAACAGGCCGGCAAGTTTCATTCAAGAAAAAAAAGGTAAATTACATTAAAAAATTTGGACCATTAGGACAAGATATGGCATTCTGCCGGAAACGTTGGTGCATATTTCACTCAATTAAATAGTCCAAATGAATATGTACCAAAAATGCTATCTGAAGATAGTTTTCAGACCTGTCGAACGCGTTGACCATTAAACCATTCAAGAGAAAAGATCAACATAATCAGCAGTGTATTGAAACTCTCATTCAATGCTTGATTTCCAACCACATCCAATTGTGTAAGGTGCAAGTCCTTAAAGATGAGTATGGTTTCCCATGAATCAACCATGCTGTAGTCAAAAGTCTCAAACCCTTCAATACTTCCACTGGTGGTTGTGGTGTGGGACAAGGGTGAAGCACATAGATACCTTCTCGTATCAATTCAGTGTGCACCAATCTCGTTGCAGGAGATATCCAGTACTTTCAATGAGTTCATCATTTTCAAAGGCTTCAACGCAGTGATGCTGCTGATTTTGTTGTTACTTAGGTTCGGGTTGGAGAGATCTTGCATTGCCTCTAAACCTGGAATATACAAGTGGGTGAAAAAAATATTTCAACATGTTCTAATTTTCCTGCCTTCTTAGGAAAAAAGGAAAAGAAAGGGTAAAGAACATAAAATAGGCTACCAACTTGCCATTCAGGTGCAACTGTTTAGTGAAAAACAACCCAACCGCCCCCACACAAAAGGTTAGACTCTACATCAATCACATATCTAATGAATTAGCATATAAATTATGCAACTAAAGTAAACCCTTTTAGGCCGGATCTTCAAAGGCATTGCAATCAATGAACTTTTAAATGCTTATGCACATAATGTTACATCTTGATAGAAGACACTGGTCAGCGATTATGCAGTGGTGCTGGATTATGCAGCTTTCTGATATTTGGGTGGTTTATTATGCAAAGAACATAAGATTTAAGTCTACCTAAGACCTCTTGCAAACAAATGAACAAGTGTTGGATTAGAATATAGGGCTCCAGTTTTTGCATCTGCTTCAGAAGTTTCTTTCACAATCATTTACATATTTCAAAAACTAGCAACTAGGTGAAAAGTCTAATTTTTCTCAACTAGAACCCCCCTCCCCTCCCACCGGCGACCCCCCCTCCCCCCACCCTCTGTGAACCCCCCCTCTGACCTCCCCCTTCCCCGCCGACCTCCCTGAACCCCCCTCCAATCTCCGACATCCCCCTCCCCCCCTTTCTCCCTGAACCCCCTCCCACCGACGAGCTCTCCCTCCCCCCCCCACCGTCCATGAAACCCCCCTCCCCTCCCACCGACGAGCTCTCCCTCCCCCTCCGAGCTCCCCCCCACCCCCTCACCATCCCTGAAACCCCCCCCCCTCCCACCGATGAGCTCTCCCTCCCCCTCCGAGCTCCCCCTCCCCCCCCACCGTCCCTGAAACCCCCCTCCCCTCCTACCGACGACCACCCCCTTCCCCCCAGCTGGCCCGTCCCTCCCAGTCCAACCTACCCCGCCCCCCAACCCACCGGAACCCCCCCTTCGGAACCCCTCCCAGATGATTCCCAACCTCCAAAAACAAAAAAAAAAGGTCAATGGCACCAGCGGGGAATGGGGAGAGGGAGAGGGAGGGGGCTTACCGGATCGGAGAAGATGGCGAGGGACGGCGAGGACCGGCGAGGGTGGCGATGGCGAAGACCGTGTCCAGGACGGTGATGTACCCGCGGCGACGGTGATGTACTGGCGGCGACGACGAGCTCAGGTGGCGACGGCAAGGACGCCACCGGAATGGGGGAGGAGGGGCGCCCGACGGGGATGGCGACCTACCACGACTCCGGTCGGGACGGCGACGAAGGCGAGCTCCGACGGGGTCTTGTCGGCAGGGAGAGAGTGGAAAGAGAGAGTGAGAGTGTGACTGAGTGGCAGGGAGAGGGTTCGGTCGCCGGTTAGGGGAAAAATTTTCGACGGATTCAGACGGAATTATATTCCGTCGGAAATGTCGTCGGAGTTCAGACGGATTATTTTCTGTCGAAATAGCCATATGAACTTATGATAGATATTCAGATGGATTCTAATTCCTCTGAAATACAGCTGAAATTTCTCACCGACTGTGATCGTCGTAATTTATGACGGGTATTCAGACGGATTATTTTCCGTCTGAAAATTCCGTCTGAACTCCCGCCTTTTCTGGTAGTGACATATCCAAAAAAAAAAGAAGTTGGTGGTCTGAGTTTTATATCCAATTAATAAAATAGGTAGCTTCAACAATGGTCGAAAACTTGTCTTCTTGAATAAATTAAATTAATTTATGAGAAATATTTATTACCTGTGCAGAAAGGTAAATTTATTATGTCTTGTCTCTCGTTGGGTCACATATACAGTGTGTGGACTCCACTTTTTGTTAGTTTTGCGCGTATTTGTAATGAGATTTTTAATGCTATTATAAGGGTGACAAATAGTTATTTAAGAGTGAAAAATAACTATCTAAAAATGACAAATAGCAATGTAAGGGTGATGAATAGTCAACTCCTATATATCAACTTTTACGTATTTTCGAGATGACGAGTGAGACTTCTAATATTAGTTGAAGGTGACAAATAGTTATTTAAAGGTGAAAAATAGCTATCTAAGGGTGACAAATAGTCAACTCCCGTCAATTTTTACACATTCTCGAGACGACGAATGAGACTTCCAATGCTATTTAAGGGTGACAAATAACTATTTAAAAGTGAAAAATAGCTATCTAAGGGTTATAAATAGTCAACTCCTATTAGTTTTCACGCATTCTTGAGACGATGAATGAGACTTCTAAAATTATTTAAGGTGATAAATAGCTATCTAAAGGTGAAAATAGGTATCTAAATATGACAAATACATGAATAAAGGTGACAAATAGATGGAAAGGTACATAAACATTTAAGAACTATTTAAAGAATTTAATAGGTGAGACCCATGTGCCAATTAATGATATGGACAAATAACATGTTAGACGTGTAACTTTTCTTCCCGTCCAAA
This sequence comes from Amorphophallus konjac, assembly GCA_022559845.1. Taxonomy (NCBI): domain Eukaryota; kingdom Viridiplantae; phylum Streptophyta; class Magnoliopsida; order Alismatales; family Araceae; genus Amorphophallus; species Amorphophallus konjac. The sequence continues at coordinate 578,905,169 of CM040121.1, read as the reverse complement.
AAGATGACTAGAATTTCTCTTAATTTATTTAATAATGTGTTCATGTTTTAGATTACGCAGAGCACAGGGAGGAGGCTTACAACAATCATGTATGTCCCGATGGATTGCCATCTTTTAGATTACAAGGGAGAGATAATTAATTAATTAAAAGATGTTGCTGGCCTTCTTCGATCGGACAGCTCATATGCATGGCCATGCCCCGTTCATTAATCATGTAGCAGTCGCCGTATACGTACGTACGACCCAATAGTTTACTTTGATAAGTCTGCCCTGCGCAAGACCTATATATATATATGTGTGTGTGTGTGTGGGGGGGGGGGGGGGGGCATAGAGGTTCAGGTCGAAGCACCCCCTGTTCAGGTCGATGCTCCCGCGGCACCCCTGATGCCCCACCCGCCCTGGTCGATGCCACCGTTCAAGTCGATGCACCCTCCCCTGCTGCCGTTCAGGTCGAAGCACCCCCCCATTCATGTGGATGCATCCCACCCTTGCTGTCGTTATTCCCCAGCCATCGGTTGCTGCTGCTTCGCCTGCCCGCTACCGCTGGATGGGTGGCCCAACCCAGGCGGTGGAAGCAACCGACCGGGCAACCCCGAAGGCGTGGCCCCTCGCAGGTCTCAACGGCGTACCCACTCTTCCTCCCCGAGCCGTGCTACTTCGTCTCCCTGAGCTGTTGCCTGCTCTGGTTCTCTCAGGTCGACCTCTTGTTTGTGGTTCGTTGTTTTGGCCTCGTGTTTGGCTGTTGCTTGTGTTCTTCTTTTGATTTTTTTGGGCATTGCCGTTGTATTTTATTAGCCTTTTTTTTTAACTGAAGTCATACTTGCAAGAAGCAGGGGAGAAACTCGACCCCTGCCACCTTATAAGAAGATTATATATATATTAAGCAAAAGTAAAGAGAGTGGATTTGGGGTACATGGAATCACAAAGGTCGGGAGGGACATCCTACTACGGAAGAGAGGAGCCCAAATACAGTAATTGGGCAAGGCCCACTAAACCCAGAAAAGTAAAAATGAAACGAAGCCTAAGACCTGGGATAAAGAAGCTGAAGTGAACATGGCCGCCAGAGATGCAAAGCTGGCCGGCAGATAGGGTGGCAGACCTTGAGCCGGGGCAGGACACGAGGGAGGTAACAACCCCAGGGGGACTACGCCGGAGAGGAAGCTCCAGCGGTGGACAATGGACATGGGGTGCACCACCGAGAAGACCACGATAACCGGCAGGTTGACGCGATCTTCGGTCACCCCTGACACAGGACCCGAAGCAGGCACAGAGATGGAAGGGGAAGCAGCACCAACGCCCCCCGAGGGGGAGACAGATGAGCGCCAGCAGAGGCAAAGGATGGCAGGATGCTGGCACGGGGCGAAGAGGCACTGTCCTCCAGACGCGGGCCACTAGAAGAGGCAGCATGATCATGGCCAAACGACGGTGTCTACGGAGCAACACGAGCAGCGAGCGATGGCGCAACGCCGGCGGGCAGAGCTAGGCCGGAGGATGTCACGACCAAGCACCGCCGCCGAGGAGGGAGCAGGTTTCCCCCTATGGTCCCTTCACGGGCAGGGGTACCGAGCGCGAGGAGGCAGAGGGGGCTCCGTCGCCGACGGGAGCAAGAACGTGGGCTGAAGGGCCAAGCGACGGGCCCACAGAAGAGCACGCGGGCAACCGAGCGAAGGACGAACTCAATCGGGAGGTTGCGTGAGCTGGTCGCCAAAGACGTGTCGACAGCCAACCGGAATGAGACGAGGGACTCACGGTATGAAAGACGAGGAGCGGGGGCAAGGGCAAGCACACCCGTGGAGACGGTACTGGAGGAAGCGACGGGCGCAGCATCCCCCACGGAGGGTAGCGTGTCGGAGTGGTGATAGACGTGTCGATGTATCATAGGCGGAGCGGCTGAGGGATCGACCGAGGGAACTGGACGGCGCCGGAGAGCCCTCCTGAGGAAGGCCTAAGGCTACCGGAGGGAGACCCATTGGGCGAAGACGCCAAGATGGCCACGGTCGGAGTGCCCGTATAGTCGAACCTGAGGACCACGGCGGCAGGGACCACCGGCGATGGAGGGGCCTCCAGGCGAGGGAGAAGTAGCCCCACGGCGGAGGGCAAGGGAGGGCCGTATCGAAAAAAATAGAGCACCGTAATGTGCCGACATCCCATCGAAGCGGGGAACGTGGCGGCCGGAAGAGCAGCAGATGAAAGCAAGTTGGCAGGGGGGTGAGACCGAAAGCGCAGAAGGTAGGGGGGTGACCAACAAGGGGCCCGCAACGGCTAAGAGAGCACCTGTCGGCAGCCTGGGGAGGAGCCAAGATCAGACGGCTGCGTCGGGGGAGCAGCAACTTGAGGTACGCGGCTGGCCGGCGGCCGGGGAAGCACCGGAAGCTGGCAGAGTTGGCAAGGCAAGACCATTTCCCGCCGGAGAAGGGGGCAAAACAGCAGCGGAAGGGGTTGAACCAGAGAGATTGGGCACTGTCGTAGGGCCACCCACGGCAGCTGAAGACGACGGAGCTCTGAAGGTACTAGGGGGTGTGGACGCACTTTTCGTTTAACAGTTGTTATGTTCGTTCGTCGGTTTATTAAGTGCGTGGGCGTGCCAGTCACCGGAGTGACAATTTATTCGGGCTCCGAAGAGCCCATGGTGCGCTCGATCTGACTTCGTCAGTCGATTGTGTGGTTCGTGTCGGGACCAAAACCCACCGCGCCATAAAGGTCACGGCGTCATTTACATCCCCCATACGAGGGAACACCCTTGATTAATCGCCGAGATTCAGGGCTTCATGGCCAAGAAATTAATTGCATGAAAGGTCTATTACGCGGCATTGAAATCCTCACACGAGGGCGAGAAGAAAACCATTCGCGGTCATGTCGGTCATGTGTTGACCATTTATTGTTCGGACGAATGTCCGGCTCGATAAAATCGCGATTGTCGCGGGAAAACTGGAGCGTATGTATGCCAGTATATGGCAATTTATTGTTCAGAAGAACGGAAAACGTTCAGCTAAACCTCGGCTGGAGCAGTCGGAAACCGGTAAATCTGTTGGCTCGGTGCAAGAGCAAGCTGCGACCATACTGCGGTGGGCCCCCCGCGGTCGAAACAAGACTTGTATGAGCGTCATTGATATTTCCGGTGCCAAGGGGGCGACGAGGGAATATCCCTTGAATCAGCTGAAAAGCCCTATGTCCGGAGAAGCGGGCGTTCTAAACGTGTCGGTCATTCAGGAGACCGTTTAATGTTCGGACGGGTGTCCGATATTGGGAATATCGTAATCGTCGCGGAAAGACCGAGAATGTATGTGTGCCGGGACACGGCAAGTTTTATTATTCCGAGACACTGAAAACGTTCGATTGAATCTCGGCTATTATATCCGGAAACCCGTGAATCTATTGGCCAGGTGCGAGATCGAGTCGGGACCATGCCGGGGGCGCCTCCCGTGATCCAAACGGGGCTCGCGTGGGCAGCGTTAATATTTCTGGTGTCGGAGGGCAACGGGGAAAACTCCCGGGACTGGGCTTCGGAACTGAAAACGTGTTCGAGAGGAACAGGCTGTAGACCGGAGATATGAGCCGTTGAGGGCAGTAGGAGTGTACCGCTGAGGGCCAAAGGGGGCGTACCGCTGGGGTCAAAAGGGTGTACCGTTGAAGGCCAATGGGGGTGTGCCGCTGAGGGCAGTAGGAGTGTACCGCTGAGGGGTCTAAGGGGTGTGCCACTGAAAGCTGAGAAACGTGTGCCGGCGAAAGGCTGTTAGAGGGAAGAGGTAGTGTGCCGGAGAGGAGGCTTCGAAGCGTGCCGTTGACGGCTGGGAGGAGTGTGCCGGCGAAGGAGTTGGATGAGCATGCCACTGAAAGATGATTAGAGTGCATCGTCGAAGGACCAATCAGGGCGTAGTGGTGGAGCTTCAGTCGGTCTTCAATTATTTGTTTTAAGGCTTTTCTTTTCTTCTTAATTTGATTTTTTTACGCAGTTTTATATAAACTTCTCCTTGGTTTTGTTCTGTTCGGCCTTTTTGCCATAAGTCGGAAGTTCGGTCGGCCGAGCTGTCAATCGGTCCAGCTCTTGTCGTGGTGCCGGCAGTGGCTTGATCAGTTGGAAGGTTTCATCATTAATTATTTTGCTCGTTTATTGCTTCCTTTTACGTCCTTTAATATTTTGTTATTTTCTCACAAAAATTCGGCAGCATCTCCCCTTGACCCGGGGCGTAAGGGAGATAAAGGGAACGCGCCCACATGGAGTGGCGGAACCCGACAACTGGAGGTGGGCGCCCGGAGGCAGCAACACCTTTATAAAATCTCGGAAAACACGAAGGCAAACAACGGGCTAGGGCTTGGCCAAGAGGTGCGCCGCTGGGGGCCTAGATGTTGCGCCGGCCAAGGGCCATTGGGTGTGTCGCTGAGGGTCAAAAAGGGTGTACCGCTGAGGGCCAATGGAAGTGTGCGTACCGCTGGGGGTCAAAAGGGTATACCGCTGAGGGCCAATGGAAGTGTGCCGCTGAGGGCCAATGGAGTGTGCCGCTGAGGGCCGAGAAAAGTGTACCGGGGATGTTGATTGGCTAGGCCGAAGGAAATCTTGGCAGGAGGAGGGAGAGAGGCTCAAGGGGTGTTGGGCCTAGGTGTCCAAGGAGAGACGGAAGGGCGTCTCCCCTCAGGCAAATGGGAAGATGCGGCAGCGGGGAGGTGAAGGGGCAGTAGGCCCTCTTCCCTCTCTTCCTCTCTTCCCTCTTCTTCTCTTCTCCTTCTTCCCCTCCTTTCCTTTTCCCTTCTTCTCTTTGCGTGGACGGTGGAGGATGGAACAGCAACGGGGGGGGCAGCCTCCCCTCCTCCTCTTCTCCTCTTCTTCACTTCTTCTTCTTCTCTTCACACGGACGGCGGCGGACGGAGTAGCGAGGGGGAGCCTCCCCTCCTCTTCTTCTTCTCTTCTTCTCTTCCTCTTCTTCTCTTCACGCGGACGGCGATGGACGGAGTAGCCGGGGGGGGAGCCTCCCCTCCTCTTCTTCTTCTCTTCTTCTCTTCACGCGGACGGCGATGGACGGAGTAGCCGGGGGGGAGCCTCCCCTCCTCTTCTTCTTCTCTTCTTCTCTTCCTCTTCTTCTCTTCAATCGGACGGCGATGGACGGAGTAGCCGGGGGGCGGGGCCGGGGGGGGGGGGGGAGCCTCCCCTCCTCTTCTTCTTTTCTTCTTCTCTTCTTCTTCTTCTCTTCTCCTCTTCTCCTCTTCTTTTCTCTCTGGGTGTGGGTGTATCTGTTGCCCTCTTCTGTCTCTCTATCCCCGTTTGCAGCGACGAAGAGGGGTCTTATACCCCCGCCACGGCGAGCGTCCAAAGGCCGGAACGATTCGACGGGTATTGAATGGGGGTTGACCCCATTGTCCTGGGTGGCAGGGGGATAGGCAGCGTGGCCCTCTCCCCAGGCGACACCTCGGACGGCCCACTGCGCGCCAAGGATCCGTAGGGCATGGGCTCCGTTGAAGATGCTTCACGCTGTGCCGCTGGCGGGCTGAACAAGCGTGCCGCGGGGGAGCCAAAAGGGCGTACCGCTGGGGGCCCGAATGGGCGTGCCGCTGAAAGCCCATGGGGCGTGCCGCTGAGGCCAGGGGCTGTGCCGCTGAGGGGCCAAACGGGCGTGCCGCTGAATGGCCTGAAGGGTGTGCCGCTGAACACCCTGGGGGTCGTGCCGCTGAAGCCCAGGCTGGGCGTGGTGCTGAAGGCCCAAAGGGTGTGCCGCTGAAGGCCAAAGGGCGTGCCGCTGAAGGCTTAAGGGCGTGCCGCTGAAGGCCAAAGGGTTGTGCCGTTGAACACCCAGGGGGTGTGCCGCTGAAGCCCCTCCTGGGGTGTGCCGCTGAGGCTTGACTTGGGCCCGTTTTGAGCACGCGTTATGATTCGTTTGATTTTCTTCGGGGGCCGCGGATTGTGAGCTTCCCGGGGGTTGGTTTCTCTTTGCTGTCGTGGCTCCGGGGACGGCTCCACGGTAGTGTGCATATGTGGGGGCGTCTGGATGACCAATCTCTCCGGGGGTTCTTCACTCGGCGCCGTTGTTGATGCTGGGCCGAGTAGGGTGTTTGGTGTGCAATTTTTTGGTGTCCACAAATGCCCCCCACCCACGGGTAGCGCAGGCGAAGGATGAGCCGGGCGGTGCCCGTGGGTGTTCTTGTCTCTTTTCTCTTCGTCGATGCCGACGGGGTGTCAGAAGCCGACTTGACATGTTGGTCTCTTCTTCTCTTCGTTAGTGCTGACAGTGCGTCAAGAGCTGCCGTAGCATGTTGGTCTCTTCTTCTCTTTTTCATCATCACCGACAGGGTGTCGGGAGGTGCCATGGTCTGTTTGTCTTTTCTTCTCTTTGTCCGTGCCGGCAAGGTGCCGGGAACTGACCCGGTTTGTTGGTCTCTTGGTCTCTTCGTCAGTGCCGACAGGGTGTCGGGAGCTGGCCTGGTCTGTTGTCTCTTTGTCTCTTCGCCAGTGCCGACAGGGTGTCGGGAACTGGCCTAGTCTGTTGTCTCTTTGTCTCTTCGCCAGTGCCGATAGGGTGTGGGGAGCTGTCCTGGTCTGTTGTTCTCTTGGTCTCTTCGCCAGCGCCGACAGGGTGTCGGGAGCTGGCCTGGTCTGTTGTCTCTTTGTCTCTTCGCCAGTGCCGACAGGGTGTCGGGAGCTGGCCTGGTCTGTTGTTCTCTTGGTCTCTTCGCCAGCGCCGACAGGGTGTCGGGAGCTGGCCTGGTCTGTTGGTCTCTTGGTCTCTTCGCCAGTGCCGATAGGGCGTCGGGAGCTGGCCTGGTCTGTTGTTCTCTTTGTCTCTTCGCCAGCGCCGACAGGGTGTCGGGAGCTGGCCTGGTCTGTTGTCTCTTTGTCTCTACGCCAATGCCGACAGGGCGTCGGGAGCTGGCCTGGTCTGTTGTTCTCTTTGTCTCTTCGCCAGTGCCGACAGGGCGTCGGGAGCTGACCTGGTCTGTTGTTCTCTTGGTCTCTTCGCCAGCGCCGACAGGGCGTCGGGAGCTGGCCTGGTCTGTTGTCTCTTTGTCTCTTCGCCAGTGCCGACAGGGTGTCGGGAGCTGGCCTGGTCTGTTGTTCTCTTGGTCTCTTCGCCAGCGCCGACAGGGTGTCGGGAGCTGGCCTGGTCTGTTGGTCTCTTGGTCTCTTCGCCAGTGCCGATAGGGCGTCGGGAGCTGGCCTGGTCTGTTGTTCTCTTTGTCTCTTCGCCAGTGCCGACAGGGTGTCGAGAGCTGGCCTGGTCTGTTGTCTCTTTGTCTCTTCGCCAGTGCCGACAGGGTGTCGGGAGCTGGCCTGGTCTGTTGTTCTCTTGGTCTCTTTCTCTTTCTTTTCTTCTCTCTCTTCTCTTCTCCTCTTCTTTTCCTTCTCTTCTCCTTTTGTCATCTCTCTTTTTTTTTTGTTCTTTTGTTGTTGTTTTGTCTCTCTTTTTTTTTCTTCTTCTCTTTTTTTTCTTCTCTTTTTTTTTGAACAACTCCGGGTGGCTGCTGGCGTGGATGCCAATGATATAAGAGCTGTCGGCGCGGCGGCCGATGATTGAAAGTTGTTGGCGTGGGAGCCAGCAAGTGAAAGCTGTCGACCCGAAGGTCGATGACTGAAAGCTGTCGGCTCAGGGGCCGATGATTGAAAGCTGTTGGCATGGGAGCCAATAATTGAAAAACTGTCGACCCGAAGGTCGATGATTGAAAAGCTGTTGGCATGGGAGCCAATAATTAGAAAGCTGTTGGCATGGGAGCCAATAATTGAAAAGCTGTCGACCCGAAGGTCGATGACTGAAAGCTGTCGGCTCAGGGGCCGATGATTGAAAGCTGTTGGCATGGGAGCCAATAATTGAAAAGTTGTCGACCCGAAGGTCGATGATTGAAAAGCTGTTGGCATGGGAGCCAATAATTGGAAAGCTGTCGACCCGAAGGCCGATGAGGGAGGCCAAAATAGCCGTGACTGGAAGCAGGCTGCGGGAGCCGAAGTTGGGAGATTAATGGGCCGCGAGGGCAAGAGGTAGGCTAAGGTGGCCGATATTGGGCTCTACGAGCCGGAGCTGGGAAAGTAGGCTGCAATAGCCAAAGTTGAGTTTATTGCATACGCACATTCTTGTTATTTTATTAATTTCATTATTGCTGTTTTTTTTATGTTGTTTGTTTGTTTGTTTTTTGTTATATTTTTTTTGTTGTTGTTGTATTTTTTATATATATTTATCATCATTTTTTTTCTTTTTTTTAATCATGCAAGCATTCATTAGCAGGCATAACATAAATATAAGTAAGGCAGCTCCCTCTATAGGGGATAGGATAGGGACATTGCCCGTAATTCGTAGAGGCGGCGCGGGCCACAGGGCACAACTGAGGGGTGGTGCACCCGTCAAGAGGATATCGCATGTCTTGCATGCATAGCCTAAATTCACGCATTTCACCCGAGGCAATTCTCTGTGGCGTGGCAGTGCAAATGTGTGAACAAAGGGCCCTAACCATAGAGATATGCAGGTTTTCCTGGTGACACTCGAGGATCACTCTAGCGCCTACACATTAGTTCCAGGTTTTCGACTTTCGGTAGCTTCACACAGCCCCCATCTGTTTATTTTGTAGCGGATTTCACCGTTCGGCGCGAGTCTCCTCATGTGTCTCAATGGGGATTCCCGGCTACTAGGATTCATCCTTATTATAATTCACTTCACCGTTTCGCGCGAGTCTCCTCATGTGTCTCAATGGGGATTCCCGGCTACTCGGATTCACGTTTCTCTCTCTCTTCCCTTTTTTTTCTCTCTTTTTTTTTCTCTTCTTTTTTTTTAAACAGTGGGGGTAGGCAGATTTTTCCTCACGATTACCTTTCACGCGAGTGCAGGAATTCAAGTCTCCGTAGAGTGCTAAAAGAAATTCGGGCAATCCCTATAGTTGAAGGCCTTTGGACACATTAAGTGCGAAGTTTGGGAGTGTTGCCCCGGGTTTATTTTGTGAGCTGGGCTTAGCGATTCAGCCATGACTCTTCCCCTTGACGTGTGCACCTGCCATAATTGGGTTCCCTTCGAGCGTGCGCCGCGACGTGCGTGCATCCGGAATTAGGGCGATATTATTTAGTAAGGAAACACGGTCCTAGAAAATTCCAAGGAGGTGTATTATTCTATATTAAGCAACCACGCAAGCAGGGCAATCATGCATTCTCTTTTTCTTTTTGTTTCAATTTTCTTCCTTTTTTGTTTTGTTTTTTTTTTTTGGTGGTGTTGTTGTCTTGGTGTTTTGTTTTTTTTTGTTTTTTTTTGTTTGTTATTTGTTGTTTTTTTTTTTTTTTGCGTATGTGTTTGTTTGTTTGTTTGTTTTTCTGTGTGTTTTTGTTTGTTTTTTTTTTCATAAGAAAATATTGTTGTTATGTATAAGTGTAGTGGTAGTAAAGATATTAGGGAGGCAGACCGCAAAAGGGCTGAAAGGATATTAGGGAAGCGGGCTATAGAACCTGAAGTTGATATTGGAAGTAGGCCACAATTGCCAAAAGTCGAGAAGAGCGGGTTGCGAGAGCTAAATTATGGGAAGCAGGCTGCAGGAGCCGAAGTTACGGGAAGCGGGCCGTGAAGGCCGAATACTGGGAAGCAAGCCATGAAGGCCGAATTCTGGGAAGCAGGCTGCAAGAGCCAAGGATATTGGGAAGCAGGCTGTAAGAGCCGAAATTATGGGAAGCGGGCCGTGAAGGCCAAATTCTGGGAAGCAGGCCATGAAGGCCGAATTCTGGGAAGCAGGCTGCAAGAGCCGAGGGATGTTAGAAGTCGGCTGCGAAGCCAAAAGATATCGGAGAGTGTAGTGGGACGGGTGGATTAATCCTGCTAGTGGGCCCCGGCCGAAATGGCCCTGCAGAGGGGCGTTGGGTAGTGGGACGTGAGAGTCGAAGAGAAGGGTCTCTTTTGTTCTCTGGTCGGGGGAGAGTCCGGACCAAAGCGAAAGGTTTATTCTCTTGACTGGGCAGCTGTCGGCTGGGGTGCCAATGATGAGATAGCTGTCGGCTAGGAGCCAATGATGAGGCAGCTGTCGACTCAGAGGCCAATGATGAGATAGCTGTCGACCCGAAGGCCGGTAATGAGGTAGCTGTCGGCTAGGCGCCGATGATTAGGTAGCTGTCGGCTAGGAGCCGATGATGAGGTAGCTGTCGGCTAGGAGCCGATGATTAGGTAGCTGTCGACCCGAAGGCCGATAATGAGGTAGCTGTCGGCTAGGAGCCGATGATTAGGGTTGGTCGGTTTAACGCCCCGTCGGCGGAAAGTCTAGTCGGTTCAACGCCCGGTCGGCGGAAGGTCTAGTCGGTTTAACGCCCCGCCGGCGGAAGGTCTAGTCGGGTTCTATTTGTTAGATGGCTGGAGGTCGGAGGTAGAAGTTCGCCTCGTGACCCTTCTTTCTCTTCTTCTCTTCCTCCTTTGTGTGGGGAGGCGGGTTCAAGGACCGCGTCTGCCCCGTGACGGTTCTTTCTCTTCTTCTTTTGTGGGGAGGCAAGTACGAAGACCATGTTCGCCTCATGTCTCTTCTTTCTCTTCTTCTTTTCCTCTTCTTCTTGTGTAGAGAGGCAGGTGCAGAGACTATGTTTGCCTCATGATTGCCCTTTCTCTTCTTCTCTTCCCTTCTTCTTCTTTTTTTATGGGGAGGCAGGTGCAGGGGCCATGTTCGTCTCGTGTCTCTCCTTTTTTTTTCTTCTATTCTTCTTCTTTTTTTTTGTAGAGAGGCGGGTACAAGGACCACATTCGCCTCGTGTCCCCTTTTTTTTTTCTTCTATTCTTTTTTTGTAAAGAGGCAGGTGCAAGGACCATGTTCGTCTCGTGTCTCTTTTTTTTTCCTCTTCTTCTTTCCTTCTTCTTTCCTTTTTGTAGAGAGGCAGGTGCAAGGACCATGTTCGCCCCATGATTGTTCTTTTCTTTTTTTCTTCCTCTTTTATTGAGGGAGGTAGGTACGAAGACCATGTTTGCCTCATATCTTTTTTTTCTTCTCTTCTTCTTTTGTAGGGAGGCAGGTACGAAGACCATGTTTGCCTCGTGTCTCTTTTTTTCTTCTCTTTTCTTGCGTGATGAGGTGGACCCGAGGACCACATCTACCTCATGTCTTCTTTTGATTCTGCTCTTCCTTCTTTTCTTGTGTGAAGAGGCGGGCTCGAAGACCACGTCTGCCTCATGTGCCTCTTCTTTCCTTTTCTTCTCTTCTTTTGTTTGGTGAGGCGGGCTCGAGGGCCACGTCTGTCTCATGTGTCTTTTCTTCTTCTTCTTTTGTGTGATGAGGCGGGCTCAAGGGACACGTTTGCCTCATGTCTCTTCTTTTTTCTTCTTTTGTGGAGAGGCCGGTGCAAGGACCATGTGTGCCTCATGTCTCTTTTTCTTCTCTTCTTTCTGTGTGATGAGGCGGGCTCGAGGACCACGCCTGTCTCATGCGTGCCTTTTTCTTTATTCTGCTCTTCTTTTCTCACTAGTGCTTCCATGTTGGAGTGTATTTCTCTTAATGTGCCCCCAGGTTGGGGTGTAGCTTCACTTGGTATGCATCCCCCCTCGAGGGGTGTGTTTTGCCTCTTTGCTTCTGTGCCCCCAGGCGGGGTGTATATTTCTTGGCTTTTATGTCCCAAGACCAGGGTGTGTTATTATTATTTTTTTTTAATGCCCCCTAGGCGGGGTGTAGCTCTCTTCAGATGCCCCCAAGTCGGGGGATGTTTCTTCTTCAGATACCCCTAAGCCAGGGTGGACTTCTCTTCATATGCCCCTGGGTCGGGGCGTGCTCTATATAGCTTCTAGGCCCTCGAAGCGAGGTATGTTTCTTCTTCATATGCCCCTGGTACGGGGTGTAGCTCTCTTCAAATGTCCCCCTAGGCCGGGGTGTACTTTTCACGGCTTCTATGCCCCCAGGCAGGGGTATGTTTCTTCTTCATATGCCCCTAAGCCAGGGTGGACTTCTCTTCATATGCCCCTGAGCCGGGACGTGTTCTTCATAGCTTCTAGGCCCTCGAGGCGAGATATGCTTCTTCTTCATATGCCCCTGGTACGGGGGTGTATCTTTTGCTTCTTATGCCCCCCTGAGGCCGGGGTGTATCTCTTTACAGCTTATGTGCCCCGGAAGCAGGGTATGTTGTTTCTTCAAATGCCGCTTGGGCGGAGTATATCTTTCTTCTTATGCTCCCAGATCGGGATGCATGTCTCTTCGTTTCTGTGCCCCGGATCAGGGTAGATGCTTCTGTTTCTTATGCGCCAGGGGCGTAGCGTATTTTTTGTGCCGCCTGAGCGGGGTGGATGCTCTGCATGTGTCCCCGGGTCGGGGTGTAGCTTTGTCTCCCATGGGGGGGGGGGGGGTGTTGTTTCTTCAAAAGCCCCCGGACCAGGGTGTATTCGTCTCTTTCTTATACTCCCGAGGCGGGAGGAGTTCTCTTCATGTGCCCCCGTGGCGGGATGTGCTTCTTTCTTCAAGTGTCCCCAGGCCGGGGTGAATTCTTTTCTTCTTATGCCCCCCCATGGCGGAGTATGTCTTTTGCTTCAGGTGCCCCCATATCGAGATGTATTTCCCCTTCAAATGCCCCTAAGCCGGGGTGCAGTTCTATTTCTTCTTACGTCCCCAGGTCGGGGCGGATTCACTTCTTCAAATGCCCCGAAGCCGGGGTGTAACTTTTGCTTTGTGTGCCCCTCAGCTGGGGCGGATTCTCTTCATGTGCCCCTGGTAATGGGGTGTATTTCTCCTCTTCTTTTTTTTTTTTTTGCCTCCTTTGCCCCCATAACAGGGTATATATCTTCTTTTCATCCCCCATGGCGGGGTATGTGCATGCTCTCTTCGGAAGTGGCGGCCGTGATTGGCCTCATTGCTATAAAGCATTCCCCGCAGCGGGCAACTATTCACCAAGCTACAATTGTGGCTCGCTGGGTCTTTTAACAGCCACTCGGGGGCCGTTTTGTGCCGGATGGAGGCAGCAAGAAGGAGGAACGAGCGGGTTCATTACACCACAGACTCGGGGCCTCCTAGAGTCGGGCGGGATGCCGGGTTTCTTCTTGCTCTTTTAGTCGGCGATGCTGGCCGACTTTTCTTCTTTCTCTTTTTCTTCTCTTTTTTTTTCTCCTTTTTTTTTCTTCTATTCTTCTTTTTTTTTTGTCCCTTCTTCTCTTCTCTTCTTTTTTGTATGATTGACCCGGGTGGGGGTGCAGGAGAGCGCTCACCCCCTCAGGGAGGGGATGAGTGGTTCGCTCCACCGCATCAACCCCACAGTAGTAATTTTTGTTCAGCACGGGTCTCGACGGACGTGGCCGTACAACCCTCTATTGCCAATTCTTTCTCTTCTCTTTTTTTTGCTTCTTTCTTTTCTCTCTTTTTTTCTTTTCTTTTTTTTCTACCTTTCTTCCTTTCTTCTTTTCTTCTTTTCTTCACTTTCTTCTTGAGGGAAACGGGGGGCTTGATTTCCCCTCCCTTCTGTTCTCTTTCCATTATCTTCTCTTCCCTTTTTTCTTATAACAGCCCCCATGATTCTTGGAAGCTGCATATGCTTCGAAGCAGCGTTCTCGAGGCCGCGAAGGCAGCTGCACCGAGCCAGGCTTTTCTCCCCATAGGACTGGCAAAGACAGCACCTGCAATTCATCAAAGCAAGCAAACGTCGTTTATTAGGGGGCCATGAGGCCCTGAATCCCGGCGAAGAGATGAAGGGTGGTTTGGTCCCACCGGGCGTGCCAGACTTGTGGACGCACTTTTCGTTTAACAGTTGTTATGTTCGTTCGTCGGTTTATTAAGTGCGTGGGCGTGCCAGTCACCGGAGTGACATCGTCAGTCGATTGTGTGGTTCGTGTCGGAACCAAAACCCACCGCGCCATAAAGGTCACGGCGTCATTTACATCCCCCATACGAGGGAACACCCTTGATTAATCGCCGAGATTCAGGGCCTCATGGCCAAGAAATTAATTGCATGAAAGGTCTATTACGCGGCATTGAAATCCTCACACGAGGGCGAGAAGAAAACCATTCGCGGTCATGTCGGTCATGTGTTGACCATTTAATGTTCGGACGAATGTCCGGCTCGATAAAATCGCGGTTGTCGCGGGAAAACTGGAGCGTATGTATGCCAGTATATGGCAATTTATTGTTCAGAAGAACGGAAAACGTTCGGCTAAACCTCGGCTGGAGCGGTCGGAAACCGGTAAATCTGTTGGCTCGGTGCAAGAGCAAGCTGCGACCATACTGCGGTGGGCCCCCCGCGGTCGAAACAAGACTTGTATGAGCGTCATTGATATTTTCGGTGCCAAGGGGGCGACGAGGGAATATCCCTTGAATCGGCTGAAAGCCCTATGTCCGGAGAAGCGGGCGTTCTAAACGTGTCGGTCATTCAGGAGACCGTTTAATGTTCGGACGGGTGTCCGATATTGGGAATATCGTAATCGTCGCGGAAAGACCGAGAATGTATGTGTGCCAGGACACGGCAAGTTTTATTATTCCGAGACACTGAAAACGTTCGATTGAATCTCGGCTATTATATCCGGAAACCCGTGAATCTATTGGCCCGATGCGACATCGAGTCGGGACCATGCCGGGGGCGCCTCCCGTGATCCAAACGGGGCTCGCGTGGGCAGCGTTAATATTTCTGGTGTCGGAGGGCAACGGGGAAAAGTCCCGGGGCTAGGCTTCGGAACTGAAAACGTGTTCGAGAGGAACAGGCTGTAGACCGGAGATATGAGCCAGACGATGACCATGATCGGGACGGGCCCGAGGTCTAAATATGGCCCACGGAGGTCTTATTGATATTCCCATGGGAGGAGTCCAGGGGTGGCGAGAGCCGTCTCGTTCTATTCCGATTCTGTCGGTCACTTGCGGACCTTTCCATGTTCGGGCAAGGGCCCGTATTGAGAGCGTGACGGGGGTGGACGCAACCCCGTACCAATGTATGCCGAGTTTACGGTAATTTCAATGAAAGAGCGGGAGCAAATCCCGATAGGAACGGGTCGGAACTGGTGAGCTATTGGCCCAGGGCAATGCCGGCTCACAACCATGTTGGGGTAGGAGCCACCGGCTATGAAAGTCACTCACGGGCTTTTTCATGTTCGGACGTGGGTCCGTATTAAGAACTCGGCGGGAATCGACGTGAACCCGTTCAAATGTCTGCCGAACGTGCGGCAATTTCAGTAGCGGCTCGGAAGGAATCCGGCCGGAGAAACGAGTCTGGTTTAATCGGAATGTCAGCCCGAGGCGAAGTCAGGCTATGGCCATCTTGAGATGATTCCCTAGGCTCAGGCCCAACTCGTAGGGGCGGTATTGTTGTTCCTTCGGCACCGGGTCACGGGAGAGACGAGGCTGCGAAGCGGGTCTCATTGTTTTATTATTATTTAAGAAGTGTTATCATTACCATTTGTTAATTTATAGATACATTTGGGTGAATTCTTTATTATCGTTTATTCATTTCTTCTTGTGATTTATTCATTTAATATTGTTATTATTAGGTTTATTATTATTTTTGTTCATTTATATTATCATTCGTTTGCTTGGCGTTTTTTTTTAGTTAAGTTTGTCGTTATTATTTATCCTGGGTTATCATTTATTTATCTATTTATCGTCGTTATTGTTTCTTTTAAACTTATTATCATTATTACTTATTTCTTTATCATTCTTATTTATTTATCCACCTTATTGGGTTTATTATCATTTATTATTTTATTTAACATTATTGTTTTCTATTATTTCTCTATTTTCTTTTGAGTTTGTTGCTATTATCGTTATTTAAGCTCTGTATCATTATTTGTTTATTTATTATGTTTTCTTTTAGCTTATTATCCTTATTAATATCATTATTCTTTTTTTGGGTGTGCCGCTGAGGATTGGTGGGGTGTACCGCTGAGGGTTGGGAGTGTACCGCTGAGGACCAATGGGGGTGTACCACTGAGGGCCAAAGGGGCGTACCGCTGGGGGTTGGGAGTGTACCTCTGAGGGCCAAAGGGGGCGTACCGCTGGGGGTTGGGAGTGTACCGCTGAGGGCCAAAGGGGGCGTACCGCTGGGGTCAAAAGGGTGTACCGTTGAAGGCCAATGGGGGTGTGCCGCTGAGGGCAGTAGGAGCGTACCACTGGGGGTTGGGAGTGTACCGCTGAGGGCCAAAGGGGGCGTACCGCTGGGGTCAAAAGGGTGTACCGTTGAAGGCCAATGGGGGTGTGCCGCTGAGGGCAGTAGGAGTGTACCGCTGAGGGGTCTAAGGGGTGTGCCGCTGAAAGCTGGGAAAAGTGTGCCGGCGAAAGGCTGTTGGAGGGAAGAGGTAGTGTGCCGGAGAGGAGGCTTCGAAGCGTGCCGTTGACGGCTGGGAGGAGTGTGCCGGCGAAGGAGTTGGATGAGCATGCCACTGAAAGATGATTAGAGTGCATCGTCGAAGGACCAATCAGGCGTAGTGGTGGAGCTTCAGTCGGTCTTCAATTATTTGTTTTAAGGCTTTTATTTTCTTCTTAATTTGATTTTTTTACGCAGTTTTATATAAACTTCTCCTTGGTTTTGTTCTGTTCGGCCTTTTTGCCATAAGTCGGAA
Source organism: Amorphophallus konjac (assembly GCA_022559845.1). NCBI lineage: Eukaryota > Viridiplantae > Streptophyta > Magnoliopsida > Alismatales > Araceae > Amorphophallus > Amorphophallus konjac. The sequence goes on along the minus strand of CM040121.1, from coordinate 578,888,727 downwards.
GTTCGGTCGGCCGAGCTGTCAATCGGTCCAGCTCTTGTCGTGGTGCCGGCAGTGGCTTGATCAGTTGGAAGGTTTCATCATTAATTATTTTGCTCGTTTATTGCTTCCTTTTACGTCCTTTAATATTTTGTTATTTTCTCACAAAAATTCGGCAGCATCTCCCCTTGACCCGGGGCGTAAGGGAGATAAAGGGAACGCGCCCACATGGAGTGACGGAACCCGACAACTGGAGGTGGGCGCCCAGAGGCAGCAACACCTTTATAAAATCTCGAAAAACACGAAGGCAAACAACGGGCTAGGGCTTGACCAAGAGGTGTGCCGCTGGGGGCCTAGATGGTGTGCCGGCCAAGGGCCATTGGGTGTGCCGCTGAGGGTCAAAAAGGGTGTACCGCTGAGGGCCAATGGAAGTGTGCGTACCGCTGGGGGTCAAAAGGGTATATCGTTGAGGGCCAATGGAAGTGTGCCGCTGAGGGCCAATGGAGTGTGCCGCTGAGGGCCGAGAAAAGTGTACCGGGGATGTTGATTGGCTAGGCCGAAGGAAATCTTGGCAGGAGGAGGGAGAGAGGCTCAAGGGGTGTTGGGCCTAGGTGTCCAAGGAGAGACGGAAGGGCGTCTCCCTTCAGGCAAATGGGAAGATGCGGCAGCGGGGAGGTGAAGGGGCAGCAGGCCCTCTTCCCTCTCTTCCTCTCTTCCCTCTTCTTCTCTTCTCCTTCTTCCCCTCCTTTCCTTTTCCCTTCTTCTCTTTGCGTGGACGGCGGAGGATGGAACAACAAAGGGGGGGGGGGGGGGGCAGCCTCCCCTCCTCCTCTTCTCCTCTTCTTCACTTCTTCTTCTTCTCTTCACACGGACGGCGGCGGACGGAGTAGCGAGGGGGAGCCTCCCCTCCTCTTCTTCTTCTCTTCTTCTCTTCCTCTTCTTCTCTTCACGCGGACGGCGATGGACGGAGTAGCCGGGGGGGGAGCCTCCCCTCCTCTTATTCTTCTCTTCTTCTCTTCCTCTTCTTCTCTTCACGCGGACGGCGATGGACGGAGTAGCCGGGGGGGAGCCTCCCCTCCTCTTCTTCTTCTCTTCTTCTCTTCCTCTTCTTCTCTTCACGCGGACGGCGATGGACGGAGTAGCCGGGGGGGGAGCCTCCCCTCCTCTTCTTATTCTCTTCTTCTCTTCTTCTTCTTCTCATCACGCGGACGGCGATGGACGGAGTAGCCGGGGGGGGGAGCCTCCCCTCCTCTTCTTCTTTTCTTCTTCTCTTCTTCTTCTTCTCTTCTCCTCTTCTCCTCTTCTTTTCTCTCTGGGTGTGGGTGTATCTGTTGCCCTCTTCTGTCTCTCTGTCCCCGTTTGCAGCGACGAAGAGGGGTCTTATACCCCCGCCACGGCGAGCGTCCAAAGGCCGGAACGATTCGACGGGTATTGAATGGGGGTTGACCCCATTGTCCTGGGTGGCAGGGGGATAGGCAGCGTGGCCCTCTCCCCAGGTGACACCTCGGACGGCCCACTGCGCGCCAAGGATCCGTAGGGCATGGGCTCCGTTGAAGATGCTTGACGCTATGCAGCTGGCGGGCTGAACAAGCGTGCCGCGGGGGAGCCAAAAGGGCGTACCGCTGGGGGCCCGAATGGGCGTGCCGCTGAAAGCCCATGGGGCGTGCCGCTGAGGCCAGGGGATGTGCCGCTGAGGGGCCAAACGGGCGTACCGCTGAAGGCTTTGTGGGTGTGCCGCTGAATGGCCTGAATGGTGTGCCGCTGAACACCCTGGGGGCCGTGCCGCTGAAGCCCAGGCTGGGCGTGGTGCTGAAGGCCCAAAGGGCGTGCCGCTGAAGGCCAAAGGGCGTGCCGCTGAACACCGAGGGGGTGAGCCACTGAAGCCCCTCCTGGGGTGTGCCGCTGAGGCTTGACTTGGGCCCGTTTTGGGCACGCGTTATGATTCGTTTGATTTTCTTCGGGGGCCGCGGATTGTGAGCTTCCCGGGGGTTGGTTTCTATTTGCTGTTGTGGCTCCGGGGACGGCTCCACGGTAGTGTGCATATGTGGGGGCGTCTGGATGACCAATCTCTCCGGGGGTTCTTCACTCGGCGCCGTTGTTGATGCTGGGCCGAGCAGGGTGTTTGGTGTGCAATTTTTTGGTGTCCACAGGGGGAGACTCAGGAGAAGCTGCAGCTCCCCCAGCAGCCAAGGGGCGAGCCAGGGCGAGAAGAGCCTTCCACAGAGCAAACCAAGGTAGGAGAAGGCAATGCGGCGGGGCCGTAAACCGCGACAGCACGGACGGAGGAGGTTGCAAAAGAGCAGCTCCATCCAGGAGAGACCACTGAGGGTGGCAGGAAAGCCACCGAGTGCGGGGAAGACCCGAGCAGGAGGGGGGTGGGAGACCATGACGGTCCAGCACCGCCTGGAGCAGCAGAAGGTGGCCGTACAAACGACGCCAGGAACTGGAGACCCAGCGAGGGAGACGACGGTGCCGCCGGCGGCAGAAGGCAACGGCGGGAAGGCGGTGGCTCGGGAAGGCAAGAGGTCAGGAGGACCAAAATGGGCAGCAGGAGCTCCACCCCCCTTCGGCCATGGCCGGAGAGGGAGGAGGATGGGGCTACGGAGAGCTTCTTCAACGAGAACTTCCGTGAACTCTCACCCAACCTCCCACTCTTAGTTTATTGTATTGGCCTTCTTATTATCGGTGTTCCTCCTCTCTCAGACTTTGCTCGTCTCTTGTATCCCCCCTATGTTATGTTTCTTTTCTTTTCTGCTCTTCTTAATGGAAAATCGTTTGTCTGGTGACCGGGGTGACACGTCATGTCCCTTCCGTAATGAAGGGATATATAAACGGATTCCCTCGTTTTTCACCTTACAGGTATTGCCATTCAGTTAAAAAAAATAGAGGTTAGAAAAAATGTGATTAAAACACCTTAAGTACATACTCAGTATTAATTAAAGGTCTTAATTGTGCATATATATAAGCACACAGTTAAATGCGAGTAATAACCTTTCGAAAAGGCCAGGGACAAAGCTATAATATAGATTACCTAGGGTAAAGAAAATATTATCGAACAAAATACCCAATGCGGGGAAATTAAAACTTTATTGGAAATGTCGTGATATATGCAGAGAAGTTTAATTATAAGCCGATTATGTATGTATAGAGTCAAAAAGCAACTCCATCGGCCCATAATTTCTCAAGTGACCACGTAAATTAAGTCTGGCCATGCATGCTTCTACGATAGTTGACTAGTGTTAAAACTAGTTAGAGAACTAGTTAGAGGACCTTTCATGTACAGGATGGACAACGTTTGTGGGATGGACTTCATCTAGGATTTTGAGGATCGGTTCACGGCTTAATTAATTAGGTGTGCACGGGGCAAGACCGGTGTTCGACGGCATTTTAAAATTGTACAAAGAGCCACTTCGACACTCTCGTCGTACTCCTCCGTTAATTAGGCAAAAGGGTGAGTGATTGGTAGACGAGATGAGACAGGTGCTGAACATGATTTCAGAATCGTGCAGAAGACTCCTTTAACACTCCCGTCGTACTTCTCCTTCAACTGGGCAAAGGTGCGAGTGACTACTAGATGGGGTGAGACAAGTGTTGAATAGGGCTTCAAAATCGTGCAGAGGACTCCTTCGACACTCTCTTTGTGCTCTTCCTTCAATTTGGAAAAGGAGAGAGTGGATGAGAAATGAGATTCAAAAATGTGCAGAAGATGTTGTTTTCTCACCAAAAATGAGGATGGGAGAGGAAGAAGGATAAAAGAGACATTGTGTTGATGTCTTTACGGTGGAAAAATCACCTATTTAATATCTTTGCTGTAGAGTCATCATATCTCGTTTTCTCTGTGAGTGCATGCCCAGTCACATCTGTGTGGACCAATTGGAGGGAATGTTACGCGTTGAGTTGATCTAATTGCAACCAAACCTTCAAAGCATTACTCTGTAACGATGTACGCAGTGGCGGAGCCAGAAATGTTTGAAAGGGGGGGCAAAATATAATTAATATAATAAAAATTATTTATTTTCATTCAAATAGAAGATATTTTACAAGTGAGTCATCCACGACGGATCTTCATATTCTGAAAACGTTATATTATTATCTCATTGTCAATATTCTCGAATGCCTCCTTCTCAATATATGTCACCAAATTATCATTCATCCATTGATCATCACAAAAATTACTTAAACTTCAAAATTAGATGCAGTGTTTCCGACAAGTGGGAGCCGACTTTATATTATATAATCGAGATAATGAATCACAAACATGAACAACTAAGAGGGAGAGCCAGGTTAAGCTACTGACATATGCAAAATCCCCGTGATTGAAAATACACAAAACAAGAATTAAAAAGAAAGATAAAATTAAAGTCCTGAATGAAATGTCTTCGCCAAGTAAAACCTCATAGTAAAGCCTTACGATTACAGCAAAGTCACCAAATAGATAACTAGAGAACTGAGTAACGTAAAAAATTAACCGTATTGACAGAGAAGCTCCTCAGAGTGGAATGGGGTGTGTGGGGGGGGGGGGGGGGGGGGGGCGCAGACGTTCAGATCGGAGAGACCTTCTACAAGCCTACAAATCAACTATCTGCACAGCCCGATAGCCTTTTTTTATTTATGCTCAACCATCAAAAAATAACCCTACATAACTACAAACAAAGTTTCTCAGCCGACAGTCGCAATACCTTTTTACGATTATACTGTGCTGCTTTTATCCTCTTTTACCTCTTTTAAGCTTTTATCTTACAAAAGAAAATCTTCATCGTCGATTTACGGTTAAATAACCAATTAATTAATATGGGTGATAAATATCCACCATCAATAGATATTTTAACTTAATCGTGAAACTTAGATATCCACCATCGATAGACTCAAAAAAATTCAACCGGGAGTGAAGGGTAAATGAAAAGACAGAGAAAGATTTAGCCAAGTCCGGGGGGGGGGGGGGGGGCACAAACTTATATATATATATATATATATATATATAATCAGCAAGGCCGGCCTCCAGAAACTTCCACTAATATAATTAATTTTGCAGCGACGTGTCCAAACTGATCATTCAAATAAATAGTGAAATGGAGAGAAATATTTAAGATTGTTCAGACGTAATTAATTAGGAATAAGATTCTGATTTATTTCCACGAGCAGGATTAACACGTAGAGACATTAAGACTGATCAGTACATTATTTATTTCGGGTGCTGTAAAGTGAGCCACATAGCTAGCTGCATGTACGTAGAATCACATTCACAGGGGATGCCTCGGCGCTCTTGCACTCAAGGGATATATCCTCCACCGCTCGACGCAGAGCCGGAGCCGGAGCCGGATCCCGAGCCTGAGCCCGACCCACCGACACCGCCGCCGCCGCCGCCGCCGCTCCCACCACCTCCGCCGCTCCCGTAGGCACTGGAACCCCCATAGCCGTACCACGGACCAGAGGTGGAGGCAGAGCCGGAGCCGGAGCCACTTCCGGAGCCGGAGCCATGGCCTCCGTTAGCACCACCTCCCCCTCCGCCGCCGCTGCCTTCACCGCTTGCAGATGCGGAGGACCCTCCTTCATAGTAATACCCAGAGTTGTAAGCAGAGCCGGAGCCAGAACCGGCACCAGACCCTGACCCGAAGCCACCGTTTGAACCGCCCCCACCGCCACCTCCGCCGCCATTGGCGCTGGCATCGGCGGAAAGCACCCGGGCAGCGGAGGCCGCACTCACGCAGAGCACAAGGAGGAGGCCTACGACCATCATATTATTCCTAGGGAACGCCATCTTCTAGGTCACAGGGAGCGTTGTTTCGATGTGGATGGCTGGGGGAGGAACGGGGGGGGGGGGGGGGGGTATTTATAAACTTGCAGTGCCTTCATATGCATGCATGGGGGGAGAGCTAGCGGGTGGTAGAGTAGGAACCACGTCATCCACCGCCATCCTCACCCACACAGTGGTGCACATGGCTTGGATGCGGTTGACTTGAGTTTCTTGGTTGACATTCACAGTTTGGCGAACGGCGTGAAATTTCTTGGGAAAACGGCACGTCAGGCGGCCGCGTGGGCGGGCGACTTCCTGCGCAGTGCACGGTGGGGAAGTGGGGAGTACAATACTTTGATCAAGGTAACAAGTCCGGCAGCGCCCATGGCAACTGCTCCGATCGAACATTAGATAGATGAAGTCACATGCACGCGCTTTAACCAGAGAGAGAGAGAGAGAGGTGACTTAATTAGGCGCTGTTAATCTTCGTTTGACCCGCTCATGCGCTGCCTTTTTGGTTCATTTGGTTATTTGACATCAACGACCGATTTCTTAATGGTATTCAGGCTTCACAAGTCTTTAATCATTCAGATCGATGTCACGTTATATATATATCCATCGCAAGATATATCCTCACATCTAGTCATCCTCGTCCGCGCATGCAGTTGATCACGTACCTGGATCGAAGGGACTTTTGGACGTGCCCTTACTCCATTTGCATGCACGTTATTCCTCGGCTAGGGTGGATTTGCATACGACAGATCCACCGGCCCGCGAGTTTGACCCGATATTAGTTCAGGTTGTTCACCTTTTTTCAATATGTGAATTTTTAATAGGGCTTAAAAATCGGAACCCAATTATAAACTGGGTCGGGCTCGAGTTTTTAGATGGGCTCGTCATATTGGCCCGGCCCTGACATGTGATAGTTTTAAATGTTTTGTTAGAAGTCTAAATCCGAATTCAAAATGCTATCAAAAGATTATGCTAAGAGTGATTATATGAAAATCTATAAGAATAAAAAAATTCTTAAAGATTTTTTTCGAGCACAAGCTAATTCTGTTTGTTTAATAATGGATATGTGGACTTCCATAGAGATGTCTATATGATAATTGGCATATACTTTATTCTCTTCCATGCCATAATATCTCACGTTCTGGAACGTGGTGTGGCCTTTTTCCCACTACCTTCTCCAATTAAACCCAAACCCGACTTGATAACTAATTAACTCCCGGTGGGATCAATTTTGCTTACGTTCGTAACTCTCTAAATTTTCATAACAACGATCTGAGTCTGCTTAATTAGGACCTGTCTTCTATTCTGCCCTCGATCGTGATCATCAAAATGAAACCCCCAAATGAATTAGGACCTGTAAAAGATACATAATAACAACACCGTAAGGTACCCAACAATGGCTCATTTTTCTTTAATATTTATTTTCTCCTCCACCAATTATTGACTTAAATACTATAAAGATTCTCTTGGGACATCCCACCCCGGGCCAAAAAAATTTCTTCGCAAGAGAGGGATCGGCATCACCACGCGGCACCTCTCATCTCCTTCCTTCAATTCTGAGAGGACACCTCCTCTCGATACCAAAAGAAAAGGATCGACTAACTAGCCCCCAATGCATGCTCGGCTCGCCTCTCAAGAACTCTATTTTTCACCGTTCAAAATCTCTTGCTCAGTCCTGATTACAAACACTAATCAGTGTTACACAACAAAAAAAGTAATAATATTTCTTGGATTGGAGCTTCCATCGAGCCTGCACACGCCGCATGGAAGAACTCCACCGTGATGGATCTATGTTTCTCTCTGTATATGCCTTAATTAATCCAGGCTTGTTGCTTCGTGGCCGTTATTCCTGGTAGTATTTGAAAAAACCTTGCGTATTCCTTTTAATTCCATTGGTTTCCAGAGCTGTTCGTACGTAGTATCACCGCTAAGGTGGTGCCGTTGAGATCTTCGTTTGACAGCTCACGGATTGGTGTTTTCAGTCAGTTCCTTCATTTGGTCATATTTAACTTGACAAGTCTGGTCTGCCGCACCAGTCTTAATTAGCGGAGAGAATCGGCTGTGAAAATCTTGAGAACATTATTGTGGTGATTAATTAAATAACACTGCAGCAATATATTCAATCACCTGCTCCTTCATTGACCCGAGTTTGATTTGATGACGTACCGCCAACGTTTAGATTTTCTGATATCGCGTGCGGTCTACCTCTTACATAGCTAGCTAGCTTTGACGGGACAGCAGGGCGTAGTGTTATCGAATGAAGGGGACGACCACAACACGGGAAACGGCAAAACCAATCCAGCCTTGTGCGAGTCAATGAGTACTGCCGCGAAGTTTGCTCGTAATTCGCATGCACATCCATCCAGCTGGGATGTGATTAATCGAGCTATATATACTGCATGCCTCCATTCCACTTGTTCAATTAATTAAAGTAAGTAATTAACCATCCTAGTTTGAACTGGGGGTGCACGGAGAGAAAGAGATCTAGATCTCCATGACGGTACGTACGTACTGGATTTCCACGTGGCAAATATGGACTGCAGGCTCCATGAAATTATAAGCTCCATAATTCGGCTTGCTCTGCGAAATAATACAATTGAGTTAGTACGTACGGATTCAATAGAAGACCAATTAGTAAGTGGCAATTAATTTTCTGATCTGATCAGAAGTTTTCACGCTGTAATATGTATATCGAAAGATGTTTGTTGAACAGAGACAAGAACATCGATCGAGAAGACCTCCAATTAATACGCATGCAGCTTCTCTCTCTTGTGCACCTTACACGACGTCGGGAGCTGAATGGTGATTACTTTCAATGTTGGACCTGCAATGAGATAATTGCTTTATACCTGTTATTATTCCTAATTAAATATTAAGGGATGACTACTAGTCTCCGTTTTTTTAAAATTATTCTGGTGATCTACTATTGGTTCCGGCTTATAATTAAATGTTCATATATAGTTCCTGCAGTGAGCACTTTTGGTGTGACATACTCAAAAAAAAAAAAAAAAGACGTCCGTCGTCTGAGTTTGATATCCAATTAATAAAACAAGCAGCTTCGACACACAGCAATGGTCGGGTCGGACTTGTTTTCTTGAATACACTTAATGAATTAATTTATGAGAAATACTTATTATCCGTACGAATGTCTAAGTTTATTATCCGTCTTATCTCTCGTTGGGCGACATATACAGCGTGTGAGCTCCATTTTTTATTAGTTTAATTTACACGTATTTTTAATGAGATTTTATATTATAAAGGAGACAAATAACTATTTAAGGGTAAAAAATAATTATCTAAGAGTGACAAATAGTAATGTAAGGGTGACAAATAATCAACTCTGATGAGTTTTTGTGTATTCTTGAGATGACGAACGAGACTTCCGATATTATTTAAAGGTGACAAATAGTTATTTAAAGGTGAAAAATAGCTATCTAAGAGCGACAAATAGTCAACTCCTGTCAATTTTTGTGTATTCCCGAGACGATAAATGAGACGTCCAATACTATTTAAGGGTAACAAAATGATGAAAAATAAGTACGCAAGGATGACAAATAGCCAACTTCCGTCAATTTTTACGTATTTTTAAGATGACGAATGGGACTTCAAATATTATTTAAAGGTGAAAAATAGTTATCTATGGGTGAAAAATAACTATCTAAATGTGACAAATACACGAATAAGAGTGACAAACAGATGAAAGTGTACGTAAGTATTTAAGAAATATTTAAAGAATTTAATGGGTGATCGAGAACTACGGGCCAATGATATGAATCAATAACACATTAGACGGGTAATTACACCCGTCCAAGAGAATAGATAGCATTTCTCTTACTTTATTTAATAATTCGTTGATCTTTTAGATTACGCAGAGGACAAGGAGGCGGCCTACAACTTTTAGATTACAAGACAGAGATAATTAATTAATAGATGCTGCTGGCGTTCTTCGATCGGACAGCTCGTATGCATTGCCATGCTCCGTTCATATATATGTTTTTTATTTATTTAGAATAATTATTCATATATATGTGCATAGAGCTCATATTTTAATTTTAAAAATTATAATTAAAATCATGTAGCAGTCGTCGCATACGTACGAACATACGACACCGTAGTTTATATAAATGTGCATAGAGGTTAGCAAAAATGTGATTAAAACACCTTAAGTACGTACTCAGTATTAATTAAAGGTCTTAATTATGGATATATGTAAGCAACTCCATTGGCCCATAAATTCTCAATATTATTGAGTATAAGTGGAGTTATTATTTCTAAATTATATTTTGAGATAAAAAGATAAAAAGATAACTACTAAATAATATATTAAGATTAAAATTAATTGTATATAAAATATATGTATCCTTAGATATTCATCTAAGAGATCATATATAGCTGGTCGAATAATATCTAACATGGATATTTTAATATCCGAATTAATATATGATTAATAATCAAATTATCTAATATTTGATCAAATTATTCGTCTTATATTTTATTTAAATAATTTTAAGTTTAAATAAACATAAATTTAAATTCAGTTCAAAATTTAAACAAAGAATTATCGAACCTATCGCATGTTATATACCACCTTCCCTAATTCCTCTGGAGCTAATTGCCTCACTTAATATAGAACAGCCGGATCCATTTTTATATATATGTAGGCTAGCTAGCGTGTTATATATAAGTGACTTCCGCGTAACAAAAATATGTGATTTTTTTTGAAAAATTAACAATGAGAGAGGACTGATGTACGTAGATGAACACGCACGGGAACGCGCGTTGTTCCAGGCAAGTTGATTTCAGTAGGAGGTTTGCATCTCTCTCTCTCTCTCTCTCTCTCTCTCTCTCTCTCTCTCTCTCTCTCTCTCTCTCTCTCTATATATATATATATATATATATATATATATATATATATATATATATATATATATATATATATATATACTGATCATTCAAATAAATAGTGAAATGGAGAGGAATATTTAAGATTTTTCAGACTTAATTAATTAGGAATAAGATTCTGATTTATTTCCACGAGCAGGATTAACACGTAGAGACATTAAGACTGATCAGTACATTATTTATTTTGGGTGCTGTAAAGTGAGCCACATAGCTAGCTGCATGTACGTAGAATCACATTCACAGGGGATGACATTAAGAATGCCCGGGCGTTCTTGCACTCAAGGGATATATCCTCCACCGCTCGATGCAGAGCCGGAGCCGGAGCCGGATCCCGAGCCTGAGCCCGACCCACCGACACCGCCGCCGCCGCCGCCGCTCCCACCACCTCCGCCGCTCCCGTAGGCACTGGAACCCCCATAGCCGTACCACGGACCAGAGGTGGAGGCAGAGCCGGAGCCGGAGCCACTTCCGGAGCCGGAGCCATGGCCTCCGTTAGCACCACCTCCCCCTCCGCCGCCGCTGCCTTCACCGCTTGCAGATGCGGAGGACCCTCCTTCATAGTAATACCCAGAGTTGTAAGCAGAGCCGGAGCCAGAACCGGCACCAGACCCTGACCCGAAGCCGCCGTTTGAACCGCCCCCACCGCCACCTCCGCCGCCATTGGCGCTGGCATCGGCGGAAAGCACCCGGGCAGCGGAGGCCGCACTCACGCAGAGCACAAGGAGGAGGCCTACGACCATCATATTATTCCTAGGGAACGCCATCTTCTAGGTCACAAGGGGGTGTACTTGTTTTGATGTGGAAGGCTGGGTGAGGAACAGGGGGGGTATTTATAAGGTTGCAGTGCCTTCATATGCATGCATGGGGGGAGAGCTAGCGGGTGGTAGAGTATAGAAGCACGTCATCCACCGCCATCCTCACCCACAGAGTGCTGCACATGGCTTGGATGCGGTTGACTTGACCTCATGCGTGAGCGGTGTCTTGGTTGACTTTCATAGTTTGGCGATCGACGTGAAATTTCTTGGGAAAACGGCACTTCAGGCGGCCGCGTGGGCGGACGACTTCAAGCGTAGTCCATGGTGGGGAAGTGGGGAGTACAATACTTTGATTAAGGCAACAAGTCCGGCGCGCAGCTAGCGCCCATGGGAACTGCTCCGATCGAACATATGAGATTGATGAAGTCACATGCACGCGCCTTAAACACACACACACACACACACACACACACAGAGTCAGAGGTGACTTAATTAGGCGCTGTTAATGTTCGTTTGACCCACTGGTTTTTGGTTCATTTGGAGGTGCATGCCACTACCCCATTTGCATGCACGTTCTTCCTTGGCTACGATGGACTGGAATTTCGATGACCGCCGACGTTCAGACCTACTGAAAGAACCGGACGACTTACATAATAACTAGCTTCTGCCTCGATCGCGAGGCCGTGGATCGAAGACCAAATTTGATCTGATTAATAACACCGCCAATCTTTTCTTTAAAAAAAATATATTAATAGAATCCCCAGGTTTGAACATAGACATGCTCGGCAACTCATGCTGATGAAAAGGTGCAGTTACCTTATTTCTTTCGTGCGGTTTTTTCTTAATTTCTCAAGAATGCATGCTATCTGACTACCGGGAGCCCAGGTGCACTAATTCGCTTCTTCGAGCAAGAGTAAAAATACATGAAATACAGTATTTTACTTATAGGGTGTTTGGGAGCAGTTTTTTTTTTAAATCTATTTCTATCTAAAAATTTATGTCAACATAATTTTTGATCTAAAATTTAAAATTGATAAAAATAACATTTTCTGTTTGACAGTAGTGTCGTAAATTTTAAAATTTGTATGGATGTGTTTGGCAGGGGTCTTCCTTCTCCGAGTTGCCTCCGGCAGTTGGAGAGAGAGAGAGAGAGAGAGAGAGAGAGAGCTGCCGGGGGAGGGGAGGTCGCCGCAGGGAGGGGGCCGCCGTCGGGGGAGGTGAGGGGGCGCCGTCGGGGGGAGGGGAGGGTGCCGCAAGGGGGAGGGGAGCCGGAGCCGGAGGGGGGGAAGGGGAGGGGGGAGGGGGTGCGCAGGGGGGGGAGCCGGCGCAGGAGGGGGAAACCGTAGGGAGGGGGGCCTGCGCACGGGGGGGGGGGGGGGGGAGCCGGCGTCGGAGGGGGGGAACCGGAGGGGGGGCCTGCGCACGGGGGGGGGAGGGCGCAGGGGGGGAGCCAGCGCCGGAGGGGGGAACCGGAGGGAGGGGGGCCTGCGCACGGGGGGGGAACCGGAGGGGGGGCCTGCGCAGGGGGGGTAACCGGCGTCGGAGGGGGGGGCTGCCCATGGGGGGGAACCGGAGGGGGGGGGGGCTGCGCACGGGGGGACCCGGCGCCGGAGGGGGGGGCTGCGCACGGGGGGACCCGGAGGGGGAGGCCGGCGGGGCGAAACGGGAGGGGGAGGGAGAGGGAGGGGAGGGCGGACGGCGGAGTGGGTTGCTGGGGAGGGGGGCGCGGGGGGAAGGGGGGGCCGGCGGGGGAAAACGGGAGGGGGATGGAGAGGGAGGGGAGGGCGGACGGCGGAGGGGGTTGCCGGGGAGGGGAGGGGAGGGCCGCAGGGGGAAGGGGGAGGCCGGCGGGGTGAAAGGCAGGGGGAGGGAGAGGGAGGGGAGGGCAGACGCGAGTGAGAGAGAGTGAGACGTGGTGAGTGTTTTAAAAAAAAAATTGGTCAAGTGTTATTTTTTGTTTGAGGAAGATTTACACGGGAGTAAGTTGTCTCCCTAAAAACTAAAAGAGGTATGCCAAATAAGATTATAAGACCTCTTCCTCTTTTTTTTAAAATTGAGAGAAAAAAAAGGTAAAAAACTGTAACCAAACACCCCATTACAGTTTTGAGGTGCTTTAATTACGTGAAACTAAACAACACCTGAGACTAACATGTGCATTCATATGGACGTGAATTGGTGGATTATGTTCTATTTGTTGAAATTGATGAACTCGAATACGTTTCTCTTTTTTTTCGGCCCTAAAAGAATCTTTTCCGAGTCGTGTACCCGAGAGTATACTATGTTGAGGTGTGTCTGAATGCTGCTTTGCTATGATATATAGATCAAGGAGTAACATTTCGGCGATGAAAAATGTGAATTAGAAGGCTATCCAACTATTTTTATTGTATGATACGTAATCCATGGAACAAATTAGGGCTGTCGATGGGTCGGACCGCCCCGTGGGTTTGGCCCGACATTAGGTCTGGTTGCCTGCCTTTTTTTCAGCCCGTGAGTTTTTAATCGAGTCTAAAAGCAGAGCTCGATGATAAAGTGGGCGGGGCTCGGGTTTTTAGATGGATCCATCATACTGGCTGGATCCGGACATGTGACAAAATAAATTATTTAAAAAGATAAAATTTAAAAGATCATGCCATTCTTCTCATTCGTAAAATCCGCCGGTGCCATGACCCATGACCCTTGACAGTTGATATTTGACATCTTCCAAGATGTGTTGTTGCTGTCGTGCTCTTCAAGGAATAGTCACATAGGCAGACAGGCTGCCGCAGCGACGCTAGCCGCTCCCCCCTTCACTCACATGACTACATAAGTCACCAGACTCACCACTCACAATCGCTAGCCGCAAGGGCAATCGTTGATAGGGCATTTGGGCCTCCCTCCCCTCTACGGCTCTACCTCCTCTGGCTATTTACTGAGTGATGAGTGATGACTGTTGTTAGGTGATATCGTGTTTCCTCCACCAGCGCAAGGCAAAGGAGAAGAAATCAAAGGATGTCTTGGTTGTCCGCCTATCCCCTCGACCTTGTCCGCCAGACCGCCACTACCCCACCGGTGTTGGATCCCCCTTTTCTTCTTTCTTCTCCAAGCCGCTTCTCCTCTTCTTTGTCCTCTACTCCTCTTCAATCTTCACCCTCCTCAATGCCGTTGGAGATCTGGGAGACGACAGTTCGTTGACAACCTGCCAACGAGACGGGGACGACTTCTTCCATCATCCCCCCTTCTCCGAGCCGCTTCTCGTTTTCTTTATCCTCTTCAATGTTCACCCTCCTCGGCGTCGTTGGAGCTTTGGGAGATGGCCGGTTCGTCGACTACCTACCACCGAGGTGGGGATGAGGGAGCCATCACTCATCCCGTCTTCTTCGAGCCGCTTCTGCTCTTCTTCGTTCTCTTCAATCTTCACCCTCCTCAACGCCGTTGGAGCTCTAGGAGACGGGTGTTTTGTCGACGACCTACCAACAAGACGGGGACGACAGAGTCGCCATCCCCCTAGGAAGGGCCTTAGCCTTTAGCCTTCAAGTATGCTTCAGTCTCAAAGAAGGAGGTACACCACCTCTATAACTCTGCCTTCCCTTGTTCTCTCTATAGATATACCTCTTCCGCTTATTCTTCTTCCATTTATCACAGAATAATGAAGCAAGAGAGAAAATAAAAGAAGGGTGTTATACTATCATGAGAGGGGGAAGAGAGAAGCTTGGCGAGAAGAGAGTCGGTGAGGATTTGGTGTAGGGGAAGAGAGGAGACTGGGGGAGAGAGGGGGGTATTTGCTAGGCCCTGGGAGTCGATTAGGAGCAAGGGAGGGGAAGAGACCGGGGAGAGAGGGAACTTGCTCCGGTGCTTACTAAGGTTGGAGTAGTCTCTTGCTCCGATGGAAGTTTAGAGCTTCCCCCCCAGCCCACTTACTCTCTTGCTCAGGTGATTCAAGGTTGGAGCAATCTTCCGGTTGAACTGTTGGAGCTTCTCCGAGCAAGGAGGTGTTGCTCCTGCCAGGATCCAAAGTCTTTAAGGACCATGTCAAGTCTACGTCCAGTGGTATTGGATCAAAGCAAAATTTACATTTAGTTTCTTCAATTTATTTTATTTGCTTCGTTTATGGGTATACATTAATTTGACTGTGCTATGTTAATATTGATCTTGATATAGTTAGTGATTATAAGTATTTGATTATATTATATTCTGTCAACTTTGATGACGTTCATGAACCTGAACCTCTATCTAAAATTTTAATTTGACACATAAACAAAATATTAATTTTCTCTTTTTTTTCTTTGGTATGAATGTGTTCCAGTGATTATATTATGTCATTGTAGCCTTTTTCAGAGTTATCAAGCTAAGTTATTTCTTTTGTCTTTCTCCATAGGATATATGGTTTGGTACAGATAGCGAGCAAGGCAATGACCACAGTGTGGTTCGGCAATTAGGTGAGCAAGCCGTGGGTTGAATGCTAGTTGTGCATCTCACATCGTAACCAGAAAACTTTCATCAATAATTGTAAGACCAACTTAATTCCATCGTCATCTTTCTATTTATGTATAATCTATTTACATTACCCTTAATATTGATTTAGGATTTTAATCATGACAAGTGAGAATCAATCCATCACCCCATCAGTCACTGATCAAACTAATGTGAATGAGGTTAAGGTTTCTGATGCTATACCAGATACCAGTGTCTCTGTTTCACAAAAATGTGCTAAAGGTCCACAATCTAAGGTCTGAAAGTATTTTACTAAATTTATGATTGGAAATGTGGAGAAAGCCCGTTGCAATGCATGCAAGGTTGTGTTAACTAGTTCTAGTAAGGATAACACATGTCATTTAACTAGGCATGCTAGTTTTGTTTGCCCATATCATTTAACAAATGTGAAACAATAATTGTTGGCTGCTAATTCAGCTAGTGGAGAGAATGAAATATTATCAAATTAGAAATTAGATGTTGAAATTTCTCAGAAGGAGTTATGTTGATTTATTATCCTACACGAACTCTCATATTCAATTGTTAGTGATGATGATTTTAAACGTTTTGTGGAAGTCTAAATCCGAAATTCATAATGCTATCAAGAAATTATGTTAAGAGTGATTGTATGGAAATCTATAAGAAGAAGAAAATTCTTAAAGACTTTTTTCAAACACAAGCTAGTTATGTTTGTTTAACAACAAATATGTAGACTTCCAATCAAGAATTGGGTTACTTGTCCATAATTGCCCACTTTGTGGATACCAATATATAGGAAGTTGTATAAATGAATAATAAAGTTTTGCATGGTTGAATCTCCTTGTACTGCACCTATTATTGCAAATGTTATTTGGAAATCACTTAGAGAATGGGATCTAGATTCGAAAGTCATGAGCATCGCTTTAGACAATGCTTCTATTAATGATGCTTGCATTCCCTTGCTTCTTTCGCGAGTTTATCATAGAGTAGTAAATTATTTTGTGATGGAAAGTTATTCCATGTACGTTATTCATCTCAAATCCTTAATTTAATTATTCAAGATGGGCTAAGCACAATTGGTGTTAGCGTTCAAAGTGTTTGAATGAGTGTAAAGAAGGTAAGAGGATCACTATCTTGTCGACAAAAAATTGAAGAGTGCATTCAACAAGTTAGTTTGGAAAGTAAGAAATTGGTGAGTTTAGATGTTCCTACACGTTGGAATAGTACATATTTGATGTTGAAATCTCCCCTAGAATTTAGAAAGGTATTTTCTTCATTAATGCTGTTGGATCCTAATTTCATTTGTGCACCCACACTCAAGGATTGGGATAAAGTTAAAGTGGTATGTAAGTTTTTAAATATTTCTATAGTGGAGCTAACACTGTCTCAAGCACGAAATATCCCACCTCTAACTTGTATTTTCATGAAATGTGGAAGATCAAATCTTACTAGATGAAGAGGCTAATAATGCACATGATTTCATTAGTTCAATGTCTCTCCGAATGCAAGCAAAGTTCAACAAATATTAGAAACATTACAATTTAATTTTACCAATTCTTGTTATTTTGGATCCATGTTACAAGTTGATATATTTTAGATATTATTTTATGAAAATGTAGGGTGATGTAGTAGACTTCCATATTGTTATTATTGAAACTGCATTTCACCGTTCTTTTGAGGATTATCTTGCTAAACATAAATAGTCGGGCTCAGAACTCTCAACAAGTGATAATGTCCCTATAAATTTAATGGTGCAAATCATGATGTTGTTATATTAAGGGGTTGGGATCATTTCACTTCTCAACAAAATAAGCAAAAATTAACGTCAGAAATTGACCAATACTTGATGGGAGATATATGTCATAGTGCCAACTTTGATATCTTGGATTGGTGCTCAAGCAACAAATCATTATATCCAACTCTTGCTTATATATGGCACATGCAATATCTTAGTAATTCCAACTTCTACAGTTGCATCTGAGTCACCTTTTAGCACTGAAGGGCGAGTTCTTACTAATTTCCGTAGTTCTTTAGCTCCATACACAGTGGAGGCTTTAATTTTCTCACAAGATTGGATTAAGAATACTTCAGAAGATATGTGCATTGAATGTTATGTATTTTTATTTTAATTTGTGTAATATATATTCTGATGAGAATCAACACCGGGCACTAACTTTTCATTTTGTATTTGTGTCCTTTTAGTTTGCATTTATATCCTTGGAGAGTATGTTTACAATTGTAATGCTTTATAAGCAATAATGTGAGTCTTTAGGATTTAGTGAATTTTTGTGCAAAGTTCAGTAGGACCAGCAAGGGGCCCCCATCTCCTTCCCTATTTGTCCACCTAAGCCTTAGGGTCCCATGTGGGGCTGGTCAAAGGTCCAAGGTGGGCTTCTAGATGATTGACCATTCAAGGGAGACAAATGGTAAAAAAAGTCCAATTTGGAAGCCTTAAGAGTCCAAGGGGCGCCCCTCTCCACTATCTCATTTTTTATTTTTTTATTTTTTTGGTCAAATATCACATGGGAGAAGTAAATGTGATCTCCCCCATTTGCCCCTCCCCTAATTTAGATCTGACGGTAGTTTAGGTCTTTTTACATTTTCTATAAATACCTTGTAATTTATGAATTACTTAGCATTAATAAAGAAAAATTCCATTATTTGCTCAATTGCCCAAGGGCACCCCTCTCTCCCCCTCTAGAGCTGTGAGAGCTCTCCTTTCAGAGGTGTGAAGCCTCTCCACCACCACCTCCCTGAGTGCGACGCTCAGCTCCGATGCCGCCGCCGCCATCGAGCCGACATCGCGCCGCCACCGCCTTGCCGCCGGAGTTCTGTCCAAATCAGGATAGAGCCCCCTTGCTCGAATTTTAGCTCCCAACTCCGTGATCTTATGGAGCCCAAATTTTGAGAGTAGGTTTCCCACGCATATACCCTCTCCCAAAAAAAGTTTCCCATTTTCTAACCTTCGTTTTCTATTTTTCCCATTTCGTGTTTTCCAGTCCTCCATATCTGTCTGTGTTCTGTCCTTTGTCACAGCAACCTAGTTATTCCCTTCTTCGACCCCCTTCCCCTTTTCTGATTGAGTCCAAATTTAGACTGGATGTTCTGCATATCTAAACACGTCTCCACAAATTTTCCCTTGATTTTATAAGTTCTTTTTCCCCACCAAAAAATTAAAACTCAGTCATAATTCTGTTCTGTCCTGTGCAATCCAGATCCGACCCACCCCTGTTCTAAAATCCTTTTCCCCAGTCAAACCTCCACCATAAAATCCACAAAAAATATCATCGTCTTCCTTACTTTATTCTCTACAACTTTCATCAAGTTGTCAACTTCTAGATCCGAAGTTTTTTCTTTGGTCAACTCTTGTTCTCAGGAAAATCTATTTCTGTCCTGAGTTTTTTGAGTCTGTCAGTCAGTCTATTCAAAAACCCACCACGAAAAATTCAGAGCCGTCAAAATTCCTTCCATAGTCCTTAGTTGGAGTATTTCGAATTAGCTTTCCAACGGCACTAATTTCGCGTCGATCCAACAACAGGATTGATCGCAGCAGCTATTCTCCCCGGGTCGCGCGCTGCAAAAACAGAACTTCAGATCCGTGGACAGCAACTCCAACAAGTGAAGATCGGAGCCGACTCACCTTCCACAAGGCGAACCAGCGTGTCGCTGCCCCAGGGAGCGTCCCTCCAGGAGCAACCGTCACAGCGGTGCCATTACGGGCACACTCGGCCCCATCGACCAGCACGTGGGCCCCACGTGCGTGAGTACGCGTGCCGGCGAAGCTACACAAAACGCTACCCGTCAACCCGAACACGCTAATCCCGGGTCCCACTGTGTATCCCTTTACCTCCCTGCGTGGAGTGGGTAGAAATATTCACTTCTGTAATTCTTAATAATTGTTGTTCTGGGAGTACAAGTTCGGCCGGGATCGTCTTCCCCACGCCCGGCGCGTAGAGGCATCGTGTTCGCTCCTTCACTCGGCATTTGCTTTACGCGTATTCATTTGTATATGCCGCTGCTAGAGAGCAGGATAAGATAAATTAGCTCGTTATCATATTGTTATTCACCGCTGCGAGAGAGAGAGAGCGAGACCCGTCCCGTGACTCGATCCGAGCACGGAAGAGCCGACTACCCGACTCATTGCCAGTTTCTCAACCGCGCACGGTCCCACGCATCCCTCGCTAGGGACGTCCGCGAGCTAGAGTCCCAGTCTGCTGTCCGTCCCGCATCAATTTGGTATCAGAGCACCAGTGGAGTCTAGGGTAGTATTTGGTTTAAAACAACAACAAAAAAGTGTCTAAGTCTAGGTGTCTCATTTGCATACCATTGTTCGGTATATAACAAGGTGTCACCCGACCGTTAGGTTACGCCTATCGGAGAGGTGATTCACTCGCGTGAGAGGATCTTCGGATCCCCGGACTCCGCTAGGTATCGAATCTTGGTTGTGTCTAGGTTGGTAGTCGAGTCTACATTCCAACTTTGCATTAGTTAGGGTCGTGTCTAGTGTGTTGTCCAAGTGTCGGCATGGTCATCCACTAGCTTCCCCGTGTCCCATGGATTACCAAACGCCCGGATCTTATGGATGGTGGCGATACTACCAAAGATGGGAAAACAAACCCGACCACCCCCGTAGACCCGTAGCCTGGGACTTCTATGGATCCGAAGACCTATGTGACTACCTAGAGTGGGAAGCCATCATGGACCAATACTTCGAGGTAGGCCTGGCAATTATCCGTTTAAAATTTGAACCGAATTCGAATCCGTATTCGTTTAATCGGATAATTATTTGAATAAAATATCTGACGGATAATTTAATCGGATATCGGATATCTGATTATTAATCGGATACGAATTCGGATATTGAGATATCCGTGTCGGATATTATCCGACCGAATATAAATATGACTTTTTTTGATATTATACATGAATCACTTTAGGTTGGCTCTCAGATTTTTCAGTTAAAAATCATATTTTATATTTATTATATTCTTAATTCATTATATATATTTATATATTTAAAAACTAAAAAACTATGAACATATAACATATTCTTATACCTAATCAGATAGTCGGATATATCCGAATCCGGATGATATTCGGCTATTCGATTACACCTAATCGGATAGTCGGATATATCCGAATCCGGATAATATCCGTCGAATTCGGATTCGGATAGTGACAAAAATACACCCTAATAGAATGTGTCGGATTTGGGTATCCGACCGATTATAATCGGATACGAATTCGGATATCAGACTATCCGCTCCGTTTACAGGTCTACTTCGAGATTTACATTATGTCCGGTCCCATGAAAGTCGACTTTGTCTCAAGGCGACTTTTCTATGAAGCCGCTGAAACATGGAGGGACAAAAAATACTTGAGGGAGGATAAGAGGCAAAGGCCCATCGAGTCATGGTGGAACATGAAGAGGGCGCTTAGGAGGGTCTACTTTCCCCGCCCATCTACCTCCAACCACGGGGGTCATACCACTAGCCAACCCCACCAACCCTCTCACAATCAAGTGGGCCACACCTCTAACCAACCCCACCCCTTCACCTCCATCCAACCCCGCCAAAGCACTCCCAATCAAGTGGGCCACATCTCCAACCAATCCCACCCAAGCACTTCAAAACAAGTGGATCTTAGTCGGAGGCAACAAGCCCCGCTTATAGCCGAGCCTAGGTCCACACCCAGGCCGAGAGATGAGGAGCGAGTCCACCCTGAGGCCCCTACTCCAACCCGCACCTTTGCCGAATTCTTTAAAATATTTTCGGACTGGTTGGATAGGAGAGAAAGGATACGTGCTCCTTCACCACCCGTGACTGCTCCATTGCCACCCTCTAGTTCTGACCCTCATCCGGAGCCATCTTATTTGGAGTCACCTCAGCCCGAGCCACCCGTGTTTCTAACGGGTACGCTTTTCACTGCCAAGCAACTACTTAGCTGGCTCAAGAATGGCTTGGTCCCACCTCCCTTCCCATCCATGGACCCCACACTACCTCTAGTGCCAATCAACTCATTTCACACCACTTTCCGGTCTAGTCATCATGTGGATACATTGGATGACCTTTTTAAAGGATTAGACCGGCAGTTGACATTTACGCACTTGTTGGCCCCAGGCTTCGACCGACCTACATGTCGTAGCTTCACATATCCATCCTTAGGGTCTATCACCTCCGTGTGCACCGTGGGTCATGTCACCACGGACGTTCTTCTATTCCTCCCTATGCCGGCCGAGCCCGACTTCATTCCCTTTTGCCCAAGGGAGGAATCTTATTTTCTACATATGACCACCGTCCCACTTCTCACAATGAATCAAGGTGATCATTTACATCTTTAAGAATTTCAAAATTCTGATAGTGTCATGATGGAACATAGTTCGAGGGGTCACACTTTCTTTGATCCTTTCGACCCCTTCCCTAGTGAGCCTTATGACCCACCTTATCCATTCCACCTTGTTAGGGAAGTCCACTTCCACACCCCTTCCCCACGGGCTAGTCCACCCGCACTCAGCCCGGAGTCCGATCCACGGTCATCATATAGGGGTAAGGAAGGAGGTGCATTCGGCACTCCTAGCCCTCCCACACCCAAGTCCCATGAGAATTCATTGCATGATTGGTTCATACTTGGAAGGTTAGGAGTCCCCGATGACGTCAACCTCAGGTTACACCAAATGCATACATGGCAAACATTCGGGTGTCATGGTCCACCCTTGCATGTGTATGGGTCGGACTAACAATAGGTTTGTCTAGGGTCTTGTGTGGCTGTGCATACATCGAGTCGAGTCGATCCTTTGTACGCTCGCATTGTCAGTCCCGTTCGATTGCGAGACTTGTCGGACATTGGGATCGGCTCTACCACAACATATCAGATCTAGTCACATATAGGGAACCAGCGGTGATTCCTAGTGAGTCTTTGAGCCGCCTCCCTCCTTTGAGAGTGACCCCACCCCGGAGTGTCCACCTCTAGTATCATTCCCAACAGCGTGAGCATATCGAATCTATACGAGATGAGCAAGTGTCAAATACTTGGAGTAGAGCGTACTCCGCACTTCTTGGTCGATGACAGATCCGCCAGAGGCCCGGAGCTACTGGAGCATCCGTACCCCTTACTCGACGCGGTCGAGTTCTTCCCACCCGGGGAGAATTGATGGAAATCAAGACCGGGCACTAAATTTTCATTTTGTATTTATGTCCTTTTAGTTTGCATGTATTTCCTTAGAAAGTATGTTTGCAATTGTAAGGCTTTATAAGTCATAATGTGAGTCTTTAGGATTTAGTGGGTTTTTGTGCAAAAGTCCAGTAGGATAAGCAAGGGGCCCCCATCTCCTTCTCTATTGGTCCACCTAAGCCTTAGGGTCCCATGTGGGGCTGGTCAAAGGTCCAAGGAGGGCTTCTAGATGATTGACCATTCAAGGGAGACAAATGGTAAAAAAAAAGTCCAATTTGGAAGCCTTAAAAGTCAAAGGGGCGCCCCCCTCCACTATCTCATTTTTTATTTTTTTGGTCAAATATCAAATCGGAGAAGTAAATGTGATCTCTTCCATTTGCCCCTCCCCTAATTTAGATCTGAGGGTAGTTTAGGTCTTTTTACACTTTCTATAAATACATTGTAATTTATGAATTACTTAGCATTAATGAAGAAAAATTCCATTATTTGCTCAATTTTGAGAGTAGGTTCCCCCACGCATATACCCTCTCCCAAAAAAAGTTTCCCATTTTCTCGCCTTCATTTTCAATTTTTCCCATTTCGTGTTTTCCAGTCCTCTAGATCTGTCTGCGTTCTGTCCTATGTCACAACAACCTAGTTATTCCCTTGTTCGACCCCCTTCCCCTTTTCTGATTGAGTGCAAATTTGGATTGGATGTTATGCCCATCTAAACACGTCTCCACAAATTTTCCCTTGATTTTATGAGTTCTTTTTCCTTACCAAAAAATTAAAACTCAGTCATAAATATGTTCTGTCCTCTGCAGTCCAGATCCGACACGCCCCTGTTCTAAAACCCTTTTTCAAGTCAAACTTCCACCATAAAATCTACAAAAAATATCTTCATCTTCCTTACTTTATTCTCTACAACTTTCATCAAGGAGTCAACTTCTAGATCCGAAGTTTTTCCTTCGGTCAACTCTTGTTCTCATAAAAATCTATTTCTGTCCTGAGTTTTCTGAGTCTGTCAGTCAGTCTGTTCAAAAATCCACCACGAAAAATTCAGTGCCGTCAAAATTCCTGCCACAGTCCTTAGTTGGAGTATTTCGAATTTGCTTTCCAACAGCACTAATTTCGCGTTGATCCGACGTCGGGATTGATCGCAACAGCTGTTCTCGCCGGGTCGCAGGCTGCAAAAATAGAACTTCAGATCTGTGGACAACAACTCCAACAAGTGAAGATCGGAGCTGACTCTCCATCGACAAGGCGAACCAGCGTGCCACCGCCCCAGGGAGTGTCCCTCCAGGAGCCACCGTCATAGCGGTGCCATTCCGGGTCCACTCGGCCCCACCGACCAGCACGTGGGCCCCACGTGTGTGAGTACGCGTGCCGGCGAAGCTACACAAAATGATGCCCGTCAACCCGAACATGCTACTCCCAGGTCCCACTGTGTAGCCCTTTACCTCCCTGCGTGGAGTGGGTAGAAATATTCACTTCTGTAATTCTTAATAATTGTTGTTCCGGGAGTACAAGTTCGGCCGGGATCCTCTTCCCCACGCCCAGCGCATGGAGGTATCGTGTTCGCTCCTTCACTCGGCATTTGCTTTACGCGTATTGATTTGTATATGCCGCTGCTAGAGAGCATGATAGAATAAATTAGCTCGTTATCATATTGTTATTCACCGCTGCGAGAGAGAGAGCGAGACCCGTCCCGTGACTCAATCCGAGCACGGAAGAGCCGACTACCCGACTCATTGCCGGTTTCTCAACCGCGCACGGTCCCATGCATCCCTCGCCAGGGACATCCGCGAACTAGTATCCCAGTCTACTGTCTCTCCCGCATCATATTCGATTTTGATAATCACTTTGTTTTTTCTTTTATGACCGGTTAGAGGAGATGGAACAATCAATGATCTAAATGTGGACATGATTTGAAGTTCAACATTAGTCTTATTTACTTTCATTTTTTTGCAGCAAAGTTCTTAAATAGCTAGTGAAGAGGATTGCAAATCATGATATTTTTGTAGCATAGCAAAAGAGATAACTTCTTATGTTTGTTTTTGCGGCCACTTTCTTATGTGTACATGTTTTATTTTTTTGTTAGTACTTTTTTCTATTCAATCAGGTAGAGGTCAAAAAAAATCACCCCATTTTATATGAAAATTGTGGCACGAAATGTTTATCAATTTTGTATTCAGCTAGTTAGAGGCTCCACATTCATTGGGAATACTGGAAGTTGATAAGTGTAAAGTTGGTTTTCCTTTTATTTTGTTGGAAGCTTTTAACATGTTTGTGATGGCCTGCAATTATCTTAGATGTTCTCTGTCACGAGCAAATCAAGAATAAACTTTGGTATTTCTCTTTCCTTTCATTTTATCTACCATTTTCTGTTTTGCATCTTCTTTCTTTTGTCACTTCTTTATCATTGCTAATCTTCGGCTTGAATTCCATTCCCTTGCCATCTACATATTCTCCACCGGCTGTACAAATCAAGTTTAACTTATCCAGGGTCATAATGTTTCCCCTGAATCAGCAATTAGTTTTCCATGACAGGGTGCATGTTATAGACATATTGATAATGGTATACACAAGTATTTATGGTGGACTTCATTATTATTCATTAAGCGAACATAGCCGAATTTGGATATATTCTTATTCTATATTGAAATGATGCAAAAACTATAGTAATGTTTATGACTGATGTATCAATCATGTTTTTTCTGTTTTGTTGAAACAAGTCATATCCACTCAGGACTCAGAGTATTTGACCTTTTTGTAAGCATAAGCTGTATTGTTGGACCGCATTGTTGCTTTGCTCTCAGATACCAATGTAGATTCTAGTCCACTTTAGACGTAGATATTTTCCTCAGTTCCAATGTTAAACAACCGTGGAAGTCCTAATAATTTGTATATTTGTTTTACTCATGGAAATGAGTGACTCGAAAAAAAGTTTTTGTAAAATGATGATTGTGACGTTTGTGTGCAAACACTCATTATATAAACCACTACCAGAAAAAGCGGTATTTCAGACGGCCGCCTTCTGTCTGAAATCCGTCTGAAAATCTGACAGAAAACACTTTTATAACGGATTTCAGACGGAATACGGCCGTCACATATTCTTTGTCAATAATTTTGGATAGTTTAATTTTTTGTCACAAATACGGTCTGAAATTTCAGACTAATTATTTTTCGTCAGTATTTCCGTCAGAAAGTACAATTTTCGGACAGACATGCGTCTGTCTGAAATTTCATACGAGATATTTTCCGTCACTAATTCCGTCTGAATATATTTCCGTCTGAAATTTCAGACGAAATATGTACCGTGTGAAATACCGTGTCACTTTTCCATCTCAATAACGGTCAGAAAAGGAGTCTGAAATTTCAGACGGCATGTTTACCGTGTGAAATGCCGTCTCAAATTTCCGTGGCAATTACGGTGAGAAGTAGAGTCTGAAATTCAGATGGAATAATATTTGTGTGAGTACCGTTTATCCGTGATTATTTCAGACGGTCAAAATTCCGTCTCAAATGCCGTTTGTAATTTCAGACGGATCCGTCTAAAAATCCGTCTGAAATATCATTATTCATTTTTAAAAAAAACTTAAAATTATTATATAACATGTAAAACATACACCGAAAAAAAAACTACACCCTGCTGATCAAAAATAAACAGCACTGAAAATAAAAACTCAACATCTTACTGATCAAATAAATACCACCGAAAATAAAAACTCAACATCTTACCGATCAAATGAATACCACCGAAAATAAAAACTCAACACCCTGCTGATCAAATAAACACCTCCGAAAATAAAAACTCAACACCATGCTGATCAAATCACCATCGAAAAAAAAAACTCAACACCATGATGATGAAATCACCACCGAAAAAAAAGACAACACCCTGCTGATCATCAACGTACAGAAAATAAAACACAACAAACTCAAGAAATATCCGGCACATCGTCCATATCCTCCTCCCTACCCTGCTCATCTCCTCTGTCGCCGCCCGCAGAAGGATCATCCTACATTAAAAAAATAATAACATAGATTAAAAAATTAGTGCGAAGATAAATTAGCATAAATTGAAATCAAACATATCAAATTGATAACTGCATAGATTTTATAGACCAACTAACCTAGCTGTCATCAGTATTTTAAATTAATTACATCTGGAGAATGCAATTATGAGGGCCGAGCTCAAACCGTGCCGATTTGGATTCCGTCAGTTCTGACAAGTCACTTTCATCTCCCAAGTCGTGTTGGAACGATCGACACGTCGATCCGACCGGTATTTCAGATTTTAGACCCCCGGACCTAACTTGGGAGAAATTTAAACTAAGTGTATTTAGAAAATACACTTTTGAGCGTTGGGGCCAAACCGCGTATCCGATTTGGATTCCGTCAGTTCTGACAAGTCACTTTCAACTCCCAGGTCGTGTTGGAACGATCGGCACGTCGATCCGACCGGTATTTCAGATTTTAAACCTCCGGACCCGACTTGGGCGAAATTTAAACAAAGTGTATTTAGAAAATACACTTTTGAGCGCTTGGGCCAAACCGGGTATCCGATTTAGATTCCGTCTCCTCCCACTCCCAGTACGACATCCTCGGACCATTTCTTTATTACTAACAAAATAATTAATACATATTAATCCTCAATTGCATAAGGCTAGATTCTCTGTTATTAAAAATTATCCAAAAAGGTAAGGATATCTCACTAAATTATCAAAACGTGCCTCCCTCATGTTGATGATATATCTAACTCATCATCATCTGTCCCCCCGCCAGTGGCGGGGTGGACACCCCCTCTCCCCCCTCCTGCGCAGGTGGCAGGAGGGCACGGGTTCGAGCCGCTTTCCCCTCCCCCCCCCCCCAAAAAAAAAAAATCATCATCATTTTCATCATCCATAGTAGTCTCATTAGATTCAAATTCTTCCTCGTCATCTAATTCTTCCTCCCCTCTAACATCAACATTTAGCTCCATCCGATCGACTTCTTCCACTTCATCTCACGTACGTAATGACAGTGGCTCATCAGATTCGTCCAAATTAAATCTCGAGGAACCGAAAACGCCAACTTCGTCTGATTGATATTATTTAGCACTAGCAACCTCTGAGACATCTTCACTTGTGGGAAAGAGTTTTGAATTAACCCTGCAAACTGCCCACCAATCTCTATTCTTGGATGATGGATAGCCTAAATAATACACTTGCTGGGCTTGTGCGGCTAAAATGAACGGTTCATAGGTCTTAAGTTTAGACCTATGTTTGACATCGACAATCCCATAATTATCGGCACGTCGAACAGAACTAGGATCAAATCATTGACACTTAAATATGTATACATGATTGTCTTGTCCCAAATACTGAAGTTCTAAGACTTCTTCTAGAATACCATAGTAGTCCAATTCAAGTTCATTGTATAAACTTCCCTTAACAGATACGCTGTTGTTCATCGTAGACTTACCTCGTCCATAATCCCTTGTATGAAATCTGTATCCATTCACAATATATCCTGGATAGGCACGTGCAACGCTCGAGGGGCCATAACTTATCTGTTGTACTCTTTGATCAGTAATGAGATCTTGTTCAACCTATATTCAAATTAGAGTAATTAAAATAATAACAATTATCTCAACATACATAAATACAAACATATATATTCAACAATGACACTAACTCGGTTTCTCAGCCATTTGGTAAAAAAATTCTCACGTTCTTTTTCAATCTCCACGTCCTGGATATTTCGACATTGTTCAGCTAATTCTGAATCAAATTGCCTGCAATATAAATACACTACTACTTTAAATGAACTGCAGAAGAAGGATGAACAACTTGTGGACTTGCTGGAAATGTGAGTTAAGAACTTACTCAACATAAGGTTCAATCTCGAGGTAATTTAGAAGAATATACATCTCAGCGGCGTGCAACTCTCTATCTTCGAGCGTGCGAGTCAAGCAACGTCTGAACGCACGTCCAGGATGTTTAAACATAGAGAGCCGATCGGACGATTCATCCACTCCCGCATCATCATTACGTGGAGGTCGAGTACGACGAGTTTGAATCTCTGGCTCAAAGTACATAGAACAGAAGTTTGAAATTTCTTCAAGAATGTATGCCTCAGCAATCGAACCCTCCACATGTGCCTTGTTGCGAACTTTCATTTTTAATTCATGCATGCACCTACAACAACAAGTCAGATGGCAACGATATGTACTGGCCATAGACGACATGTAAGTTAACAAAACTTCTCAAATACCACTCAAATGGATACATCCATCGAAATTGTACTGGCCCTCTGACGATAGCCTCCTATGGAAAATAAACAACCAGGTGCTTCATCGAATCAAAGAATGCCGGAGGAAATATCTTCTCTAGCTTGCAAACGGTTGTAACCACTTTTTCTTCGATAGTTTATACATCCCGAAGTCTGAGTTCTGATGCACATAAAATCTTAAAAAATTGACTCATCTCAGCCAGTGCTCCCCATATCGGCTTTGGCAACAAATCACGAAATACAATGGGTAATAGTCTCTCCATGAACACATGACAGTCGTGACTTGCATACCATATATTTTCCCCTCATTAACATTCACACAACGGGCTATGTTAGATGCATATCCATCTGGAAATCTCAACTATTTCAACCACTGGCACACTTCCTTGATCTGTGTATCATGAAGCACGTAAGTTGCTTTAGGCTGCACAGTTTTTCTATTTACGTTCTGTAGTTCCAGTTCTGGACGTTTACAAAGCATCTTTAAGTCCAGACGCGTTTGGCGTTGTCCTTTGTTTTCCCTTTAACATTCATGATCTTATTGAACACATTATCAAAACAATTCTTCTCGGTATGCATGACATCCAGATTGTGTCGTACAAGAAGAGTTGACCAATAAGGCAATTCTCAAAAAATACTTTTCTTGTTCTAGTTGTGATCCTTTCCAAAACTAGGGAGTTGTCGTGTGCTACCAGACAATTGTACTACATCTGGTAAATTGTGCACCCGTGTCGCCATATGCAGACCCGACACCCGTTGCAAGTCAGCTTCATCCATTTCAACAGTTTTTTTTTAAACGAGTCTTTTTACCTTCGAAAAGGATGGTCACTTGGTAACAGCCGCCGATGGCAATCAAACCAGCATGCTTTCCCACCATGTTTCAATACAAATGATTTAGTATCTTCCATATAGTAAGGACACGCTAACCTCCCATGTGTACTCCAACCAGATAGCATTCCATATGCAGGGAAGTCACTTATTATCCAGATCAGTGCAACCTTCATAATAAAATTTTACTTCCTACATGCATCATAAGTAGCAACTCCATCAATCCATAAAAATTTGAGCTCATCAATCAGCAGCCTGAGATATATGTCCAAATTTTTTCCATGGCTTTTTGGACCAGGAATTACTAAGGACAAAAATAGATTGTCTCGCTTCATGCACATGTGCGGCGGAAGGTTGTACGGTGTCATGAACACTGGCCAACAAGAATAAGATGCCACTGAACCACCGAATGGATTAAAACCATCTGTGCATAAACCCAATCGAACAATTCGTGACTCCTTTGAAAAAGTAAGATGAGTACGACTAAAGTGAGTCCAAGCTTCACCATCGGCAGGATGACTGATTATATCATCGGCACGATGTACTCTTTCGGTGTGCCATGTCATATGTCGAGCCGTCTTTGAGGACATATACAGCCGCTGCAGCCTAGGCACAAGAGGGAAGTATCGCAATGCCTTGTAAGGTACATCTTTTCGCTTTGAATTGACCCTTCCCTTAGGTTTGAATCTGTCATGGTCACAAATAGAACATGATATCTTATCTGCATCGTCTTTGTAATATAACATACAATGATTCAGACATGCATCTATTTTCACATATCCAAGTCCTAAGTCATTGACTATCTTTTTTGCACGGTAAAAAGTTTCTGGCAACTTCTCGTCTCGAGGCAACATACTCTTGATCTAGATGAGGAGACGGTCAAAACAAGTCTCACTGATGTGAAATTCAGATTTCAAGTTCAAAAATTGTGACACTGCAGACAATCGAGTGTACTTTTTACAACCATCCCACAGCGGCTCATCAGCATCCCTAAGTAGTTCAAAAAATCTTCCGGCTGTCTTATTCGGCGCTTCCTCATGAACATTAAAACTAGGACCAGTAGCATCTACAACCATATCCACGTATCCACTTGTGCCTGCAATATTGTCGGGCTCATACCTCAAGAATTACTTACCATGACACGTCCAATTCGTATAACCATCCACGAACCCTTTCGTGTACAAATGATGTTGCACATCCCATGTTGAATGCCACCGCAAGTTTTTACAACTTGAACAAGGGCATCGAATGTGACCGTCACGGTCTGTTGCTGCAACTCGATTCCCTAATGCAAATTGAATGAAACACACAACTCCATACTTAAAGTCATCTGACACCACCCGGTCAACTATTCTACGATACATCCATGAACGATCTGTCGACATTTTGCCTGCACCCAATAAATGACAATACACATCCTAACTTTCAAATCATTACTCCTGATATTACACCCGACCCTTTCCTCATATCGTTCGCCATAGACCATTTACAGTTGGAAGAGGACTATTAATTAGATTATCACTTTTTAACCCATCCATGAAGGTTTAATCGCACAATCACTTACTATATGTGCTACACGATTTATGGAAAATTTCGGCAGCATCTCCCCACACTTCTCCGATATACCAAAAATATTTATTGATTTTAAAATTTTCTTAAACACTTATAAGTAAGTGGTTAAGAAAACACTCAAAATAAATAATGGTATATCAGAGAAGAGTGAGGAGACGCAACCGAAATTCTCAACAAATTAACCACACAGACACATATAGTAAATGACTGCCTAAGTGTGATCAAACATTCACAAATTGTCCAAACGGGACAATTCAAGACTTTGAGGTAGATATATACATTCTCATAAACAAATGAGAACATACACATCAATCCCAAAGTCTTGAACGGGAAGGCACATTGACACGGTTTTAACATGCTCTCCTGAGGTGCGTGTAATGTTAGGTCGCACCCACGCATCTCAGCTCACAGGGAATATCCCATACATTTATATAACATAAAATTAAATAACAACGTAATTATCATTATGCATATATCAAGTTAAATAACACCCAAATTACAAAAAATTCTAAATAAAGAACATCAAAGCTAAACAATCCACATTTTTGAGTCAAATTAACATCAAATTTCTATTAAAATCAGATTTAAAAATATATTTACATGCAATTAAAATCCACAAAGTTTGAAATCACAAAAGAAAATTCTAATGGCATATAAATAGACATGAAGCTGCCAAAATTTTACCAGAATTTGATACTTAGAAAAATAAGCAAACATGAAGCACACAACGGGCTATGATGGAATGATGATATCGTGGTGAATAGACATATAAATAGAGTTTATCATTTTAATGGCACTAACGAAGGATTGGAGAAGAACAAGAGAAGGCCAATTGAGTGAACAATGACGGTCGTGAATTAATTGGTAGAAAAACTACATTAAGAATGGGGATGTTCTCTCCTTTTTGATGGATGGAATCTTTCATTTCTAACTAGCCAAAAAGTCATGCTCCTACAGTCCGGAATTACCTAGTTCCAGCTTTCTTGCAGGGAGTCGAGCTAGGGAGTTCTACCACATGCCATGTCTGACGATCTTCCACAGGCAAGTTGGAAGAGTTGTAGAAATCCCCCCCACCCTTCCTGAACCCCCCTCCCAATCCCACGAGCTCCCTCCCCCCCCCCTCCCACTGGCAAGCTCCCCCTCCCCACCCCACCCTCCCTGAACCCCCCTCCTCCTCCCACGAGCTCCCCCTCCCCTCCCACTTACGGAACAAAATTCATGTACCCGACCCCAAATTTTAATTGGGATAAGACTCAGACTCAGACTCAGATGATGATGATGTGAAGAGTAAAGACAAATTGCAGGAAGGAGTCTTTTTTTCTCAAGTCCAATCCAAATTTTGACACGAAGTTGGTAAACGAGCATTTTTTATGTGATGAAGAATCGAGTCTAAATCAAGAGAGATAAGTTACCTTTGGGTCACAGGGGTTTCTCTTTAAAGCCTCTGTATAGTGCTTTACTGCTTCAGGATATTGTTGCTGCTTGAAATACTCATTTCCTGGCCAATGAAGAGATTAAACGAATGTTAGGAAAACTCCACCGATTTGTCAAAGCAAGGTAAACATAAATGAAGCTTCAAGTAAAATGGAAGCACAAGACTGGTGATTTAGAGAAGTATTAGACATATACTTCAAAAGAAACCATCATATTAGCGCATTTTTTTCTCAGAATGGGGTTCTGTTATACACAAGTGATTACAAATACATTCTTGTGTGTTGATCAGGCAATAACAAAACATAAAGATGCAAAAAATGCATAGTGCCTTGGGATGGGCATGATAACCACATAGAAATGTGCTACATGATGCATCACAATTTGAAAAGAAAATACAAAGAGTGAGAACATGAGTGAAGTTTAACCCATGTTCATGACACTGTTTCATATCATTTGAAAGAACCATGGGCAAGGACAAGGAAATATTTAAGACCTTATTTTTTAGTCACCCACACAAATCACTTGGGCATAGTGTCTTCTCCCCCAAAAAAAGGAAAGAAAAGGTGCATACAGAAATAGAACACAAGCTAGAGAATAAATCAAAACATATTTTTAGAACCTAATGACTTTCTTCCTAGCAACAACCATTAGACTCTACCGTGCTTTTTAAGAACCCCGTTGATGGGGAGCACCACACCACTTTTTCAAGTACAGAGAGAATGTTCGATAACTTTAATGCCTAAGCTAAAACTGCAGAACTAAAACACATCCAATGCAACTTTCATAACTCATTTCATATAAAATAATAAAATAAATTATTTTTAAAATAAAAATCATAACCCTAACCGACCCCAAATAATTTAACTATACTATCAAACTTCGTTAAGAGTGAGTAGATAGAATAACTCATCCTATTAGTCCCTTATTATGTTATCAAAGTTGCCCATGAAAATTGTAAAGTTCTCTTTTTTTCTAGGAGATAATTGTACATATTTTTTTGGGTACTTTTTTGTTATTTGTTTAGGTTGCTTCTTGAAAATACTTACTGAATCAACACATCAGATTAATATACTAGAGTATACCATGTAGTTCAACTGCTGCCATTGGCAATGAATTATGTAACCTTGAAATCCGGAAGTGACAGAGATTGACTTGCAATGTAAATAGTACATTATCAGTGGGAGATCTGTGTGTCAATTTTACTGGGCAACTTACAAATATGATTTCCTGGATGGATGTGTAAGTAAGAAAATTGAAATGGAATTTGCACAAAGATGGGCATTGAGCATTTATACGAGATTTCAGCTTTACCACCATCCAGCAATTCTGTTAATCGAAGTCCATGACTGAAAAAGACCGGATAATGCGGTGTGTCACTTTTGAGGATAGCCAATGGATGAGAACAGGCCGGCAAGTTTCATTCAAGAAAAAAAAGGTAAATTACATTAAAAAATTTGGACCATTAGGACAAGATATGGCATTTTGCCGGAAACGTTGGTGCATATTTCACTCAATTAAATAGTCCAAATGAATATGTACCAAAAATGCTATCTGAAGATAGTTTTCAGACCTGTCGAACGCGTTGACCATTAAACCATTCAAGAGAAAAGATCAACATAATCAGCAGTGTATTGAAACTCTCATTCAATGCTTGATTTCCAACCACATCCAATTGTGTAAGGTGCAAGTCCTTAAAGATGAGTATGGTTTCCCATGAATCAACCATGCTGTAGTCAAAAGTCTCAAACCCTTCAATACTTCCACTGGTGGTTGTGGTGTGGGACAAGGGTGAAGCACATAGATACCTTCTCGTATCAATTCAGTGTGCACCAATCTCGTTGCAGGAGATATCCAGTACTTTCAATGAGTTCATCATTTTCAAAGGCTTATGCACATAATGTTACATCTTGATAGAAGACACTGGTCAGCGATTATGCAGTGGTGCTGGATTATGCAGCTTTCTGATATTTGGGTGGTTTATTATGCAAAGAACATAAGATTTAAGTCTACCTAAGACCTCTTGCAAACAAATGAACAAGTGTTGGATTAGAATATAGGGCTCCAGTTTTTGCATCTGCTTCAGAAGTTTCTTTCACAATCATTTACATATTTCAAAAACTAGCAACTAGGTGAAAAGTCTAATTTTTCTCAACTAGAACCCCCCTCCCCTCCCACCGGCGACCCCCCCTCCCCCCACCCTCTGTGAACCCCCCCTCCGACCTCCCCCTTCCCCGCCGACCTCCCTGAAACCCCCTCCAATCTCCGACATCCCCCTCCCCCCCTTTCTCCCTGAACCCCCTCCCACCGACGAGCTATCCCTCCCCCCCCACCGTCCATGAAACCCCCCTCCCCTCCCACCGACGAGCTCTCCCTCCCCCTCCGAGCTCCCCCCCACCCCCTCACCATCCCTGAAACCCCCCCCCCTCCCACCGATGAGCTCTCCCTCCCCCTCCGAGCTCCCCCTCCCCCCCCACCGTCCCTGAAACCCCCCTCCCCTCCTACCGACGACCTCCCCCTTCCCCCCTGCTGGCCCGTCCCTCCCAGTCCAACCAACCCCGCCCCCCAACCCCCCGGAACCCCCCCTTCGGAACCCCTCCCAGATGATTCCCAACCTCCAAAAACAAAAAAAAAAGGTCAATGGCACCAGCGGGGAATGGGGAGAGGGAGAGGGAGGGGGCTTACCGGATCGGAGAAGATGGCGAGGGACGGCGAGGACCGGCGAGGGTGGCGATGGCGAAGACCGTGTCCAGGACGGTGATGTACCCGCGGCGACGGTGATGTACTGGCGGCGACGACGAGCTCAGGTGGCGACGGCAAGGACGCCACCGGAATGGGGGAGGAGGGGCGCCCGACGGGGATGGCGACCTACCACGACTCCGGTCGGGACGGCGACGAAGGCGAGCTCCGACGGGGTCTTGTCGGCAGGGAGAGAGTGGAAAGAGAGAGTGAGACTGTGACTGAGTGGCAGGGAGAGGGTTCGGTCGCCGGTTAGGGGAAAAATTTTCGACGGATTAAGACGGAATTATATTCCGTCGGAAATGTCGTCGGAGTTCAGACGGATTATTTTCTGTCGAAATAGCCATATGAACTTATGATAGATATTCAGATGGATTCTAATTCCTCTGAAATACAGCTGAAATTTCTCACCGACTGTGATCGTCGTAATTTATGACGGGTATTCAGACGGATTATTTTCCGTCTGAAAATTCCGTCTGAACTCCCGCCTTTTCTGGTAGTGACATATCCAAAAAAAAAAGAAGTTGGTGGTCTGAGTTTGATATCCAATTAATAAAATAGGCAGCTTCAACAATGGTCGAAAACTTGTCTTCTTGAATAAATTAAATTAATTTATGAGAAATATTTATTACCTGTGCAGAAAGGTAAATTTATTATGTCTTGTCTCTCGTTGGGTCACATATACAGTGTGTGGACTCCACTTTTTGTTAGTTTTGCGCGTATTTGTAATGAGATTTTTAATGCTATTATAAGGGTGACAAATAGTTATTTAAGAGTGAAAAATAACTATCTAAAAATGACAAATAGCAATGTAAGGGTGATGAATAGTCAACTCCTATATATCAACTTTTACGTATTTTCGAGATGACGAGTGAGACTTCTAATATTAGTTGAAGGTGACAAATAGTTATTTAAAGGTGAAAAATAGCTATCTAAGGGTGACAAATAGTCAACTCCCGTCAATTTTTACACATTCTCGAGACGACGAATGAGACTTCCAATGCTATTTAAGGGTGACAAATAACTATTTAAAAGTGAAAAATTAAATAGCTATCTAAGGGTTATAAATAGTCAACTCCTATTAGTTTTCACGCATTCTTGAGACGATGAATGAGACTTCTAAAATTATTTAAGGTGATAAATAGCTATCTAAAGGTGAAAATAGGTATCTAAATATGACAAATACATGAATAAAGGTGACAAATAGATGGAAAGGTACATAAACATTTAAGAACTATTTAAAGAATTTAATAGGTGAGACCCATGTGCCAATTAATGATATGGACAAATAACATGTTAGACGTGTAACTTTTCTTCCCGTCCAAAAAGATGACTAGAATTTCTCTTAATTTATTTAATAATGTGTTCATGTTTTAGATTACGCAGAGCACAGGGAGGAGGCTTACAACAATCATGTATGTCCCGATGGATTGCCATCTTTTAGATTACAAGGGAGAGATAATTAATTAATTAAAAGATGTTGATGGCCTTCTTCGATCGGACAGCTCATATGCATGGCCATGCCCCGTTCATTAATCATGTAGCAGTCGCCGTATACGTACGTACGACCCAATAGTTTACTTTGATGAGTCTGCCCTGCGCAAGACCTATATATATATATATGTGTGTGTGTGTGTGGGGGGGGGGGGGGCATAGAGGTTCAGGTCGAAGCACCCCCTGTTCAGGTCGATGCTCCCGCGGCACCCCTGATGCCCCACCCGCCCTGGTCGATGCCACCGTTCAAGTCGATGCACCCTCCCCTGCTGCCGTTCAGGTCGAAGCCCCCCCCCATTCATGTGGATGCATCCCACCCTTGCTGTCGTTATTCCCCAGCCATCGGTTGCTGCTGCTTCGCCTGCCCGCTACCGCTGGATGGGTGGCCCAACCCAGGCGGTGGAAGCAACCGACCGGGCAACCCCGAAGGCGTGGCCCCTCGCAGGTCTCAACGGCGTACCCACTCTTCCTCCCCGAGCCGTGCTACTTCGTCTCCCTGAGCTGTTGCCTGCTCTGGTTCTCTCAGGTCGACCTCTTGTTTGTGGTTCGTTGTTTTGGCCTCGTGTTTGGCTGTTGCTTGTGTTCTTCTTTTGATTTTTTTGGGCATTGCCGTTGGATTTTATTAGCCTTTTTTTTTAACTGAGGTCATACTTGCAAGAAGCAGGGGAGAAACTCGACCCCTGCCACCTTATAAGAAGATTATATATATATTAAGCAAAAGTAAAGAGAGTGGATTTGGGGTACATGGAATCACAAAGGTCGGGAGGGACATCCTACTACGGAAGAGAGGAGCCCAAATACAGTAATTGGGCAAGGCCCACTAAACCCAGAAAAGTAAAAATGAAACGAAGCCTAAGACCTGGGATAAAGAAGCTGAAGTGAACATGGCCGCCAGAGATGCAAAGCTGGCCGGCAGATAGGGTGGCAGACCTTGAGCCGGGGCAGGACACGAGGGAGGTAACAACCCCAGGGGGACTACGCCGGAGAGGAAGCTCCAGCGGTGGACAATGGACATGGGGTGCACCACCGAGAAGACCACGATAACCGGCAGGTTGACGCGATCTTCGGTCACCCCTGACACAGGACCCGAAGCAGGCACAGAGATGGAAGGGGAAGCAGCACCAACGCCCCCCGAGGGGGAGACAGATGAGCGCCAGCAGAGGCAAAGGATGGCAGGATGCTGGCACGGGGCGAAGAGGCACTGTCCTCCAGACGCGGGCCACTAGAAGAGGCAGCATGATCATGGCCAAACGACGGTGTCTACGGAGCAACACGAGCAGCGAGCGATGGCGCAACGCCGGCGGGCAGAGCTAGGCCGGAGGATGTCACGACCAAGCACCGCCGCCGAGGAGGGAGCAGGTTTCCCCCTATGGTCCCTTCACGGGCAGGGGTACCGAGCGCGAGGAGGCAGAGGGGGCTCCGTCGCCGACGGGAGCAAGAACGTGGGCTGAAGGGCCAAGCGACGGGCCCACAGAAGAGCACGCGGGCAACCGAGCGAAGGACGAACTCAATCGGGAGGTTGCGTGAGCTGGTCGCCAAAGACGTGTCGACAGCCAACCGGAATGAGACGAGGGACTCACGGTATGAAAGACGAGGAGCGGGGGCAAGGGCAAGCACACCCGTGGAGACGGTACTGGAGGAAGCGACGGGCGCAGCATCCCCCACGGAGGGTAGCGTGTCGGAGTGGTGATAGACGTGTCGATGTATCATAGGCGGAGCGGCTGAGGGATCGGCCGAGGGAACTGGACGACGCCGGAGAGCCCTCCTGAGGAAGGCCTAAGGCTACCGGAGGGAGACCCATTGGGCGAAGACGCCAAGATGGCCACGGTCGGAGTGCCCGTATAGTCGAACCTGAGGACCACG
The DNA here is from genome assembly GCA_022559845.1 of Amorphophallus konjac. Classification (NCBI taxonomy): domain Eukaryota; kingdom Viridiplantae; phylum Streptophyta; class Magnoliopsida; order Alismatales; family Araceae; genus Amorphophallus; species Amorphophallus konjac. The sequence goes on along the minus strand of CM040121.1, from coordinate 578,849,568 downwards.
GCGGCAGGGACCACCGGCGATGGAGGGGCCTCCAGGCGAGGGAGAAGTAGCCCCACGGCGGAGGGCAAGGGAGGGCCGTATCGAAAAAAATAGAGCACCGTAATGTGCCGACATCCCATCGAAGCGGGGAACGTGGCGGCCGGAAGAGCAGCAGATGAAAGCAAGTTGGCAGGGGGGTGAGACCGAAAGCGCAGAAGGTAGGGGGGTGACCAACAAGGGGCCCGCAACGGCTAAGAGAGCACCTGTCGGCAGCCTGGGGAGGAGCCAAGATCAGACGGCTGCGTCGGGGGAGCAGCAACTTGAGGTACGCGGCTGGCCGGCGGCCGGGGAAGCACCGGAAGCTGGCAGAGTTGGCAAGGCAAGACCATTTCCCGCCGGAGAAGGGGGCAAAACAGCAGCGGAAGGGGTTGAACCAGAGAGATCGGGCACTGTCGTAGGGCCACCCACGGCAGCTGAAGACGACGGAGCTCTGAAGGTACTAGGGGGTGTGGACGCACTTTTCGTTTAACAGTTGTTATGTTCGTTCGTCGGTTTATTAAGTGCGTGGGCGTGCCAGTCACCGGAGTGACAATTTATTCGGGCTCCGAAGAGCCCATGGTGCGCTCGATCTGACTTCGTCAGTCGATTGTGTGGTTCGTGTCGGGACCAAAACCCACCGCGCCATAAAGGTCACGGCGTCATTTACATCTCCCATACGAGGGAACACCCTTGATTAATCGCCGAGATTCAGGGCTTCATGGCCAAGAAATTAATTGCATGAAAGGTCTATTACGCGGCATTGAAATCCTCACACGAGGGCGAGAAGAAAATCATTCGCGGTCATGTCGGTCATGTGTTGACCATTTATTGTTCGGACGAATGTCCGGCTCGATAAAATCGCGATTGTCGCGGGAAAACTGGAGCGTATGTATGCCAGTATATGGCAATTTATTGTTCAGAAGAACGGAAAACGTTCAGCTAAACCTCGGCTGGAGCAGTCGGAAACCGGTAAATCTGTTGGCTCGGTGCAAGAGCAAGCTGCGACCATACTGCGGTGGGCCCCCTGCGGTCGAAACAAGACTTGTATGAGCGTCATTGATATTTCCGGTGCCAAGGGGGCGACGAGGGAATATCCCTTGAATCAGCTGAAAAGCCCTATGTCCGGAGAAGCGGGCGTTCTAAACGTGTCGGTCATTCAGGAGACCGTTTAATGTTCGGACGGGTGTCCGATATTGGGAATATCGTAATCGTCGCGGAAAGACCGAGAATGTATGTGTGCCGGGACACGGCAAGTTTTATTATTCCGAGACACTGAAAACGTTCGATTGAATCTCGGCTATTATATCTGGAAACCCGTGAATCTATTGGCCCGGTGCGAGATCGAGTCGGGACCATGCCGGGGGCGCCTCCCGTGATCCAAACGGGGCTCGCGTGGGCAGCGTTAATATTTCTGGTGTCGGAGGGCAACGGGGAAAAGTCCCGGGACTAGGCTTCGGAACTGAAAACGTGTTCGAGAGGAACAGGCTGTAGACCGGAGATATGAGCCAGACGATGACCATGATCGGGACGGGCCCGAGGTCTAAATATGGCCCACGGAGGTCTTATTGATATTCCCATGGGAGGAGTCCAGGGGTGGCGAGAGCCGTCTCGTTCTATTCCGATTCTGTCGGTCACTTGCGGACCTTTCCATGTTCGGGCAAGGGCCCGTATTGAGAGCGTGACGGGGGTGGACGCAACCCCGTACCAATGTATGCCGAGTTTACGGCATTTCAATGAAAGAGTGGGAGCAAATCCCGATAGGAACGGGTCGGAATTGGTGAGCTATTGGCCCAGGGCAATGCCGGCTCACAACCATGTTGGGGTAGGAGCCACCGGCTATGAAAGTCGCTCACGGGCCTTTTCATGTTCGGGCATGGGTCCGTATTAAGAACTCGGCGGGAATCGACGTGAACCCGTTCAAATGTCTGCCGAACGTGCGGCAATTTCAGTAGCGGCTCGGAAGGAATCCGGCCGGAGAAACGAGTCTGGTTTAATCGGAATGTCAGCCCGAGGCGAAGTCAGGCTATGGCCATCTTGAGATGATTCCCTAGGCTCAGGCCCAACTCGTAGGGGCGGTATTGTTGTTCCTTCGGCACCGGGTCACGGGAGAGACGAGGCTGCGAAGCGGGTCTCATTGTTTTATTATTATTTAAGAAGTGTTATCATTACCATTTGTTAATTTATAGATACATTTGGATGAATTCTTTATTATCGTTTATTCATTTCTTCTTGTGATTTATTCATTTAATATTGTTATTATTAGGTTTATTATTATTTTTGTTCATTTATATTATCATTCGTTTGCTTGGCGTTTTTTTTTAGTTAAGTTTGTCGTTATTATTTATCCTGGGTTATCATTTATTTATCTATTTATCGTCGTTATTGTTTCTTTTAAACTTATTATCATTATTACTTATTTCTTTATCATTCTTATTTATTTATCCACCTTATTGGGTTTATTATCATTTATTATTTTATTTAACATTATTGTTTTCTATTATTTCTCTATTTTCTTTTGAGTTTGTTGCTATTATCGTTATTTAAGCTCTGTATCATTATTTGTTTATTTATTATGTTTTCTTTTAGCTTATTATCCTTATTAATATCATTATTCTTTTTTTGGGTGTGCCGCTGAGGATTGGTGGGGTGTACCGCTGAGGGTTGGGAGTGTACCGCTGAGGGCCAATGGGGGTGTACCGTTGAGGGCCAAAGGGGCGTACCGCTGGGGGTTGGGAGTGTACCGCTGAGGGCCAAAGGGGGTGTACCGCTGGGGGTTGGGAGTGTACCGCTGAGGGCCAAATGGGGCGTACCGCTGGGGTCAAAAGGGTGTACCGTTGAAGGCCAATGGGGGTGTGCCGCTGAGGGCAGTAGGAGCGTACCGCTGGGGGTTGGGAGTGTACCGCTGAGGGCCAAAGGGGGCGTACCGCTGGGGTCAAAAGGGTGTGCCGTTGAAGGCCAATGGGGGTGTGCCGCTGAGGGCAGTAGGAGTGTACCGCTGAGGGGTCTAAGGGGTGTGCCGCTGAAAGCTGGGAAACGTGTGCCGGCGAAAGGCTGTTGGAGGGAAGAGGTAGTGTGCCGGAGAGGAGGCTTCGAAGCGTGCCGTTGACGGCTGGGAGGAGTGTGCCGGCGAAGGAGTTGGATGAGCATGCCACTGAAAGATGATTAGAGTGCATCGTCGAAGGACCAATCAGGGCGTAGTGGTGGAGCTTCAGTCGGTCTTCAATTATTTGTTTTAAGGCTTTTCTTTTCTTCTTAATTTGATTTTTTTACGCAGTTTTATATAAACTTCTCCTTGGTTTTGTTCTGTTCGGCCTTTTTGCCATAAGTCGGAAGTTCGGTCGGCCGAGCTGTCAATCGGTCCAGCTCTTGTCGTGGTGCCGGCAGTGGCTTGATCAGTTGGAAGGTTTCATCATTAATTATTTTGCTCGTTTATTGCTTCCTTTTACGTCCTTTAATATTTTGTTATTTTCTCACAAAAATTAGGCAGCATCTCCCCTTGACCCGGGGCGTAAGGGAGATAAAGGGAACGCGCCCACATGGAGTGGCGGAACCCGACAACTGGAGGTGGGCGCCCGGAGGCAGCAACACCTTTATAAAATCTCGGAAAACACGAAGGCAAACAACGGGCTAGGGCTTGGCCAAGAGGTGCGCCGCTGGGGGCCTAGATGGTGCGCCGGCCAAGGGCCATTGGGTGTGTCGCTGAGGGTCAAAAAGGGTGTACCGCTGAGGGCCAATGGAAGTGTGCGTACCGCTGGGGGTCAAAAGGGTATACCGCTGAGGGCCAATGGAAGTGTGCCGCTGAGGGCCAATGGAGTGTGCCGCTGAGGGCCGAGAAAAGTGTACCGGGGATGTTGATTGGCTAGGCCGAAGGAAATCTTGGCAGGAGGAGGGAGAGAGGCTCAAGGGGTGTTGGGCCTAGGTGTCCAAGGAGAGACGGAAGGGCGTCTCCCCTCAGGCAAATGGGAAGATGCGGCAGCGGGGAGGTGAAGGGGCAGTAGGCCCTCTTCCCTCTCTTCCTCTCTTCCCTCTTCTTCTCTTCTCCTTCTTCCCCTCCTTTCCTTTTCCCTTCTTCTCTTTGCGTGGACGGCGGAGGATGGAACAGCAACGGGGGGGGCAGCCTCCCCTCCTCCTCTTCTCCTCTTCTTCACTTCTTCTTCTTCTCTTCACACGGACGGCGGCGGACGGAGTAGCGAGGGGGAGCCTCCCCTCCTCTTCTTCTTCTCTTCTTCTCTTCCTCTTCTTCTCTTCACGCGGACGGCGATGGACGGAGTAGCCGGGGGGGAGCCTCCCCTCCTCTTCTTCTTCTCTTCTTCTCTTCCTCTTCTTCTCTTCACGCGAACGGCGATGGACGGAATAGCCGGGGGGCGGGGGGGGGGAGCCTCCCCTCCTCTTCTTCTTTTCTTCTTCTCTTCTTCTTCTTCTCTTCTCCTCTTCTCCTCTTCTTTTCTCTCTGGGTGTGGGTGTATCTGTTGCCCTCTTCTGTCTCTCTATCCCCGTTTGCAGCGACGAAGAGGGGTCTTATACCCCCGCCACGGCGAGCGTCCAAAGGCCGGGACGATTCGACGGGTATTGAATGGGGGTTGACCCCATTGTCCTGGGTGGCAGGGGGATAGGCAGCGTGGCCCTCTCCCCAGGCGACACCTCGGACGGCCCACTGCGCGCCAAGGATCCGTAGGGCATGGGCTCCGTTGAAGATGCTTCACGCTGTGCCGCTGGCGGGCTGAACAAGCGTGCCGCGGGGGAGCCAAAAGGGCGTACCGCTGGGGGCCCGAATGGGCGTGCCGCTGAAAGCCCATGGGGCGTGCCGCTGAGGCCAGGGGCTGTGCCGCTGAGGGGCCAAACGGGCGTGCCGCTGAATGGCCTGAAGGGTGTGCCGCTGAACACCCTGGGGGTCGTGCCGCTGAAGCCCAGGCTGGGCGTGGTGCTGAAGGCCCAAAGGGTGTGCCGCTGAAGGCCAAAGGGCGTGCCGCTGAAGGCTTAAGGGCGTGCCGCTGAAGGCCAAAGGGTTGTGCCGTTGAACACCCAGGGGGTGTGCCGCTGAAGCCCCTCCTGGGGTGTGCCGCTGAGGCTTGACTTGGGCCCGTTTTGAGCACGCGTTATGATTCGTTTGATTTTCTTCGGGGGCCGCGGATTGTGAGCTTCCCGGGGGTTGGTTTCTCTTTGCTGTCGTGGCTCCGGGGACGGCTCCACGGTAGTGTGCATATGTGGGGGCGTCTGGATGACCAATCTCTCCGGGGGTTCTTCACTCGGCGCCGTTGTTGATGCTGGGCCGAGTAGGGTGTTTGGTGTGCAATTTTTTGGTGTCCACAAATGCCCCCCACCCACGGGTAGCGCAGGCGAAGGATGAGCCGGGCGGTGCCCGTGGGTGTACTTGTCTCTTTTCTCTTCGTCGATGCCGACGGGGTGTCAGAAGCCGACTTGACATGTTGGTCTCTTCTTCTCTTCGTTAGTGCTGACAGTGCGTCAGGAGCTGCCGTAGCATGTTGGTCTCTTCTTCTCTTTTTCATCATCACCGACAGGGCGTCGGGAGGTGCCATGGTCTGTTTGTCTTTTCTTCTCTTTGTCCGTGCCGGCAAGGTGCCGGGAACTGACCCGGTTTGTTGGTCTCTTGGTCTCTTCGTCAGTGCCGACAGGGTGTCGGGAGCTGGCCTGGTCTGTTGTCTCTTTGTCTCTTCGCCAGTGCCGACAGGGTGTCGGGAACTGGCCTAGTCTGTTGTCTCTTTGTCTCTTCGCCAGTGCCGATAGGGTGTGGGGAGCTGTCCTGGTCTGTTGTTCTCTTGGTCTCTTCGCCAGCGCCGACAGGGTGTCGGGAGCTGGCCTGGTCTGTTGTCTCTTTGTCTCTTCGCCAGTGCCGACAGGGTGTCGGGAGCTGGCCTGGTCTGTTGTTCTCTTGGTCTCTTCGCCAGCGCCGACAGGGTGTCGGGAGCTGGCCTGGTCTGTTGGTCTCTTGGTCTCTTCGCCAGTGCCGATAGGGCGTCGGGAGCTGGCATGGTCTGTTGTTCTCTTTGTCTCTTCGCCAGCGCCGACAGGGTGTCGGGAGTTGGCCTGGTCTGTTGTCTCTTTGTCTCTACGCCAATGCCGACAGGGCGTCGGGAGCTGGCCTGGTCTGTTGTTCTCTTTGTCTCTTCGCCAGTGCCGACAGGGCGTCGGGAGCTGACCTGGTCTGTTGTTCTCTTGGTCTCTTCGCCAGCGCCGACAGGGCGTCGGGAGCTGGCCTGGTCTGTTGTCTCTTTGTCTCTTCGCCAGTGCCGACAGGGTGTCGGGAGCTGGCCTGGTCTGTTGTTCTCTTGGTCTCTTCGCCAGCGCCGACAGGGTGTCGGGAGCTGGCCTGGTCTGTTGGTCTCTTGGTCTCTTCGCCAGTGCCGATAGGGCGTCGGGAGCTGGCCTGGTCTGTTGTTCTCTTTGTCTCTTCGCCAGTGCCGACAGGGTGTCGAGAGCTGGCCTGGTCTGTTGTCTCTTTGTCTCTTCGCCAGTGCCGACAGGGTGTCGGGAGCTGGCCTGGTCTGTTGTTCTCTTGGTCTCTTTCTCTTTCTTTTCTTCTCTCTCTTCTCTTCTCCTCTTCTTTTCCTTCTCTTCTCCTTTTGTCATCTCTCTTTTTTTTTTGTTCTTTTGTTGTTGTTTTGTCTCTCTTTTTTTTTCTTCTTCTCTTTTTTTTCTTCTCTTTTTTTTTGAACAACTCCGGGTGGCTGCTGGCGTGGATGCCAATGATATAAGAGCTGTCGGCGCGGCGGCCGATGATTGAAAGTTGTTGGCGTGGGAGCCAGCAAGTGAAAGCTGTCGACCCGAAGGTCGATGACTGAAAGCTGTCGGCTCAGGGGCCGATGATTGAAAGCTGTTGGCATGGGAGCCAATAATTGAAAAACTGTCGACCCGAAGGTCGATGATTGAAAAGCTGTTGGCATGGGAGCCAATAATTAGAAAGATGTTGGCATGGGAGCCAATAATTGAAAAGCTGTCGACCCGAAGGTCGATGACTGAAAGCTGTCGGCTCAGGGGCCGATGATTGAAAGCTGTTGGCATGGGAGCCAATAATTGAAAAGCTGTCGACCCGAAGGTCGATGATTGAAAAGCTGTTGGCATGGGAGCCAATAATTGGAAAGCTGTCGACCCGAAGGCCGATGAGGGAGGCCAAAATAGCCGTGACTGGAAGCAGGCTGCGGGAGCCGAAGTTGGGAGATTAATGGGCCGCGAGGGCAAGAGGTAGGCTAAGGTGGCCGATATTGGGCTCTACGAGCCGGAGCTGGGAAAGTAGGCTGCAATAGCCAAAGTTGAGTTTATTGCATACGCACATTCTTGTTATTTTATTAATTTCATTATTGCTGTTTTTTTTTATGTTGTTTGTTTGTTTGTTTTTTGTTATATTTTTTTTGTTGTTGTTGTTTTTTATATATATATTTATCATCATTTTTTTTCTTTTTTTTAATCATGCAAGCATTCATTAGCAGGCATAACATAAATATAAGTAAGGCAGCTCCCTCTATAGGGGATAGGATAGGGACATTGCCCGTAATTCGTAGACGCGGCGCGGGCCACAGGGCACAACTGAGGGGTGGTGCACCCGTCAAGAGGATATCGCATGTCTTGCATGCATAGCCTAAATTCACGCATTTCACCCGAGGCAATTCTCTGTGGCGTGGCAGTGCAAATGTGTGAACAAAGGGCCCTAACCATAGGGATATGCAGGTTTTCCTGGTGACACTCGAGGATCACTCTAGCGCCTACACATTAGTTCCAGGTTTTCGACTTTCGGTAGCTTCACACAGCCCCCATCTGTTTATTTTGTAGCGGATTTCACCGTTCGGCGCGAGTCTCCTCATGTGTCTCAATGGGGATTCCCGGCTACTAGGATTCATCCTTATTATAATTCACTTCACCGTTTCGCGCGAGTCTCCTCATGTGTCTCAATGGGGATTCCCGGCTACTCGGATTCACGTTTCTCTCTCTCTTCCCTTTTTTTTCTCTCTTTTTTTTCTCTTTTTTTTTTTAACAGTGGGGGTAGGCAGCTTTTTCCTCACGATTACCTTTCACGCGAGTGCAGGAATTCAAGTCTCCGTAGAGTGCTAAAAGAAATTCGGGCAATCCCTATAGTTGAAGGCCTTTTGGACACATTAAGTGCGAAGTGTGGGAGCGTTGCCCCGGGTTTATTTTGTGAGCTGGGCTTAGCGATTCAGCCATGACTCTTCCCCTTGACGTGTGCACCTGCCATAATTGGGTTCCCTTCGAGCGTGCGCCGCGACGTGCGTGCATCCGGAATTAGGGCGATATTATTTAGCAAGGAAACACGGTCCTAGAAAATTCCAAGGAGGTGTATTATTCTATATTAAGCAACCACGCAAGCAGGACAATCATGCATTCTCTTTTTCTTTTTGTTTCAATTTTCTTCCTTTTTTGTTTTGTTTTTTTTTTTTTGGTGGTGTTGTTGTCTTGGTGTTTTGTTTTTTTTTTGTTTTTTTTTGTTTGTTATTTGTTATTTTTTTTTTTTGCGTATGTGTTTGTTTGTTTGTTTGTTTTTCTGTGTGTTTTTGTTTGTTTTTTTTTTCATAAGAAAATATTGTTGTTATGTATAAGTGTAGTGGTAGTAAAGATATTAGGGAGGCAGACCGCAAAAGGGCTGAAAGGATATTAGGGAAGCGGGCTATAGAACCTGAAGTTGATATTGGAAGTAGGCCACAATTGCCAAAAGTCGAGAAGAGCGGGTTGCGAGAGCTAAATTATGGGAAGCAGGCTGCAGGAGCCGAAGTTACGGGAAGCGGGCCGTGCAGGCCGAATACTGGGAAGCAAGCCATGAAGGCCGAATTCTGGGAAGCAGGCTGCAAGAGCCAAGGATATTGGGAAGCAGGCTGTAAGAGCCGAAATTATGGGAAGCGGGCCGTGAAGGCCAAATTCTGGGAAGCAGGCCATGAAGGCCGAATTCTGGGAAGCTGGCTGCAAGAGCCGAGGGATGTTAGAAGTCGGCTGCGAAGCCAAAAGATATCGGAGAGTGTAGTGGGACGGGTGGATTAATCCTGCTAGTGGGCCCCGGCCGAAATGGCCCTGCAGAGGGGCGTTGGGTAGTGGGACGTGAGAGTCGAAGAGAAGGGTCTCTTTTGTTCTCTGGTCGGGGGAGAGTCCGGACCAAAGCGAAAGGTTTATTCTCTTGACTGGGCAGCTGTCGGCTGGGGTGCCAATGATGAGATAGCTGTCGGCTAGGAGCCAATGATGAGGCAGCTGTCGACTCAGAGGCCAATGATGAGATAGCTGTCGACCCGAAGGCCGGTAATGAGGTAGCTGTCGGCTAGGCACCGATGATTAGGTAGCTGTCGGCTGGGAGCCGATGATGAGGTAGCTGTCGGCTAGGAGCCGATGATTAGGTAGCTGTCGACCCGAAGGCCGATAATGAGGTAGCTGTCGGCTAGGAGCCGATGATTAGGGTTGGTCGGTTTAACGCCCCGTCGGCGGAAAGTCTAGTCGGTTCAACGCCCGGTCGGCGGAAGGTCTAGTCGGTTTAACGCCCCGCCGGCGGAAGGTCTAGTCGGTTTAACGCCCCGCCGGCGGAAGGTCTAGTCGGGTTCTATTTGTTAGATGGCTGGAGGTCGGAGGTAGAAGTTCGCCTCGTGACCCTTCTTTCTCTTCTTCTCTTCCTCCTTTGTGTGGGGAGGCGGGTTCAAGGACCGCGTCTGCCCCGTGACGGTTCTTTCTCTTCTTCTCTTCTTCTTTTGTGGGGAGGCAAGTACGAAGACCATGTTCGCCTCATGTCTCTTCTTTCTCTTCTTCTTTTCCTCTTCTTCTTGTGTAGAGAGGCAGGTGCAGAGACCATGTTTGCCTCATGATTGCCCTTTCTCTTCTTCTCTTCCCTTCTTCTTCTTTTTTTATGGGGAGGCAGGTGCAGGGGCCATGTTCGTCTCGTGTCTCTCCTTTTTTTTTCTTCTATTCTTCTTCTTTTTTTTTGTAGAGAGGCAGGTACAAGGACCACATTCGCCTCGTGTCCCCTTTTTTTTTTCTTCTATTCTTTTTTTGTAAAGAGGCAGGTGCAAGGACCATGTTCGTCTCGTGTCTCTTTTTTTTTCCTCTTCTTCTTTCCTTCTTCTTTCCTTTTTGTAGAGAGGCAGGTGCAAGGACCATGTTCGCCCCATGATTGTTCTTTTCTTTTTTTCTTCCTCTTTTATTGAGGGAGGTAGGTACGAAGACCATGTTTGCCTCATATCTTTTTTTTCTTCTCTTCTTCTTTTGTAGGGAGGCAGGTACGAAGACCATGTTTACCTCATGTCTCTTTTTTTCTTCTCTTTTTTTGCGTGATGAGGTGGACCCGAGGACCACATCTACCTCATGTCTTCTTTTGATTCTGCTCTTCCTTCTTTTCTTGTGTGAAGAGGCGGGCTCGAAGACCACGTCTGCCTCATGTGCCTCTTCTTTCCTTTTCTTCTCTTCTTTTGTTTGGTGAGGCGGGCTCGAGGGCCACGTCTGTCTCATGTGTCTTTTCTTCTTCTTCTTTTGTGTGATGAGGCGGGCTCAAGGGACACGTCTGCCTCATGTCTCTTCTTTTTTCTTCTTTTGTGGAGAGGCCGGTGCAAGGACCATGTGTGCCTCATGTCTCTTTTTCTTCTCTTCTTTCTGTGTGATGAGGCGGGCTCGAGGACCACGCCTGTCTCATGCGTGCCTTTTTCTTTATTCTGCTCTTCTTTTCTCACTAGTGCTTCCATGTTGGAGTGTATTTCTCTTAATGTGCCCCCAGGTTGGGGTGTAGCTTCACTTGGTATGCATCCCCCCTCGAGGGGTGTGTTTTGCCTCTTTGCTTCTGTGCCCCCAGGCGGGGTGTATATTTCTTGGCTTTATGTCCCAAGACCAGGGTGTGTTATTATTATTTTTTTTAATGCCCCCTAGGCGGGGTGTAGCTCTCTTCAGATGCCCCCAAGTCGGGGGATGTTTCTTCTTCAGATACCCCTAAGCCAGGGTGGACTTCTCTTCATATGCCCCTGGGTCGGGGCGTGCTCTATATAGCTTCTAGGCCCTCGAAGCGAGGTATGTTTCTTCTTCATATGCCCCTGGTACGGGGTGTAGCTCTCTTCAAATGTCCCCCTAGGCCGGGGTGTACTTTTCACGGCTTCTATGCCCCCAGGCAGGGGTATGTTTCTTCTTCATATGCCCCTAAGCCAGGGTGGACTTCTCTTCATATGCCCCTGAGCCGGGACGTGTTCTTCATAGCTTCTAGGCCCTCGAGGCGAGATATGCTTCTTCTTCATATGCCCCTGGTACGGGGGTGTATCTTTTGCTTCTTATGCCCCCCTGAGGCCGGGGTGTATCTCTTTACAGCTTATGTGCCCCGGAAGCAGGGTATGTTGTTTCTTCAAATGCCGCTTGGGCGGAGTATATCTTTCTTCTTATGCTCCCAGATCGGGATGCATGTCTCTTCGTTTCTGTGCCCCGGATCAGGGTAGATGCTTCTGTTTCTTATGCGCCAGGGGCGTAGCGTATTTTTTGTGCCCCCTGAGCGGGGTGGATGCTCTGCATGTGTCCCCGGGTCGGGGTGTAGCTTTGTCTCCCATTGGGGGGGGGGGGGGGGTGTTGTTTCTTCAAAAGCCCCCGGACCAGGGTGTATTCGTCTCTTTCTTATACTCCCGAGGCGGGAGGAGTTCTCTTCATGTGCCCCCGTGGCGGGATGTGCTTCTTTCTTCAAGTGTCCCCAGGCCGGGGTGAATTCTTTTCTTCTTATGCCCCCCCATGGCGGAGTATGTCTTTTGCTTCAGGTGCCCCCATATCGAGATGTATTTCCCCTTCAAATGCCCCTAAGCCGGGGTGCAGTTCTATTTCTTCTTACGTCCCCAGGTCGGGGCGGATTCACTTCTTCAAATGCCCCGAAGCCGGGGTGTAACTTTTGCTTTGTGTGCCCCTCAGCTGGGGCGGATTCTCTTCATGTGCCCCTGGTAATGGGGTGTATTTCTCCTCTTCTTTTTTTTTTTTTGCCTCCTTTGCCCCCATAACAGGGTATATATCTTCTTTTCATCCCCCATGGCGGGGTATGTGCATGCTCTCTTCGGAAGTGGCGGCCGTGCTTGGCCTCATTGCTATAAAGCATTCTCCGCAGCGGGCAACTATTCACCAAGCTACAATTGTGGCTCGCTGGGTCTTTTAACAGCCACTCGGGGGCCGTTTTGTGCCGGATGGAGGCAGCAAGAAGGAGGAACGAGCGGGGTCATTACACCACAGACTCGGGGCCTCCTAGAGTCGGGCGGGATGCCGGGTTTCTTCTTGCTCTTTTAGTCGGCGATGCTGGCCGACTTTTCTTCTTTCTCTTTTTCTTCTCTTTTTTTTTCTCCTTTTTTTTTCTTCTATTCTTCTTTTTTTTTTGTCCCTTCTTCTCTTCTCTTCTTTTTTGTATGATTGACCCGGGTGGGGGTGCAGGAGAGCGCTCACCCCCTCAGGGAGGGGATGAGTGGTTCGCTCCACCGCATCAACCCCACAGTGGTAATTTTTGTTCAGCACGGGTCTCGACGGACGTGGCCGTACAACCCTCTATTGCCAATTCTTTCTCTTCTCTTTTTTTTGCTTCTTTCTTTTCTCTCTTTTTTTCTTTTCTTTTTTTTCTACCTTTCTTCCTTTCTTCTTTTCTTCTTTTCTTCTCTTTCTTCTTGAGGGAAACGGGGGGCTTGATTTCCCCTCCCTTCTGTTCTCTTTCCATTATCTTCTCTTCCCTTTTTTCTTATAACAGCCCCCATGATTCTTGGAAGCTGCATATGCTTCGAAGCAGCGTTCTCGAGGCCGCGAAGGCAGCTGCACCGAGCCAGGCTTTTCTCCCCATAGGACTGGCAAAGACAGCACCTGCAATTCATCAAAGCAAGCAAACGTCGTTTATTAGGGGGCCATGAGGCCCTGAATCCCGGCGAAGAGATGAAGGGTGGTTTGGTCCCACCGGGCGTGCCAGACTTGTGGACGCACTTTTCGTTTAACAGTTGTTATGTTCGTTCGTCGGTTTATTAAGTGCGTGGGCGTGCCAGTCACCGGAGTGACATCGTCAGTCGATTGTGTGGTTCGTGTCGGGACCAAAACCCACTGCGCCATAAAGGTCACGGCGTCATTTACATCCCCCATACGAGGGAACACCCTTGATTAATCGCCGAGATTCAGGGCCTCATGGCCAAGAAATTAATTGCATGAAAGGTCTATTACGCGGCATTGAAATCCTCACACGAGGGCGAGAAGAAAACCATTCGCGGTCATGTCGGTCATGTGTTGACCATTTAATGTTCGGACGAATGTCCGGCTCGATAAAATCGCGGTTGTCGCGGGAAAACTGGAGCGTATGTATGCCAGTATATGGCAATTTATTGTTCAGAAGAACGGAAAACGTTCGGCTAAACCTCGGCTGGAGCGGTCGGAAACCGGTAAATCTGTTGGCTCGGTGCAAGAGCAAGCTGCGACCATACTGCGGTGGGCCCCCCGCGGTCGAAACAAGACTTGTATGAGCGTCATTGATATTTTCGGTGCCAAGGGGGCGACGAGGGAATATCCCTTGAATCGGCTGAAAGCCCTATGTCCGGAGAAGCGAGCGTTCTAAACGTGTCGGTCATTCAGGAGACCGTTTAATGTTCGGACGGGTGTCCGATATTGGGAATATCGTAATCGTCGCGGAAAGACCGAGAATGTATGTGTGCCAGGACACGGCAAGTTTTATTTTTCCGAGACACTGAAAACGTTCGATTGAATCTCGGCTATTATATCTGAAAACCCGTGAATCTATTGGCCCGATGCGACATCGAGTCGGGACCATGCCGGGGGCGCCTCCCGTGATCCAAACGGGGCTCGCGTGGGCAGCGTTAATATTTCTGGTGTCGGAGGGCAACGGGGAAAAGTCCCGGGACTAGGCTTCGGAACTGAAAACGTGTTCGAGAGGAACAGGCTGTAGACCGGAGATATGAGCCAGACGATGACCATGATCGGGACGGGCCTGAGGTCTAAATATGGCCCACGGAGGTCTTATTGATATTCCCATGGGAGGAGTCCAGGGGTGGCGAGAGCCGTCTCGTTCTATTCCGATTCTGTCGGTCACTTGCGGACCTTTCCATGTTCGGGCAAGGGCCCGTATTGAGAGCGTGACGGGGGTGGACGCAACCCCGTACCAATGTATGCCGAGTTTACGGTAATTTCAATGAAAGAGCGGGAGCAAATCCCGATAGGAACGGGTCGGAACTGGTGAGCTATTGGCCCAGGGCAATGCCGGCTCACAACCATGTTGGGGTAGGAGCCACCGGCTATGAAAGTCACTCACGGGCCTTTTCATGTTCGGACATGGGTCCGTATTAAGAACTCGGCGGGAATCGACGTGAACCCGTTCAAATGTCTGCCGAACGTGCGGCAATTTCAGTAGCGGCTCGGAAGGAATCCGGCCGGAGAAACGAGTCTGGTTTAATCGGAATGTCAGCCCGAGGCGAAGTCAGGCTATGGCCATCTTGAGATGATTCCCTAGGCTCAGGCCCAACTCGTAGGGGCGGTATTGTTGTTCCTTCGGCACCGGGTCACGGGAGAGACGAGGCTGCGAAGCGGGTCTCATTGTTTTATTATTATTTAAGAAGTGTTATCATTACCATTTGTTAATTTATAGATACATTTGGGTGAATTCTTTATTATCGTTTATTCATTTCTTCTTGTGATTTATTCATTTAATATTGTTATTATTAGGTTTATTATTATTTTTGTTCATTTATATTATCATTCGTTTGCTTGGCGTTTTTTTTTAGTTAAGTTTGTCGTTATTATTTATCCTGGGTTATCATTTATTTATCTATTTATCGTCGTTATTGTTTCTTTTAAACTTATTATCATTATTACTTATTTCTTTATCATTCTTATTTATTTATCCACCTTATTGGGTTTATTATCATTTATTATTTTATTTAACATTATTGTTTTCTATTATTTCTCTATTTTCTTTTGAGTTTGTTGCTATTATCGTTATTTAAGCTCTGTATCATTATTTGTTTATTTATTATGTTTTCTTTTAGCTTATTATCCTTATTAATATCATTATTCTTTTTTTGGGTGTGCCGCTGAGGATTGGTGGGGTGTACCGCTGAGGGTTGGGAGTGTACCGCTGAGGGCCAATGGGGGTGTACCGCTGAGGGCCAAAGGGGCGTACCGCTGGGGGTTGGGAGTGTACCTCTGAGGGCCAAAGGGGGCGTACCGCTGGGGGTTGGGAGTGTACCGCTGAGGGCCAAAGGGGGCGTACCGCTGGGGTCAAAAGGGTGTACCGTTGAAGGCCAATGGGGGTGTGCCGCTGAGGGCAGTAGGAGCGTACCACTGGGGGTTGGGAGTGTACCGCTGAGGGCCAAAGGGGGCGTACCGCTGGGGTCAAAAGGGTGTACCGTTGAAGGCCAATGGGGGTGTGCCGCTGAGGGCAGTAGGAGTGTACCGCTGAGGGGTCTAAGGGGTGTGCCGCTGAAAGCTGGGAAAAGTGTGCCGGCGAAAGGCTGTTGGAGGGAAGAGGTAGTGTACCGGAGAGGAGGCTTCGAAGCGTGCCGTTGACGGCTGGGAGGAGTGTGCCGGCGAAGGAGTTGGATGAGCATGCCACTGAAAGATGATTAGAGTGCATCGTCGAAGGACCAATCAGGCGTAGTGGTGGAGCTTCAGTCGGTCTTCAATTATTTGTTTTACGGCTTTTATTTTCTTCTTAATTTGATTTTTTTACGCAGTTTTATATAAACTTCTCCTTGGTTTTGTTCTGTTCGGCCTTTTTGCCATAAGTCGGAAGTTCGGTCGGCCGAGCTGTCAATCGGTCCAGCTCTTGTCGTGGTGCCGGCAGTGGCTTGATCAGTTGGAAGGTTTCATCATTAATTATTTTGCTCGTTTATTGCTTCCTTTTACGTCCTTTAATATGTTGTTATTTTCTCACAAAAATTCGGCAGCATCTCCCCTTGACCCGGGGCGTAAGGGAGATAAAGGGAACGCGCCCACATGGAGTGACGGAACCCGACAACTGGAGGTGGGCGCCCGGAGGCAGCAACACCTTTATAAAATCTCGAAAAACACGAAGGCAAACAACGGGCTAGGGCTTGACCAAGAGGTGTGCCGCTGGGGGCCTAGATGGTGTGCCGGCCAAGGGCCATTGGGTGTGCCGCTGAGGGTCAAAAAGGGTGTACCGCTGAGGGCCAATGGAAGTGTGCGTACCGCTGGGGGTCAAAAGGGTATATCGTTGAGGGCCAATGGAAGTGTGCCGCTGAGGGCCAATGGAGTGTGCCGCTGAGGGCCGAGAAAAGTGTACCGGGGATGTTGATTGGCTAGGCCGAAGGAAATCTTGGCAGGAGGAGGGAGAGAGGCTCAAGGGGTGTTGGGCCTAGGTGTCCAAGGAGAGACGGAAGGGCGTCTCCCTTCAGGCAAATGGGAAGATGCGGCAGCGGGGAGGTGAAGGGGCAGCAGGCCCTCTTCCCTCTCTTCCTCTCTTCCCTCTTCTTCTCTTCTCCTTCTTCCCCTCCTTTCCTTTTCCCTTCTTCTCTTTGCGTGGACGGCGGAGGATGGAACAGCAAAGGGGGGGGGGGGGGCAGCCTCCCCTCCTCCTCTTCTCCTCTTCTTCACTTCTTCTTCTTCTCTTCACACGGACGGCGGCGGACGGAGTAGCGAGGGGGAGCCTCCCCTCCTCTTCTTCTTCTCTTCTTCTCTTCCTCTTCTTCTCTTCACGCGGACGGCGATGGACGGAGTAGCCGGGGGGAGAGCCTCCCCTCCTCTTATTCTTCTCTTCTTCTCTTCCTCTTCTTCTCTTCACGCGGACGGCGATGGACGGAGTAGCCGGGGGGGAGCCTCCCCTCCTCTTCTTCTTCTCTTCTTCTCTTCCTCTTCTTCTCTTCACGCGGACGGCGATGGACGGAGTAGCCGGGGGGGGAGCCTCCCCTCCTCTTCTTCTTCTCTTCTTCTCTTCTTCTTCTTCTCATCACGCGGACGGCGATGGACGGAGTAGCCGGGGGGGGGGGGGGGGGGAGCCTCCCCTCCTCTTCTTCTTTTCTTCTTCTCTTCTTCTTCTTCTCTTCTCCTCTTCTCCTCTTCTTTTCTCTCTGGGTGTGGGTGTATCTGTTGCCCTCTTCTGTCTCTCTGTCCCCGTTTGCAGCGACGAAGAGGGGTCTTATACCCCCGCCACGGCGAGCGTCCAAAGGCCGGAACGATTCGACGGGTATTGAATGGGGGTTGACCCCATTGTCCTGGGTGGCAGGGGGATAGGCAGCGTGGCCCTCTCCCCAGGTGACACCTCGGACGGCCCACTGCGCGCCAAGGATCCGTAGGGCATGGGCTCCGTTGAAGATGCTTGACGTTGTGCCGCTGGCGGGCTGAACAAGCGTGCCGCGGGGGAGCCAAAAGGGCGTACCGCTGGGGGCCCGAATGGGCGTGCCGCTGAAAGCCCATGGGGCGTGCCGCTGAGGCCAGGGGATGTGCCGCTGAGGGGCCAAACGGGCGTACCGCTGAAGGCTTTGTGGGCGTGCCGCTGAATGGCCTGAATGGTGTGCCGCTGAACACCCTGGGGGCCGTGCCGCTGAAGCCCAGGCTGGGCGTGGTGCTGAAGGCCCAAAGGGCGTGCCGCTGAAGGCCAAAGGGCGTGCCGCTGAAGGCGTAAGGGCGTGCCGCTGAAGGCCAAAGGGTTGTGCCGCTGAACACCGAGGGGGTGAGCCACTGAAGCCCCTCCTGGGGTGTGCCGCTGAGGCTTGACTTGGGCCCGTTTTGGGCACGCGTTATGATTCGTTTGATTTTCTTCGGGGGCCGCGGATTGTGAGCTTCCCGGGGGTTGGTTTCTCTTTACTGTCGTGGCTCCGGGGACGGCTCCACGGTAGTGTGCATATGTGGGGGCGTCTGGATGACCAATCTCTCCGGGGGTTCTTCACTCGGCGCCGTTGTTGATGCTGGGCCGAGCAGGGTGTTTGGTGTGCAATTTTTTGGTGTCCACAGGGGGAGACTCAGGAGAAGCTGCAGCTCCCCCAGCAGCCAAGGGGCGAGCCAGGGCGAGAAGAGCCTTCCACAGAGCAAACCAAGGTAGGAGAAGGCAATGCGGCGGGGCCGTAAACCGCGACAGCACGGACGGAGGAGGCTGCAGAAGAGCAGCTCCATCCAGGAGAGACCACTGAGGGTGGCAGGAAAGCCACCGAGTGCGGGGAAGACCCGAGCAGGAGGGGGGTGGGAGACCATGACGGTCCAGCACCGCCTGGAGCAGCAGAAGGTGGCCGTACAAACGACGCCAGGAACTGGAGACCCAGCGAGGGAGACGACGGTGCCGCCGGCGGCAGAAGGCAACGGCGAGAAGGCGGTGGCTCGGGACGGCAAGAGGTCAGGAGGACCAAAATGGGCAGCAGGAGCTCCACCCCCCTTCGGCCATGGCCGGAGAGGGAGGAGGATGGGGCTACGGAGAGCTTCTTCAACGAGAACTTCCGCGAACTCTCACCCAACCTCCCACTCTTAGTTTATTGTATTGGCCTTCTTATTATCGGTGTTCCTCCTCTCTCAGACTTTGCTCGTCTCTTGTATCCCCCCTATGTTATGTTTCTTTTCTTTTCTGCTCTTCTTAATGGAAAATCGTTTGTCTGGTGACCGGGGTGACACGTCATGTCCCTTCCGTAATGAAGGGATATATAAACGGATTCCCTCGTTTTTCACCTTACAGGTATTGCCATTCAGTTAAAAAAAATAGAGGTTAGAAAAAATGTGATTAAAACACCTTAAGTACATACTCAGTATTAATTAAAGGTCTTAATTGTGCATATATATAAGCACACAGTTAAATGCGAGTAATAACCTTTCGAAAAGGCCAGGGACAAAGCTATAATATAGATTACCTAGGGTAAAGAAAATATTATCGAACAAAATACCCAATGCGGGGAAATTAAAACTTTATTGGAAATGTCGTGATATATGCAGAGGAGTTTAATTATAAGCCGATTATGTATGTATAGAGTCAAAAAGCAACTCCATCGGCCCATAATTTCTCAAGTGACCACGTAAATTAAGTCTGGCCATGCATGCTTCTACGATAGTTGACTAGTGTTAAAACTAGTTAGAGAACTAGTTAGAGGACCTTTCATGTACAGGATGGACAACGTTTGTGGGATGGACTTCATCTAGGATTTTGAGGATCGGTTCACGGCTTAATTAATTAGGTGTGCACGGGGCAAGACCGGTGTTCGACGGCATTTTAAAATTGTACAAAGAGCCACTTCGACACTCTCGTCGTACTCCTCCGTTAATTAGGCAAAAGGGTGAGTGATTGGTAGACGAGATGAGACAGGTGCTGAACATGATTTCAGAATCGTGCAGAAGACTCCTTTAACACTCCCGTCGTACTTCTCCTTCAACTGGGCAAAGGTGCGAGTGACTACTAGATGGGGTGAGACAAGTGTTGAATAGGGCTTCAAAATCGTGCAGAGGACTCCTTCGACACTCTCTTTGTGCTCTTCCTTCAATTTGGAAAAGGAGAGAGTGGATGAGAAATGAGATTCAAAAATGTGCAGAAGATGTTGTTTTCTCACCAAAAATGAGGATGGGAGAGGAAGAAGGATAAAAGAGACATTGTGTTGATGTCTTTACGGTGGAAAAATCACCTATTTAATATCTTTGCTGTAGAGTCATCATATCTCGTTTTCTCTGTGAGTGCATGCCCAGTCACATCTGTGTGGACCAATTGGAGGGAATGTTACGCGTTGAGTTGATCTAATTGCAACCAAACCTTCAAAGCATTACTCTGTAACGATGTACGCAGTGGCGGAGCCAGAAATGTTTGAAAGGGGGGGCAAAATATAATTAATATAATAAAAATTATTTATTTTCATTCAAATAGAAGATATTTTACAAGTGAGTCATCCACGACGGATCTTCATATTCTGAAAGCGTTATATTATTATCTCATTGTCAATATTCTCGAATGCCTCCTTCTCAATATATGTCACAAAATTATCATTCATCCATTGATCATCACAAAAATTACTTAAACTTCAAAATTAGATGCAGTGTTTCCGACAAGTGGGAGCCGACTTTATATTATATAATCGAGATAATGAATCACAAACATGAACAACTAAGAGGGAGAGCCAGGTTAAGCTACTGACATATGCAAAATCCCCGTGATTGAAAATACACAAAACAAGAATTAAAAAGAAAGATAAAATTAAAGTCCTGAATGAAATGTCTTCGCCAAGTAAAACCTCATAGTAAAGCCTTACGATTACAGCAAAGTCACCAAATAGATAACTAGAGAACTGAGTAACGTAAAAAATTAACCGTATTGACAGAGAAGCTCCTCAGAGTGGAATGGGGTGTGTGTGGGGGGGGGGGGGGGGGGGGGGGGGCGCAGACGTTCAGATCGGAGAGACCTTCTACAAGCCTACAAATCAACTATCTGCACAGCCCGATAGCCTTTTTTTATTTATGCTCAACCATCAAAAAATAACCCTACATAACTACAAACAAAGTTTCTCAGCCGACAGTCGCAATACCTTTTTACGATTATACTGTGCTGCTTTTATCCTCTTTTACCTCTTTTAAGCTTTTATCTTACAAAAGAAAATCTTCATCGTCGATTTACGGTTAAATAACCAATTAATTAATATGGGTGATAAATATCCACCATCAATAGATATTTTAACTTAATCGTGAAACTTAGATATCCACCGTCGATAGACTCAAAAAAATTCAACCGGGAGTGAAGGGTAAATGAAAAGACAGAGAAAGATTTAGCCAAGTCCGGGGGGGGGCACAAACTTATATATATATATATATATATATATATA
The DNA here is from genome assembly GCA_022559845.1 of Amorphophallus konjac. NCBI lineage: Eukaryota > Viridiplantae > Streptophyta > Magnoliopsida > Alismatales > Araceae > Amorphophallus > Amorphophallus konjac. Next base: position 578,828,824 of record CM040121.1, on the reverse strand, counting down.
ATCAGCAAGGCCGGCCTCCAGAAACTTCCACTAATATAATTAATTTTGCAGCGACGTGTCCAAACTGATCATTCAAATAAATAGTGAAATGGAGAGAAATATTTAAGATTGTTCAGACGTAATTAATTAGGAATAAGATTCTGATTTATTTCCACGAGCAGGATTAACACGTAGAGACATTAAGACTGATCAGTACATTATTTATTTCGGGTGCTGTAAAGTGAGCCACATAGCTAGCTGCATGTACGTAGAATCACATTCACAGGGGATGCCTCGGCGCTCTTGCACTCAAGGGATATATCCTCCACCGCTCGACGCAGAGCCGGAGCCGGAGCCGGATCCCGAGCCTGAGCCCGACCCACCGACACTGCCGCCGCCGCCGCCGCCGCTCCCACCACCTCCGCCGCTCCCGTAGGCACTGGAACCCCCATAGCCGTACCACGGACCAGAGGTGGAGGCAGAGCCGGAGCCGGAGCCACTTCCGGAGCCGGAGCCATGGCCTCCGTTAGCACCACCTCCCCCTCCGCCGCCGCTGCCTTCACCGCTTGCAGATGCGGAGGACCCTCCTTCATAGTAATACCCAGAGTTGTAAGCAGAGCCGGAGCCAGAACCGGCACCAGACCCTGACCCGAAGCCACCGTTTGAACCGCCCCCACCGCCACCTCCGCCGCCATTGGCGCTGGCATCGGCGGAAAGCACCCGGGCAGCGGAGGCCGCACTCACGCAGAGCACAAGGAGGAGGCCTACGACCATCATATTATTCCTAGGGAACGCCATCTTCTAGGTCACAGGGAGCGTTGTTTCGATGTGGATGGCTGGGGGAGGAACGGGGGGGGGGGGGGGGGGGGGTATTTATAAACTTGCAGTGCCTTCATATGCATGCATGGGGGGAGAGCTAGCGGGTGGTAGAGTAGGAACCACGTCATCCACCGCCATCCTCACCCACACAGTGGTGCACATGGCTTGGATGCGGTTGACTTGAGTTTCTTGGTTGACATTCACAGTTTGGCGAACGGCGTGAAATTTCTTGGGAAAACGGCACGTCAGGCGGCCGCGTGGGCGGGCGACTTCCTGCGCAGTGCACGGTGGGGAAGTGGGGAGTACAATACTTTGATCAAGGTAACAAGTCCGGCAGCGCCCATGGCAACTGCTCCGATCGAACATTAGATAGATGAAGTCACATGCACGCGCTTTAACCAGAGAGAGAGAGAGAGAGGTGACTTAATTAGGCGCTGTTAATCTTCGTTTGACCCGCTCATGCGCTGCCTTTTTGGTTCATTTGGTTATTTGACATCAACGACCGATTTCTTAATGGTATTCAGGCTTCACAAGTCTTTAATCATTCAGATCGATGTCACGTTATATATATATCCATCGCAAGATATATCCTCACATCTAGTCATCCTCGTCCGCGCATGCAGTTGATCACGTACCTGGATCGAAGGGACTTTTGGACGTGCCCTTACTCCATTTGCATGCACGTTATTCCTCGGCTAGGGTGGATTTGCATACGACAGATCCACCGGCCCGCGAGTTTGACCCGATATTAGTTCAGGTTGTTCACCTTTTTTCAATATGTGAATTTTTAATAGGGCTTAAAAATCGGAACCCAATTATAAACTGGGTCGGGCTCGAGTTTTTAGATGGGCTCGTCATATTGGCCCGGCCCTGACATGTGATAGTTTTAAATGTTTTGTTAGAAGTCTAAATCCGAATTCAAAATGCTATCAAAAGATTATGTTAAGAGTGATTATATGAAAATCTATAAGAATAAAAAATTCTTAAAGATTTTTTTCGAGCACAAGCTAATTCTGTTTGTTTAATAATGGATATGTGGACTTCCATAGAGATGTCTATATGATAATTGGCATATACTTTATTCTCTTCCATGCCATAATATCTCACGTTCTGGAACGTGGTGTGGCCTTTTTCCCACTACCTTCTCCAATTAAACCCAAACCCGACTTGATAACTAATTAACTCCCGGTGGGATCAATTTTGCTTACGTTCGTAACTCTCTAAATTTTCATAACAACGATCTGAGTCTGCTTAATTAGGACCTGTCTTCTATTCTGCCCTCGATCGTGATCATCAAAATGAAACCCCCAAAGTAATGCACGTCTCTAGGCGCCGCCAAGGCCTGTAAAAGATACATAATAACAACACCGTAAGGTACCCAACAATGGCTCATTTTACTTTAATATTTATTTTCTCCTCCACCAATTATTGACTTAAATACTATAAAGATTCTCTTGGGACATCCCACCCCGGGCCAAAAAAATTTCTTCGCAAGAGAGGGATCGGCATCACCACGCGGCACCTCTCATCTCATTCCTTCAATTCTGAGAGGACACCTCCTCTCCATACCAAAAGAAAAGGATCGACTAACTAGCCCCCAATGCATGCTCGGCTCGCCTCTCAAGAACTCTATTTTTCACCGTTCAAAATCTCTTGCTCAGTCCTGATTACAAACACAACTCAGTGTTACACAACAAAAAAAGTAATAATATTTCTTGGATTGGAGCTTCCATCGAGCCTGCACACGCCGCATGGAAGAACTCCACCGTGATGGATCTATGTTTCTCTCTGTATATGCCTTAATTAATACAGGCTTGTTGCTTCGTGGCCGTTATTCCTGGTAGTATTTGAAAAAACCTTGCGTATTCCTTTAATTCCATTGGTTTCCAGAGCTGTTCGTACGTAGTATCACCGCTAAGGTGGTGCTGTTGAGATCTTCGTTTGACAGCTCACGGATTGGTGTTTTCAGTCAGTTCGTTCATTTGGTCATATTTGACTTGACAAAGTCTGATCAGCCGCACCAGTCTTAATTAGCGGAGAGAATCGGCTGTGAAAATCTTGAGAACATTATTATGGTAATTAATTAATTAACACTGCAGCAATATATTTAATCACCTGCTCCTTCATTGACCCGAGTTTGATTTGATGACGTACCGCCAACGTTTAGATTTTCTGATATCGCGTGCGGTCTACCTATACATAGCTAGCTAGCTTTTACGGGAGAGCAGGGCGTAGTGTTGTCGAATGAAGGGGATGACCACAACACGGGAAACGGCAAAACCAATCCAGCCTTGTACGAGTCAACGAGTACTGCCGCGAAGTTTGCTCGTAATTCGCATGCACATCCAGCTGGGATGTGATTAATCGAGCTATATATATATATATACTGCATGCCTCCATTCCACTTGTTCAATTAATTAAAGTAAGTAATTAACCATCCTAGTTTGAACTGGGGGTGCACGGAGAGAAAGAGATCTAGATCTCCATGACGATACGTACGTACTGGAGTTCCACGTGGCAAATATGGACTGCAGGCTCCATGAAATTATAAGCTCCATAATTCGGCTTGCTCTGCGAAATAATACAATTGAGTTAGTACGTACGGGTTCAATATATAGAAGACCAATTGGTAAGTGGCAATTAATTTTCTGATCTGATCAGAAGTTTTCACGCTGTAATATGTATATCGAAAGATGTTTGTTGAACAGAGACATGAACATCGATCGAGAAGACCTCCAATTAATACGCATGCAGCTTCTCTCTCTTGTGCACCTTACACGACGTCGGGAGCTGAATGGTGATTACTTTCAATGTTGGACCTGCAATGAGATAATTGCTTTATACCTGTTATTATTCCTAATTAAATATTAAGGGATGACTACTAGTCGCCGTTTTTTTAAAATTATTCTGGTGATCTACTATTGGTTCCGGCTTATAATTAATTGTTCATATATAGTTCCTGCAGTGAGCACTTTTGGTGTGACATACTCAAAAAAAAAAAAAAAAAAAGACGTCCGTCGTCTGAGTTTGATATCCAATTAATAAAACAAGCAGCTTCGACACACAGCAATGGTCGGGTCGGACTTGTGTTCTTGAATACACTTAATGAATTAATTTATGAGAAATACTTATTATCCGTACGAATGGCTAAATTTATTATCCGTCTTATCTCTCGTTGGGCGACATATACAGCGTGTGAGCTCCATTTTTTATTAGTTTTACACGTATTTTTAATGAGATTTTATATTATAAAGGAGACAAATAACTATTTAAGGGTAAAAAATAATTATCTAAGAGTGACAAATAGTAATATAAGGGTGACAAATAATCAACTCTGATGAGTTTTTGTGTATTCTTGAGATGACGAACGAGACTTCCGATATTATTTAAAGGTGACAAATAGTTATTTAAAGGTGAAAAATAGCTATCTAAGAGCGACAAATAGTCAACTCGTGTCAATTTTTGTGTATTCCCGAGACGATAAATGAGACGTCCAATACTATTTAAGGGTAACAAAATGATGAAAAATAAGTACGCAAGGATGACAAATAGTCAACTTCTGTCAATTTTTACGTATTTTTAAGATGACGAATGGGACTTCAAATATTATTTAAAGGTGAAAAATAGTTATCTATGGGTGAAAAATAACTATCTAAATGTGACAAATACACGAATAAGGGTGACAAACAGATGAAAGTGTACGTAAGCATTTAAGAAATATTTAAAGAATTTAATGGGTGATCGAGAACTACGGGCCAATGATATGAATCAATAACACATTAGACGGGTAATTACACCCGTCCAAGAGAATAGATAGCATTTCTCTTACTTTATTTAATAATTCGTTGATCTTTTAGATTACGCAGAGGACAAGGAGGCGGCCTACAACTTTTAGATTACAAGACAGAGATAATTAATTAATAGATGCTGCTGGCCTTCTTCGATCGGACAGCTCGTATGCATTGCCATGCTCCGTTCATATATATGTTTTTTATTTATTTAGAATAATTATTCATATATATGTGCATAGAGCTCATATTTTAATTTTAAAAATTATAATTAAAATCATGTAGCAGTCGTCGCATACGTACGAACATACGACACCGTAGTTTATATATATGTGCATAGAGGTTAGTAAAAATGTGATTAAAACACCTTAAGTACGTACTCAGTATTAATTAAAGGTCTTAATTATGGATATATGTAAGCAACTCCATTGGCCCATAAATTCTCAATATTATTGAGTATAAGTGGAGTTATTATTTCTAAATTATATTTTGAGATAAAAAGATAAAAAGATAACTACTAAATAATATATTAAGATTAAAGTTAAATGTATATAAAATATATGTATCCTTAGATATTCATCTAAGAGATCATATATAGCTGGTCGAATAATATCTAACATGGATATTTTAATATCCGAATTAATATATGATTAATAATCAAATTATCTAATATTTGATCAAATTATTCGTCTTATATTTTATTTAAATAATTTTAAGTTTAAATAAACATAAATTTAAATTCAGTTCAAAATTTAAACAAAGAATTATCGAACCTATCGCATGTTATATACCACCTTCCCTAATTCCTCTGGAGCTAATTGCCTCACTTAATATAGAACAGCCGGATCCATTTTTATATATGTGTAGGCTAGCTAGCGTGTTATATATAAGTGACTTCCGCGTAACAAAAATATGTGATTTTTTTTGAAAAATTAACAATGAGAGAGGACTGATGTACGTAGATGAACACGCACGGGAACGCGCGTTGTTCCAGGCAAGTTGATTTCAGTAGGAGGTTTGCATCTCTCTCTCTCTCTCTCTCTCTCTCTCTCTCTCTCTCTCTCTCTCTATATATATATATATATATATATATATATATATATACTGATCATTCAAATAAATAGTGAAATGGAGAGGAATATTTAAGATTTTTCAGACTTAATTAATTAGGAATAAGATTCTGATTTATTTCCACGAGCAGGATTAACACGTAGAGACATTAAGACTGATCAGTACATTATTTATTTTGGGTGCTGTAAAGTGAGCCACATAGCTAGCTGCATGTACGTAGAATCACATTCACAGGGGATGACATTAAGAATGCCCGGGCGTTCTTGCACTCAAGGGATATATCCTCCACCGCTCGATGCAGAGCCGGAGCCGGAGCCGGATCCCGAGCCTGAGCCCGACCCACCGACACCGCCGCCGCCACCTCCGCCGCTCCCGTAGGCACTGGAACCCCCATAGCCGTACCACGGACCAGAGGTGGAGGCAGAGCCGGAGCCGGAGCCACTTCCGGAGCCGGAGCCATGGCCTCCGTTAGCACCACCTCCCCCTCCGCCGCCGCTGCCTTCACCGCTTGCAGATGCGGAGGACCCTCCTTCATAGTAATACCCAGAGTTGTAAGCAGAGCCGGAGCCAGAACCGGCACCAGACCCTGAGCCGAAGCCACCGTTTGAACCGCCCCCACCGCCACCTCCGCCGCCATTGGCGCTGGCATCGGCGGAAAGCACCCGGGCAGCGGAGGCCGCACTCACGCAGAGCACAAGGAGGAGGCCTACGACCATCATATTATTCCTAGGGAACGCCATCTTCTAGGTCACAAGGGGGTGTACTTGTTTTGATGTGGAAGGCTGGGGGAGGAACAGGGGGGGTATTTATAAGGTTGCAGTGCCTTCATATGCATGCATGGGGTGAGAGCTAGCGGGTGGTAGAGTATAGAAGCACGTCATCCACCGCCATCCTCACCCACAGAGTGCTGCACAGGGCTTGGATGCGGTTGACTTGACCTCATGCGTGAGCGGTGTCTTGGTTGACTTTCACAGTTTGGCGATCGACGTGAAATTTCTTGGGAAAACGGCACTTCAGGCGGCCGCGTGGGCGGACGACTTCAAGCGTAGTCCATGGTAAGGCAACAAGTCCGGCGCGCAGCTAGCGCCCATGGGAACTGCTCCGATCGAACATATGAGATTGATGAAGTCACATGCACGCGCTTTACACACACGCACACACACACACACACACACACAGACAGACAGAGAGTCAGAGGTGACTTAATTAGACGCTGTTAATGTTCGTTTGACCCACTGGTTTTTGGTTCATTTGGAGGTGCATGCCACTACCCCATTTGCATGCACGTTCTTCCTTGGCTACGATGGACTGGAATTTCGATGACCGCCGACGTTCAGACCTACTGAAAGAACCGGACGACTTACATAATAACTGGCTTCTGCCTCGATCGCGAGGCCGTGGATCGAAGACCAAATTTGATCTGATTAATAACACCGCCAAACTTTTCTTTAAAAAAAATATATTAATAGAATCCCCAGGTTTGAACATAGACATGCTCGGCAACTCATGCTGATGAAAAGGTTCAGTTACCTTATTTCTTTCGTGCGGTTTTTTCTTAATTTCTCAAGAATGCATGCTATCTGACTACCGGGAGCCCAGGTGCACTAATTCGCTTCTTCGAGCAAGAGTAAAAATACATGAAATACAGTATTTTACTTACAGTTTTGAGGTGCTTTAATTACGTGAAACTAAACAACACCTGAGACTAACATGTGCATTCATATGGACGTGAATTGGTGGATTATGTTCTATTTGTTGAAATTGATGAACTCGAACACGTTTCTCTTTTTTTTCGGCCCTAAAAGAATCTTTTCCGAGTCGTGTACCCGAGAGTATACTATGTTGAGGTGTGTCTGAATGCTGCTTTGCTATGATATATAGATCAAGGAGTAACATTTCGGCGATGAAAAATGTGAATCAGAAGGCTATCCAACTATTTTTATTGTATGATACGTAATCGATGGAACAAATTAGGGCTGTCGATGGGTCGGACCGCCCCGTGGGTTTGGCCCGACATTAGGTCTGGTTGCCTGCCTTTTTATCAGCCCGTGAGTTTTTAATCGAGTCTAAAAGCAGAGCTCGATTATAAAGTGGGCGGGGCTCGGGTTTTTAGATGGATCCATCATACTGGCTCGATCCGGACATGTGACAAAATAAATTATTTAAAAAGATAAAATTTAAAAGATCATGCCATTCTTCTCATTCGTAAAATCCGCCGGTGCCATGACCCATGACCCTTGACAGTTGATATTTGACATCTTCCAAGATGTGTTGTTGCTGTCGTGCTCTTCAAGGAATAGTCACATAGGCAGACAGGCTGCCGCAGCGACGCTAGCCGCTGCCCCTTCACTCACATGACTACATAAGTCACCAGACTCACCACTCACAATCGCTAGCCGCAAGGGCAATCGTTGATAGGGCATTTGGGCCTCCCTCCCCTCTACGGCTCTACCTCCTCTGGCTATTTACTGAGTGATGAGTGATGACTGTTGTTAGGTGATATCGTGTTTCCTCCACCAGCGCAAGGCAAAGGAGGAGAAATCAAAGGATGTCTTGGTTGTCCGCCTATCCCCTCGACCTTGCCCGCCAGACCGCCACTACCCCACCGGTGTTGGATCCCCCTTTTCTTCTGTCTTCTCCAAGCCGCTTCTCCTCTTCTTTGTCCTCTACTCCTCTTCAATCTTCACCCTCCTCAATGCCGTTGGAGATCTGGGAGACGACAGTTCGTTGACAACCTGCCAACGAGACGGGGACGACTTCTTCCATCATCCCCCCTTCTCCGAGCCGCTTCTCGTTTTCTTTATCCTCTTCAATCTTCACCCTCCTCGGCGTCGTTGGAGCTTTGGGAGATGGCCGGTTCGTCGATTACCTACCACCGAGGTGGGGATGAGGGAGCCATCACTCATCCCGTCTTCTTCGAGCCGCTTCTGCTCTTCTTAGTTCTCTTCAATCTTCACCCTCCTCAACGCCGTTGGAGCTCTAGGAGACGGGTGTTTTGTCGACGACCTACCAACAAGACGGGGACGACAGAGTCGCCATCCCCCTAGGAAGGGCCTTAGCCTTTAGCCTTCAAGTATGCTTCAGTCTCAAAGAAGGAGGTACACCACCTCTATAACTCTGCCTTCCCTTGTTCTCTCTATAGATATACCTCTTCCGCTTATTCTTCTTCCATTTATCACAGAATAATGAAGCAAGAGAGAAAATAAAAGAAGGGTGTTATACTATCATGAGAGGGGGAAGAGAGAAGCTTGGCGAGAAGAGAGTCGGTGAGGATTTGGTGTAGGGGCAGAGAGGAGACTGGGGGAGAGAGGGGGGTATTTGCTAGGCCCTGGGAGTCGATTAGGAGCAAGGGAGGGGAAGAGACCGGGGAGAGAGGGAACTTGCTCCGGTGCTTACTAAGGTTGGAGTAGTCTCTTGCTCCGATGGAAGTTTAAAGCTTCCCCCCCAGCCCACTTGCTCTCTTGCTCAGGTGATTCAAGGTTGGAGCAATCTTCCGGTTGAACTTTTGGAGCTTCTCCGAGCAAGGAGGTGTTGCTCCTGCCAGGATCCAAAGTCTTTAAGGACCATGTCAAGTCTACGTCCAGTGGTATTGGATCAAAGCAAAATTTACATTTAGTTTCTTCAATTTATTTTATTTGCTTCGTTTATGGGTATACATTTGACTGTGCTATGTTAATATTGATCTTGATATAGTTAGTGATTATAAGTATTTGATTATATTATATTCTGTCAACTTTGATGACGTTCATGAACCTGAACCTCTATCTAAAATTTTAATTTGACACATAAACAAAATATTAATTTTCTCTTTTTTTCTTTGGTATGAATGTGTTCCAGTGATTATATTATGTCATTGTAGCCTTTTTCAGAGTTATCAAGCTAAGTTATCTCTTTTGTCTCTCTCCATAGGATATATGGTTTGGTACAGATAGCGAGCAAGGCAATGACCACAGTGTGGTTCGGCAATTAGGTGAGCAAGCCGTGGGTTGAATGCTAGTTGTGCATCTCACATCGTAACCAGAAAACTTTCATCAATAATTGTAAGACCAACTTAATTCCATCGTCATCTTTCTATTTATGTATAATCTATTTACATTACCCTTAATATTGATTTAGGATTTTAATCATGACAAGTGAGAATCAATCCATCACCCCATCAGTCACTGATCAAACTAATGTGAATGAGGTTAAGGTTTCTGATGCTATACCAGATACCAGTGTCTCTGTTTCACAAAAATGTGCTAAAGGTCCACAATCTAAGGTCTGAAAGTATTTTACTAAATTTATGATTGGAAATGTGGAGAAAGCCCGTTGCAATGCATGCAAGGTTGTGTTAACTAGTTCTAGTAAGGATAACACATGTCATTTAACTAGGCATGCTGATTTTGTTTGCTCATATCAATTAACAAATGTGAAACAATAATTGTTGGCTGCTAATTCAGCTAGTGGAGAGAATGAAATATTATCAAATTAGAAATTAGATGTTGAAATTTCTTAGAAGGAGTTATGTTGATTTATTTTCTCCTACACGAACTCTCATTTTCAATTGTTAGTGATGATGGTTTTAAACGTTTTGTGGAAGTCTAAATCCGAAATTCATAATGCTATCAAGAAATTATGTTAAGAGTAATTGTATGGAAATCTATAAGAAGAAGAAAATTCTTAAAGACTTTTTTCAAACACAAACTAGTTATGTTTGTTTAACAACAAATATGTAGACTTCCAATCAAGAATTGGGTTACTTGTCCATAATTGCCCACTTTGTGGATACCAATAGGAAGTTGTATAAATGAATAATAAAGTTTTGCACGGTTGAATCTCCTTGTACTGCACCTATTATTGCAAATGTTATTTGGAAATCACTTAGAGAATGGGATCTTGATTCGAAAGTCATGAGCATCGCTTTAGACAATGCTTCTATTAATGATGCTTGCATTCCCTTGCTTCTTTCGCGAGTTTATCATAGAGTAGTAAATTATTTTGTGATGGAAAGTTATTCCATGTACGTTATGCATCTCAAATCCTTAATTTAATTATTCAAGATGGGCTAAGCACAATTGGTGTTAGCGTTCAAAGTGTTTGAATGAGTGTAAAGAAGGTAAGAGGATCACCGTCTTGTCGACAAAAAATTGAACAGTTCATTCAAGAAGTTAGTTTGGAAAGTAAGAAATTGGTGAGTTTAGATGTTCCTACACGTTGGAATAGTACATATTTGATGTTGAAATCTACCCTAGAATTTAGAAAGGTATTTTATTCATTAATGCTGTTGGATCCTAATTTCATTTGTGCACCCACACTCAAGGATTGGGATAAAGTTAAAGTGGTATGTAAGTTTTTAAATATTTCTATAGTTGAGCTAACATTGTCTCAAGCACGAAATATCCCACCTCTAACTTGTATTTTCATGAAATGTGGAAGATCAAATCTTACTAGATGAAGAGGCTAATAATCCACATGATTTCATTAGTTCAATGTCTCTCCGAATGCAAGCAAAGTTCAACAAATATTAGAAACATTACAATTTAATTTTACCAATTCTTGTTATTTTGGATCCATGTTACAAGTTGATATATTTTAGATATTATTTTATGAAAATGTAGGGTGATGTAGTAGACTTCCATATTGTTATTATTGAAACTGCATTTCACCGTTCTTTTGAGGATTATCTTGCTAAACATATATAGTCGGGCTCAGAACTCTCAACAAGTGATAATGTCCCTATAAATTTAATGGTGCAAATCATGATGTTGATATATTAAGGGGTTGGGATCATTTCACTTCTCAACAAAATAAGCAAAAATTAACGTCAGAAATTGACCAATACTTGATGGGAGATATATGTCATAGTGCCAACTTTGATATCTTGGATTGGTGCTCAAGCAACAAATCATATATCCAACTCCTGCTTATATATGGCACATGCAATATCTTAGTAATTCCAACTTCTACAGTTGCATCGGAGTCATCTTTTAGCACTGGAGGGCGAGTTCTTACTAATTTCCGTAATTCTTTAGCTCCATACACAGTGGAGGCTTTAATTTTCTCACAAGATTGGATTAAGAATACTTCAGAAGATATGTGCATTGAATGTTATGTATTTTTATTTTAATTTGTGTAATATATATTCTGATGAGAATCAACACCGGGCACTAACTTTTCATTTTGTATTTGTGTCCTTTTAGTTTGCATTTATATCCTTGGAGAGTATGTTTACAATTGTAATAGTTTATAAGGAATAATGTGAGTCTTTAGGATTTAGTAAATTTTTGTGCAAAAGTCCAATAGGACCAGCAAGGGGCCCCCATCTCCTTCCCTATTTGTCCACCTAAGCCTTAGGGTCCCATGTGGGGATGGTCAAAGGTCCAAGGTGGGCTTCTAGATGATTGACCATTCAAGGGAGACAAATGGTAAAAAAAGTCCAATTTGGAAGCCTTACGAGTCCAAGGGGTGCCCCTCTCCACTATCTCATTTTTTATTTTTTATTTTTTTGGTCAAATATCACATGGGAGAAGTAAATGTGATCTCCCCCATTTGCCCCTCCCCTAATTTAGATCTGACGGTAGTTTAGGTCTTTTTACACTTTCTATAAATACCTTGTAATTTATGAATTACTTAGCATTAATGAAGAAAAATTCCATTATTTGCTCAATTGCCCAAGGGCACCCCTCTCTCCCCCTCTAGAGCTGTGAGAGCTCTCCTTTCAGAGGTGTGAAGCCTCTCCACCACCACCTCCCTGAGTGCGACGCTCAGCTCCGCTGCCGCCGCCGCCATCGAGCCGACATCGCGTCGCCACCGCCTTGCCGCCGGAGTTCTGTCCAAATCAGGATAGAGCCCCCTTGCTCGAATTTTAGCTCCCAACTCCGTGATCTTATGGAGCCCAAATTTTGAGAGTAGGTTCCCCACGCATATACCCTCTCCCAAAAAAAGTTTCCCATTTTCTAGCCTTCGTTTTTATTTTTCCCATTTCGTGTTTTCCAGTCCTCCAGATCTGTCTGTGTTCTGTCCTTTGTCATAGCAACCTAGTTCTTCCCTTGTTCGACCCCCTTCCCCTTTTCTGATTGAGTCCAAATTTAGACTGGATGTTCTGCATATCTAAACATGTCTCCACAAATTTTTTATTGATTTTATAAGTTCTTTTTCCCCACCAAAAAATTAAAACTCAGTCATAATTCTGTTCTGTCCTGTGCAGTCCAGATCCGACCCACCCCTGTTCTAAAATCCTTTTCCCCAGTCAAACCTCCACCATAAAATCCACACAAAAAATCATCGTCTTCCTTACTTTATTCTCTACAACTTTCATCAAGTTGTCAACTTCTAGATCCGAAGTTTTTTCTTTGGTCAACTCTTGTTCTCAGGAAAATCTATTTCTGTCCTGAGTTTTCTGAGTCTGTCAGTCAGTCTATTCAAAAACCCACCACGAAAAATTCAGAGCCGTCAAAATTCCTTCCATAGTCCTTAGTTGGAGTATTTTGAATTAGCTTTCCAACGGCACTAATTTCACGTCGATCCAACAGCGGGATTGATCGTAGCAGCTATTCTCCCCGGGTCGCGCGCTGCAAAAACAGAACTTCAGATCCGTGGACAGCAACTCCAACAAGTGAAGATCAGAGCCGACTCACCTTCCACAAGGCGAACCAGCGTGCCGCTGCCCCAGGGAGCGTCCCTCCAGGAGCCACCGTCACAGCGGTGCCATTCCGGGCACACTCGGCCCCATCGACCAGCACGTGGGCCCCACGTGCGTGAGTACGCGTGCCGGCGAAGCTACACAAAACGCTACCCGTCAACCCGAACACGCTGATCCCGGGTCCCACTGTGTATCCCTTTCCCTCCCTGCGTGGAGTGGGTAGAAATATTCACTTCTGTAATTCTTAATAATTGTTGTTCTGGGAGTACAAGTTCGGCCGGGATCGTCTTCCCCACGCCCGGCGCGTAGAGGCATCGTGTTCGCTCCTTCACTCGGCATTTGCTTTACGCGTATTCATTTGTATATGCCGCTGCTAGAGAGCAGGATAAGATAAATTAGCTCGTTATCATATTGTTATTCACCGCTGCGAGAGAGAGAGCGAGACCCGTCCCGTGACTCAATCCGAGCACGGAAGAGCCGACTACCCGACTCATTGCCAGTTTCTCAACCGCGCACGGTCCCACGCATCCCTCGCTAGGGACGTCCGCGAGCTAGAGTCCCAGTCCGCTATCCGTCCCACATCAATTTGGTATCAGAGCACCAGTGGAGTCTAGGGTAGTATTTGGTTTAAAACAACAACAAAAAAGTGTCTAAGTCTAGGTGTCGCCCGACCGTTAGGTTACGCCTATCGGAGAGGTGATTCACTCGCGTGAGAGGATCTTCGGATCCACGGACTCCGCTAGGTATCGAATCTTGGTTGTGTCTAGGTTGGTAGTCGAGTCTAAATTCCAACTTTGCATTAGTTAGGGTCGTGTCTAGTGTGTTGTCCAAGTGTCGGCATGGCCATCCACTAGCTTCCCGTGTCCCATGGATTACCAAACGCCCGGATCTTATGCATGGTGGCGATACTACCAAAGATGGGAAAACAAACCCGACCACCCCCGTAGACCCGTAGCCCGGGACTTCTATGGATCCGAAGACCTATGTGACTACCTAGAGTGGGAAGCCATCATGGACCAATACTTCGAGGTAGGCCTGGCAATTATCCGTTTAAAATTTGAACCGAATTCGAATCCGTATACGTTTAATCGGATAATTATCTGAATAAAATATCTGACGGATAATTTAATCGGATATCGGATATCCGATTATTAATCGGATACGAATTCGGATATTGAGATATCTGTGTCGGATATTATCCGACCGAATATAAATATGAGTTTTTTTTGATATTATACATGAATCACTTTAGGTTGGCTCTCAGATTTTTTAGTTAAAAATCATATTTTATATTTATTATATTTTTAATTCATTATATATATTTATATATTTAAAAACTAAAAAACTAAAAAACTATGAACATATAACATATTCTTATACCTAATCGGTTAGTCGATATATCCGAATCCGGATGATATTCGGCTATTCAATTACACCTAATCGGATAGTCGGATATATCCGAATCCGGATAATATCCGTCGAATTCGGATTCGGATACTGACAAAAATACACCCTAATAGAATGTGTCGGATTTGGGTATCCGACCGCTTATAATCAGATACGAATTCGGATATCAGACTATCCACTCCGTTTACAGGTCTACTTCGAGATTTACATTATGTCCGGTCCCATAAAAGTCGACTTTGTCTCAAGGCGACTTTTCTATGAAGCCGCTGAAACATGGAGGGACATAAAATACTTGAGGGAGGAATTGAAAAGAGGCAAAGGCCCATCGAGTCATGGTGGGACATGAAGAGGGCGCTTAGGAGGGTCTACTTTCACCGCCCATCTACCTCCAACCACGGGGGTCATACCACTAGCCAACCCCACCAACCCTCTCACAATCAAGTGGGCCACACCTCTAACCAGCCCCACCCCTTCACCTCCATCCAACCCCACCAAAGCACTCCCAATCAAGTGGGCCACATCTCCAACCAATCCCACCCAAGCACTTCAAAACAAGTGGATCTTAGCCGGAGGCAACAATCCCCGCTTATAGCTGAGCCTAGGTCCACACCCAGGCCGAGAGATGAGGAGCGAGTCCACCCTGAGGCCCCTACTCCAACCCGCACCTCTGCCGAATTCTTTAAAATATTTTCGGACTGGTTGGATAGGAGAGAAAGGATACGTGCTCCTTCACCACCCGTGACTGCTCCATTGCCACCCTCTAGTTCTGACCCTCATCCGGAGCCATCTTATTTGGAGCCACCTCAGCCCGAGCCACCCGTGTTTCTAACGGGTACGCTTTTCACTACCAAACAACTACTTAGCTGCCTCAAGAATGGCTTGGTCCCACCTCCCTTCCCATCCATGGACCCCACACTACCTCTAGTGCCAATCAACTCATTTCACACCACTTTCCGGTCCAGTCACCATGTGGATACATTGGATGACCTTCTTAAAGGATTAGACTGGCAGTTGACATTTACGCACTTGTTGGCCCCAGGCTTCGACCGACCTACAGGTCGTAGCTTCACATATCCATCCTTAGGGTCTATCACCTCCGTGTGTACCGTGGGTCATGTCACCACAGACGTTCTTCTATTCCTCCCTATGCCGGCCGAGCCCGACTTCATTCCCTTTTGCCCAAGGGAGGAATCTTTTTTTCTACATATGACCACCGTCCCACTTCTCACAATGAATCAAGGTGATCATTTACACCTTTAAGAATTTCAAAATTGGGATAGTGTCATGATGGAACATAGTTCGAGGGGTCACACTTTCTTTGATCCCTTCGACCCCTTCCCTAGTGAGCCTTATGACCCACCTTATCCATTCCACCTTGTTAGGGAAGTCCACTTCCACACCCCTTCCCCACGGGCTAGTCCACCCGCACTCAGCCCGGAGTCCGATCCACGGTCATCATATAGGGGTAAGGAAGGAGGTGCATTCGGCACTCCTAGCCCTCCCACACCCAAGTCCCATGAGAATTCATTGCATGATTGGTTCATACTTGGAAGGTTAGGAGTCCCCGATGACGTCAACCTCAGGTTACACCAAATGCATACATGGCACACATTCGGGTGTCATGGTCCACCCTTGCATGTGTATGGGTCGGACTAACAATAAGTTTGTCTAGGGTCTTGTGTGTCTGTGCATACATCGAGTCGAGTCAATCCTTGTACGCTCGCATTGTCAGTCCCTTTTGATTGCGAGACTTGTCGGACATTGGGATCGGCTCTACCACAACATATCAGATCTAGTCACATATAGGGAACCAACGGTGATTCCTAGTGAGTCTTTGAGCCGCCTCCCTCCTTTGAGAGTGACCCCACCCCGGAGTGTCCACCTCTAGTATCATTCCCAGCAGCGTGAGCATATCGAATCTATACGAGATGAGCAAGTGTCGAATACTTGGAGTAGAGCGTACTCCGCACTTCTTGGTCGATGACAGATCCGCCGGAGCTACTGGAGCAGCCGTACCCCTTACTCGACGCGGTCGAGTTCTTCCCACCTGGGGAGAATTGATGGAAATCAACATCGGGCACTAACTTTTCATTTTGTATTTATGTCCTTTTAGTTTGCATGTATTTCCTTAGAAAGTATGTTTGCAATTGTAAGGCTTTATAAGTCATAACGTGAGTCTTTGGGATTTAGTGGGTTTTTGTGCAAAAGTCCAGTAGGATAAGCAAGGGGCCCCCATCTCCTTCCCTATTGGTCCACCTAAGCCTTAGGGTCCCATGTGGGGCTGGTCAAAGGTCCAAGGAGGCCTTCTAGATGATTGACCATTCAAGGGAGACAAATGGTAAAAAAAGTCCAATTTGGAAGCCTTAAAAGTCAAAGGGGCGCCCCCCCTCCACTATCTCATTTTTTATTTTTTTTATTTTTTTGGTCAAATATCACATGGGAGAAGTAAATGTGATCTCTCCCATTTGCCCCTCCCCTAATTTAGATTCGAGGGTAGTTTAGGACTTTTTACACTTTCTATAAATACCTTGTAATTTATGAATTACTTAGCATTAATGAAGAAAAATTCCATTATTTGCTCAATTTTGAGAGTAGGTTCCCCCACGCATATACCCTCTCCCAAAAAAAAATTCCCATTTTCTAGCCTTCGTTTTCAATTTTTCCCATTTCGTGTTTTCCAGTCCTCCAGATCTGTCTGCGTTCTGTCCTGTCACAACAACCTAGTTATTCCCTTGTTCGACCCCCTTCCCCTTTTCTGATTGAGTGCAAATTTGGATTGGATGTTATGCCCATCTAAACACGTTTCCACAAATTTTCCCTTGATTTTATGAGTTCTTTTTCCTTACCAAAAAATTAAAACTCAGTCATAAATCTGTTCTGTCCTGTGCAGTCCAGATCCGACATGCCCCTGTTCTAAAACCCTTTTTCCAGTCAAACCTCCACCATAAAATCTACAAAAAATATCTTCGTCTTCCTTACTTTATTCTCTACAACTTTCATCAAGGAGTCAACTTCTAGATCCGAAGTTTTTCCTTCGGTCAACTCTTGTTCTCAGAAAAATCTATTTCTGCCCTGAGTTTTCTGAGTCTGTCAGTCAGTCTGTTCAAAAATCCACCACGAAAAATTCAGTGCCGTCAAAATTCCTGCCACAGTCCTTAGTTGGAGTATTTCGAATTTGCTTTCCAACAGCACTAATTTCGCGTTGATCCGACCTCGGGATTGATCGCAACAGCTGTTCTCGCCGGGTCGCAGGCTGCAAAAATAGAACTTCAGATCCGTGGACAACAACTCCAACAAGTGAAGATCGGAGCTGACTCGCCATCCACAAGGCGAACCAGCGTGCCACCGCCCCAGGGAGCATCCCTCCAGGAGCCACCGTCACAGCGGTGCCATTCCGGGTCCACTCGGCCCCACCGACCAGCACGTGGGCCCCACGTGCGTGAGTACGCGTGCCGACGAAGCTACACAAAATGATGCCGGTCAACCCGAACATTCTACTCCCAGGTCCCACTGTGTAGCCCTTTACCTCCCTGCGTGGAGTGGGTAGAAATATTCACTTCTGTAATTCTTAATAATTGTTGTTCCGGGAGTACAAGTTCGGCCGGGATCGTCTTCCCCACGTCCAACGCGTGGAGGTATCGTGTTCGCTCCTTCACTCGGCATTTGCTTTACGCGTATTGATTTGTATATGCCGCTGCTAGAGAGCATGATAGAATAAATTAACTCGTTATCATATTGTTATTCACCGCTGCGAGAGAGAGAGCGAGACCCGTCCCGTGACTCAATCGGAGCACGGAATAGCCGACTACCCGACTCATTGCCGGTTTCTCAACCGCGCACGGTCCCGCGCATCCCTCGCCAGGGACATCCGCGAACTAGAGTCCCAGTCTACTGTCTGTCCCGCATCATATTCGGTTTTGATAATCACTTTGTTTTTTCTTTTATGACCGGTTAGAGGAGATGGAACAATCAATGATCTAAATGTGGACATGATTTGAAGTTCAACATTAGTCTTATTTACTTTCATTTTTTTGCAGCAAAGTTCTTAAATAGCTAGTGAAGAGGATTGCAAATCATGATATTTTTGTAGCATAGCAAAAGAGATAATTTCTTATGTTTGTTTTTGCGGCCACTTTCTTATGTGTACATGTTTTATTTTTTTGTTAGTACTTTTTTCTATTCAATCAGGTAGAGGTCAAAAAAAATCACCCCATTTTATATGAAAATTGAGGCACAAAATGTTTATCAATTTTGTATTCAGCTAGTTAGAGGCTCCACATTCATTGGGAATACTGGAAGTTGATAAGTGTAAAGTTGGTTTCCTTTTATTTTGTTGGAAGCTTTTAACATGTTTGTGATGGCCTACAATTATCTTAGATGTTCTCTATCACGAGCAAATCAAGAATAAACTTTGGTATTTCTCTTTCCTTTCATTTTATCTACCATTTTCTGTTTTGCATCTTCTTTCTTTTGTCACTTCTTTATCATTGCTAATCTTTGGCTTGAATTCCATTCCCTTGCCATCTACATATTCTCCACCGGCTGTACAAATCAAGTTTAACTTATCCAGGGTCATAATGTTTCCCCTGAATCAACAATTAGTTTTCCATGACAGGGTGCATGTTATAGACATATTGATAATGGTATACACAAGTATTTATGGTGGACTTCATTATTATTCATTAAACGAACATAGCCGAATTTGGATATATTCTTATTCTATATTGAAATCATGCAAAAACTATAGTAATGTTTATGACTGATGTATCAATCATGTTTTTTTTGTTTTGTTGAAACAAGTCATATCCACTCAGGACTCAGAGTATTTGACCTTTTTGTAAGCATAAGCTGTATTGTTGGACCGCATTGTTGCTTTGCTCTCAGATACCACTGTAGATTCTAGTCCACTTTAGATGTAGATATTTTCCTCAGTTCCAATGTTAAACAACCGTGGAAGTCTTAATAATTTGTCTATTTGTTTTACTCATGGAAATGAGTGACTCGAAAAAAAGTGTTTGTAAAATGATGATTGTGACGTTTGTGTGCAAACACTCATTATATAACACTACCAGAAAAAGCGGTATTTCAGACGGCCGCCTTCTGTCTGAAATCCGTCTGAAAATCCAACAGAAAATGCTTTTATAACGGATTTCAGACGGAATACGGCCGTCACATATTCTTTGTCAGAAATTTTGGATAGTTTAATTTATTGTCATAAATACGGTCTGAAATTTCAGACTAATTATTTTTCGTCAGTATTTCCGTCAGAAAGTACAATTTTCGGACAGACATGCGTCCGTCTGAAATTTCATACGAGATATTTTCCGTCACTAATTCCGTCTGAATATATTTCCGTCTGAAATTTCAGACGAAATATATACCGTGTGAAATACCGTGTCACTTTTCCATCTCAATAAAGGTCAGAAAAAGAGTCTGAAATTTCAGACGGCATGTTTACCGTGTGAAATGCCGTCTCAAATTTTCGTGGCAATTACGGTGAGAAGTAGAGTCTGAAATTCAGATGGAATAATATTTGTGTGAATACCGTTTATCCGTGATTATTTCAGACGGTCAAAATTCCGTCTCAAATGCCGTTTGTAATTTCAGACGGATCCGTCTGAAAATCCATCTGAAATATCATTATTCATTTTTTTGAAAAAACTTAAAATTATTATATAACATGTAAAACATACACCGAAAAAAAAACTACACCCTGCTGATCAAAAATAAACAGCACTGAAAATAAAAACTCAACATCTTACTGATTAAATAAATACCACCGAAAATAAAAACTCAACATCTTACCGATCAAATGAATACCACCGAAAATAAAAACTCAACACCCTGCTGATCAAATAAACACCTCCGAAAATAAAAACTCAACACCATGCTGATCAAATCACCATCGAGAAAAAAAAACTCAACACCATGATGATGAAATCACCACCGAAAAAAAAACACAACACCCTGCTGATCATCAACGTACAGAAAATAAAACACAACAAACTCAAGAAATATCCGGCACATCGTCCATATCCTCCTCCCTACCCTGCTCATCTCCTCTGTCGCCGCCCGCAGAAGGATCATCCTACATTAAAAAAATAATAACATAGATAAAAAAATTAGTGCGAAGATAAATTAGCATAAATTGAAATCAAACATATCAAATTGATAACTGCATAGATTTTATAGACCAACTAACCTAGCTGTCATCAGTATTTTAAATTAATTACATCTGGAGAATGCAATTATGAGGGCCGAGCTCAAACCGTGCCGATTTGGATTCCGTCAGTTCTGACAAGTCACTTTCATCTCCCAAGTCGTGTTGGAACGATCGACACGTCGATCCGACCGGTATTTCAGATTTTAGACCCCCGGACCTGACTTGAGAGAAATTTAAACTAAGTGTATTTAGAAAATACACTTTTGAGCGTTGGGGCCAAACCGCGTATCCGATTTAGATTCCGTCAGTTCTGACAAGTCACTTTCAACTCCCAGGTCGTGTTGGAACGATCGGCACGTCGATCCGACCGGTATTTTAGATTTTAAACCTCCGGACCCGACTTGGGAGAAATTTAAACAAAGTGTATTTAGAAAATACACTTTTAAGCGCTTGGGCCAAACCGGGTATCCGATTTAGATTCCGTCTCCTCCCACTCCCAGTACGACATCCTCGGACCATTTCTTTATTACTAACAAAACAATTAATACATATTAATCCTCAATTGCATATATAAGGCTAGATTCTCTGTTATTAAAAATTATGCAAAAAGGTAAGGATATCTCACTAAATTATCAAAACGTGCCTCCCTCATGTTGATGATATATCTAACTCATCATCATCTGTCCCCCCGCCAGTGGCGGGGTGGACACCCCCTTTCCCCTCCCCCCCCCCCCCCCCAAAAAAAAAAATCATCATCATTTTCATCATCCATAGTAGTCTCATCAGATTCAAATTCTTCCTCGTCATCTGATTCTTCCTCCCCTCTAACATCAACATTTAGCTCCATACGATTGACTTCTTCCACTTCATCTCGCGTACGTAATGACAGTGGCTCATCAGATTCGTCCAAATTAAACCTCGAGGAACCGAAAACACCAACTTCGTCTGATTGATAATATTTAGCACTAGCAACCTCTGAGACATCTTCACTTGTGGGAAAGAGTTTTGAATTAACCCTGCAAACTGCCCACCAATCTCTATTCTTGGATGATTGATAGCCTGAATAATACACTTGCTGGGCTTGTGCGGCTAAATTGAACGGTTCATAGGTCTTAAGTATCGACCTATGTTTGACATCGACAATCCCATAATTATCGGCACGTCGAACAGAACTAGGATCAAATCATTGACACTTAAATATGTATACATGATTGTCTTGTCCCAAATACTGAAGTTCTAAGACTTCTTCAAGAATACCATAGTAGTCCAATTCAAGTTCATTATATAAACTTCCCTTAACAGATACGCCGTTGTTCATCGTAGACTTACCTTGTCCATAATCCCTTGTATGAAATCTGTATCCATTCACAATATATCCTGGATAGGCACGTGCAACGCTCGAGAGGCCATAACTTATCTGTTGTACTCTTTGATCAGTAATGAGATCTTGTTCAACCTATATTCAAATTAGAGTAATTAAAATAATAACAATTATCTCAACATACATAAATACAAACATATATATTCAACAATGACACTAACTCGGTTTCTCAGCCATTTGGCAAAAAAATTCTGACGTTCTTTTTCAATCTCCACGTCCTGGATATTTGGACATTGTTCAGCTAATTCTGAATCAAATTGCCTGCAATATAAATACACTACTACTTTAAATGAACTGCAGAAGAAGGATGAACAACTTGTGGACTTGCTGGAAATGTGAGTTAAGAACTTACTCAACATAAGGTTCAATCTCGAGGCAATTAAGAAGAATATATATCTCAGCGGCGTGCAACTCTCTATCTTCGAGCGTGCGAGTCAAGCAACGTCTGAACGCACGTCCAGGATGTTTAAACATAGAGAGCCGATAGGACGATTCATCCACTCCCGCATCATCATTACGTGGAGGTCGAGTACGACGAGTTTGAATCTCTGGCTCAAAGTACATAGAACAGAAGTTTGAAATTTCTTCAAGAATGTATGCCTCAGCAATCGAACCCTCCACATGTGCCTTGTTGCGAACTTTCATTTTTAATTCATGCATGCACCTACAACAACAAGTCAGATGGCAACGATATGTACTGGCCATAGACGACATGTAAGTTAACAAAAATTCTCAAATACCTCTCAAATGGATACATCCATCGAAATTGTACTGGCCCTCTGACGATAGCCTCCTATGGCAAATAAACAACCAGGTGCTTCATCGAATCAAAGAATGCCGGAGGAAATATCTTCTCTAGCTTGCAAACGGTTGTAACCACTTTTTCTTCGATAGTTTATACATCCCGAAGTCTGAGTTCTGATGCACATAAAATCTTAAAAAAATGACTCATCTCAGCCAGTGCTCCCCATATCGGCTTTGGCAACAAATCACGAAATGTAATGGGCAATAGTCTCTCCATGAACACATGACAGTCGTGACTTGCATACCATATATTTTCCCCTCATTAACATTCACACAACGGGCTATGTTAGATGCATATCCATCTGGAAATCTCAACTGTTTCAACCACTGGCACACTTCCTTGATCTGTGTATCATGAAGCACGTAAGTTGCTTTAGGCTGCACAGTTTTTCTATTTACGTTCTGTAGTTCCAGTTCTGGACGTTTACAAAGCATCTTTAAGTCTAGACGCGTTTGGCGTTGTCCTTTGTTTTCCCTTTAACATTTATGATCTTATTGAACACATTATCAAAACAATTCTTCTCAGTATGCATGACATCCAGATTGTGTCGTACAAGAAGAGTTGACCAATAAGGCAATTCTCAAAAAATACTTTTCTTGTTCTAGTTATGATCCTTTCCAAAACTAGGGAGTTGTCGTGTGCTACCAGATAATTGTACTACATCTGATAAATTGTGCACCCGTGTCGCCATATGTAGACCCAACACCCGTTGCAAGTCAGCTTCATCCATTTCAACAGTTTTTTTTAAACGAGTCTTTTTGCCTTCGAAAAGGATGGTCACTTGGTAACAACCGCCGATGGCAATCAAACCAGCATGCTTTCCCACCATGTTTCAATACAAATGATTTAGTATCTTCCATATAGTAAGGACATGCTAACCTCCCATGTGTACTCCAACCAGATAGCATTCCATATGCAGGGAAGTCACTTATTATCCAGATCAGTGCAGCCTTCATAATAAAATTTTGCTTCCTACATGCATCATAAGTAGCAACTCCATCAATCCATAAAAATTTGAGCTCATCAATCAGCAGCCTGAGATATATGTCCAAATTTTTTCCAGGGCTTTTTGGAACAGGAATTACTAAGGACAAAAATAGATTGTCTCGCTTCATGCACATGTGCGGCGGAAGGTTGTACGGTGTCATGAACACTGGCCAACAAGAATAAGATGCCACTGAACCACCGAATGAATTAAAACCATCTGTGCATAAACCCAATCGAACAATTCGTGACTCCTTTGAAAAAGCAAGATGAGTACGACTAAAGTGAGTCCAAGCTTCACCATCGGCAGGATGACTGATTATATCATCGGCACGACGTACTCTTTCGGTGTGCCATGTCATATGTCGAGCCGTCTTTGAGGACATATACAGCCACTGCAGCCTAGGCACAAGAGGGAAGTATCGCAATGCCTTGTAAGGTACATCTTTTCGCTTTGAATTGACCCTTCCCTTAGGTTTGAATCTGTCATGGTCACAAATAGAACATGATATCTTATCTGCATCGTCTTTGTAATATAACATACAATGATTCAGACATGCATCTATTTTCACATATCCAAGTCCTAAGTCATTGACCATCTTTTTTGCACGGTAAAAAGTTTCTGGCAACTTCTCGTCTCGAGACAACATACTCTTGATCTAGATGAGGAGACGGTCAAAACAAGTCTCACTGAGGTGAATTTCAGATTTCAAGTTCAAAAATTGTGACACTGCAGACAATCGAGTGTACTTTTCACAACCATCCCACAGCGGCTCATCAGCATCCCTAAGTAGTTCAAAAAATCTTCCGGCTGTCTTATTCGGCGCTTCCTCATGAACATTAAAACTAGGTCCAATAGCATCTACAATCATATCCACGTACCCACTTGTGCCTGCAATATTGTCAGGCTCATACCTCAAGAATTACTCACCATGACACGTCCATTCGTATAACCATCCACGAACTCTTTCGTGTACAAATGATGTTGCACATCCCATGTTGAATGCCACCGCAAGTTTTTACAACTTGAACAAGGGCATCGAATGTGACCGTCACGGTCTGTTGCTGCAACTCGATTCCCTAATGCAAATTGAATGAAACACTCAACTCCATACTTAAAGTCATCTGACACCACCCGGTCAACTATTCTACGATACATCCATGAACGATCTGTCGACATTTTACCTGCACCCAATAAATGACAATACACATCCTAACTTTCAAATCATTACTCCTGATATTACACCCGACCCTTTCCTCACATCGTTCGCCATAGACCATTTGCAGTTGGAAGAGGACTATTAATTAGATTATCACTTTTTAACCCATCCATGAAGGTTTAATCGCACAATCACTTACTATATGTGCTACACGATTTACTGAAAATTTCGGCAGCATCTCCCCACACTTCTCCGATATACCAAAAATATTTATTGATTTTAAAAATTTCTTAAACACTTATAAGTAAGTGGTTAAGAAAACACTCAAAATCAATAATGGTATATCAGAGAAGAGTGAGGAGACGCAACCGAAATTCTCAACAAACCATACAAACACATATAGTAAATGACTGCCTAAGTGCGATC
Source organism: Amorphophallus konjac (assembly GCA_022559845.1). Lineage (NCBI taxonomy): Eukaryota > Viridiplantae > Streptophyta > Magnoliopsida > Alismatales > Araceae > Amorphophallus > Amorphophallus konjac. Next base: position 578,803,217 of record CM040121.1, on the reverse strand, counting down.
AAACATTTACAAACTGTCCAAACGGTACAATTCAAGACTTTGAGGTAGATATATACATTCTCATAAACAAATGAGAACATACACATCAATCCCAAAGTCTTGAACGGGAAGGCACATTGACACGGTTTTAACATGCTCTCCTGAGGTGCGGTAATGTTAGGTCGCACCCACGCATCTCAGCTCACAGGGAATATCCCATACATTTATATAACCTAAAATTAAATAACAACGTAATTATCATTATGCATATATCAAGTTAAATAACACCCAAATTACAAAAAATTCTAAATAAAGAACATCAAAACTAAACAATCCACATTTTTGAGTCAAATTAACATCAAATTTCTATTAAAATCAGATTTAAAAATATATTTACATGCAATTAAAATCCACAAAGTTTGAAATCACAAAAGAAAATTCTAATGGCATATAAATAGACATGAAGCTGCCAAAATTTTACCAGAATTTGATACTTAGAAAAATATGCAAACATGAAGCACACAACGGGCTATGATGGAATGATGATATCGTGGTGAATAGACATATAAATAGAGTTTATCATTTTAATGGCAATAACGAAGGATTGGAGAAGAACAAGAGAAGGCCAATTGAGTGAACAATGACAGTCGTGAATTAATTGGTAGAAAAACTGCATTAAGAATGGGGATGTTCTCTCCTTTTTGATGGATGGAATCTTTCATTTCTAACAAGCCAAAAAGTCATGCTCCTACAGTCCGGAATTACCTAGTTCCAGCTTTCTTGCAGGGAGTCGAGCTAGGGAGTTCTACCACATGCCATGTCTGACGATCTTCCACAGGCAAGTTGGAAGAGTTGTAGCAATCCCCCCCACCCTTCCTGAACCCCCCTCCCAATCCCACGAGCTCCCTCCCTCCCCCCCCTCCCACTGGCAAGCTCCCCCTCCCCACCCCACCCTCCCTGAGCCCCCCTCCTCCTCCCACGAGCTCCCCCTCCCCTCCCACTGACGGAACAAAATTCATGTACCCGACCCCAAATTTTAATTGGGATAAGACTCAGATGATGATGATGATGTGAAGAGTAAAGACAAATTGTAGGAAGGAGTCTTTTTTTCTCAAGTCCAATCCAAATTTTGACACGAAGTTGGTAAACGAGCATTTTTTATGTGATGAAGAATCGAGTCTAAATCAAGAGAGATAAGTTACCTTTGGGTCACAGTGGTTTCTCTTTAAAGCCTCTGTATAGTGCTTTACTGCTTCAGGATATTGTTGCTGCTTGAAATACTCATTTCCTGGCCAATGAAGAGATTAAACGAAAGTTAGGAAAACTCCACCGATTTGTCAAAGCAAGGTAAACATAAATGAAGCTTCAAGTAAAATGGAAGCACAAGACTGGTGATTTAGAGAAGTATTAGACATATACTTCAAAAGAAACCATCATATTAGCGCATTTTTTTCTCAGAATGGGGTTCTGTTATACACAAGTGATTACAAATACATTCTTGTGTGTTGATCAGGCAATAACAAAACATAAAGATGCAAGAAATGCATAGTGCCTTGGGATGGGCATGATAACCACATAGAAATGTGCTACATGATGCAGCACAATTTGAAAAGAAAATACAAAGAGTGAGAACATGAGTGAAGTTTAACCCATGTTCATGACACTGTTTCATATCATTTGAAAGAACCATGGGCAAGGACAAGGAAATATTTAAGACCTTATTTTTTAGTCACCCACACAAATCACTTGGGCATAGTGTCTTCTCCCCCAAAAAAAGTAAAGAAAAGGTGCATACAGAAATAGAACACAAGCTAGAGAATAAATCAAAACATATTTTTAGAACCTAATGACTTTCTTCCTAGCAACAACCATTAGACTCTAACGTGCTTTTTAAGAACCCCGTTGATGGGGAGCACCACACCACTTTTTCAAGTACAGAGAGAATGTTCGATAGCTTTAATGCCTAAGCTAAAACTGCAGAACTAAAACACATCCAATGCAACTTTCATAACTCATTTCATATAAAATAATAAAATAAATTATTTTTAAAATAAAAATCATAAACCTAACCGACCCCAAATAATTTAACTATACTATCAAACTTCGTTAAGAGTGAGTAGATAGAATAACTGTAGCACCCCATATAAAAATATAATAATAATGTTATTATTATTATTAGTATAATTATTGTTTTAACTATATACATATATAACTTATAAAAATTTTATAGAAAACTTAATTAAGTGGAAGTAGAAACATAGAGTAATCATATGCAAAGAGTATCCACTTATCAATTGATTTCTTAGAGTAGTTGGTTAAGTGTCTTATCCTTCACCTTGAGGTCTAGTGTTCAAAACCCACGGTCCACACATATCCTCATGCGAATATTTTTCCCATTTCACCGTAACTAATCCATCTTAGACTAATTGACCCTGATGGTGTACCCAGCCCGGCATCGCACCTAATACTATCCTACAGGCTGGAAGATCATGGGCTGAGGTGGACATTGTCCCTTTGTTCCCCGTAGAATTAAATCCAGTAGCCTTTAATACCCACCTAGGGGCTAGACCTCCCTTCCACCTGCTGTTGAAGGGCTGGATCGTGAGGTTTGCAGAAGGGCTGTGGCTCCTGTGTTCGTTGCAGAGTTTTCTTCTTCTTCTTTTGTCTAAAACCAACAGGAACAAGTAGGTGTTCTCAATCTCCTAGCTAAATTAATAGTTAGTAAATTGTTCATCTCCATATGTTGTTTTCTACATATATTGACATGTATTAAACTTAATTGAGTAAAATACATCATGTAGTATCCTCATATTAGATCATAACCAAGCCTTAATTCCATCCGTTAACATGCATCTAAAATATTTAACTTTAAACTTAAACTTTATTATGTTAATTTAAAGTTGCAGTTGATGTAAGGATCATTAAGATTTTTTATATACCCTGTTAATAACGTACATATCTTATTAATGTTAGCATTAAAATTAGTGATTTGTGGTTTATAAAAGCACCTGTAGCAAAACCTGAGAGGAGTTTAATCAGCATGTTTTGTTTAAAAGTTAAACTTTATTATGCTGATATCTTATTAATGTCAGCATTAAAATTAGTGATTTGTGGTTTGTAAAAGCACCTGTAGCAAAACCTGAGAGGAGTTTAATCAGCATGTTTTGGTTAAAAGTTAAACTTTATTATGCTGATTTAAAGTGGGTGTATGTGTTATTAATGAAAGGATCATGATAATGTGTTAATAATGTATAGATCTTATTAATAATCTTGTGTTTTATGGCTGATAGAATAGCTGGTAGCAGAACTGTAAGTGGGGTGTTGATATTGTTAAGCAAGCAGTATACAGTTTATGTTTTGAACAAAATTAACTATGTACAGGGTTGTGTTAATTTTGTTATTAACAATATTAACAACTGAACTAATACAATACTTTTTAAACAACAGTAAGTGTAAACGTTTTAAACTTGATCTATCTAAATCCTTAACTTGCTGATCTGTACTGGTCGACCCCTGGTCGACTAGTTTCTGGGAAGATTAGGCCTGGTCGACCAGGGGTCGACCAGGGTCACAGCGAAGGTTTAAGTGTTTATGTATTTGTTTCAAAGTGTTAATACATTTTATTTTAAGTACTTGAAAAATGTTAACACATCTTCATATGCTTCATTAGTGAGATAAACCTTTCTTTGGTGGCAAATAATGTTAAACACAATATGATTAACATTGTTAAAATAAGTGTTAACAGCATTAAAACAGTGTGTCAATATCATAGAAATGCTTTAAAAAAAAGTATATAGATCCAAATATAGATTTTTCCTAAAAATACTCAAGAAGACAAAAGTGTTCTATAAATACTGATGTATCATTTTCTTATTTTTATACATTTTTGTAAGATAGTAAAATTTCTACGTGAATAGTGTTTTCCGAAGTGAATAGTTATTTAAGTCATGCTTAAAAAAAAGGTATATAGATCCAATTATAGATTTTTCCTAAAAATACTCAAGAAGACAAAAGTGTTCTATAAATACTGATGTATCATTTTCTTATTTTTCTACATTTTTTTTGTAAGATAGTAAAATTTCTACGTGAATAGTGTTTTCCGAAGTGAATAGTGATTTAAGTCATGCTTAAAACACTGATTTGGTCTTGTAAACAATTTTATTAGGAATAATCATAGAAGACAAAAGTGATCACCAATATGTTAGCAATTTAATTACTATTTTTATAATTTTTTTCAAAATTTTTGTTAAACAAGAATATAACAATATTTTCATTAGTATATTAATGTCGTTAACATTGTTTAATATGGTTTAACAGTATCATACATGTTCATTACAGCATTATAATACGCTCATTAAGTATAGTAATCTTGTCAATATAAATCTTTTAAACGCTTTATTAGTAATATTTTCACTAGCACTCTAACATTAACCCTTTAAGTATGTTATGGTGATTAATATTTTTATGAAGCATAATGGCACTGTCAATTAATATTTGAAGCGTTTTAACAATGTTAATAATATTTTCGATCCTTTAAAAACACCTTAATACAAATTTTAGTTGGGTTGTGGTTAAAAGAGGAGGCAGCGTCTGGCCCTTCTATTGGGTTGCTGGAAGACCCTTCCATTGGGATTGCTGGATGGCTCTTCCATTGGGCTTGCTGGATGGCCCTTCTTTTGACTTGCTGGAAGGCCCTTCCTTTGGCTTGCTAGATGGCCTATTTCTGCTTAAATTGCAAATGATCAGCAGGCAGTGGCATGTTAAATCCCGGTTTAATGCATACATAATATTGATATTGTACACGAGTTAGTTAATGTTCACATACTGATATTGTACACAAGTTAATTATTGTTTACAGCTAATTAAGCACGGTATACATGTCTAAAACCTAACATATATAATATTGTACACCATTTAATCATGTGCAACATACATATTTAATCTGACGAATGTATATGCATGATTTATATATATATATATATATATATATATATATATATATATATATATATAACCCATCTTACCAATGTTTAAATTACTGATGTTATAACTGCGTTTAACAAGGTTTAATATGTTTTTAGTAGTATTTCATTTATTGTAACAGTGTATAAATGAACACTGTCACCATCGAGCTTGTAACGGGTACTCCTGACCAGGGTGCCACCTTCTATCAACCCCTATGTACTCCAAGAAAAAGGATGACAGCAACAGTGTAATAAAAGGGGACGTAATGGAACTCATTAACTTAGTAAATCTGCACTAGTTAGAATGGATAACTAATCATACAAATATCAATTCCCAGCATTGGTTTTACTTTATCTGTACCTTTGGATTCCAAATCTACCTTATAATCCTACCGGTCACACCTTGAATTAATTCTATATTGGCTATAAAGAGTGAATGTCGCAAAAATATGTCTAATAATGCTGGCAAATAAGGGCCCGGTCTGGTCCTGGGAGGAGCGCCCAAAACCCGAGGGAAGATCTCTTTCTAGCGGTGTCTCGCATTGCACCGAACCACATTCTAGATTAAAGACATTCCATCACTCTCTCTCTCTTTACTTGACTTACTTGACTTGCGTGACCCGAATGGGTAATTACTTGAATGAATTGATTGATTTATGTGTATAGCCAATTCTAATTGCTGCTTGAACTTACTTGTTTATTGTGCTATCATGATTATTATTCCAGTTATTCACTGCTTGATATCAATTGCTATTCCTATGTGGAATTGATCTATAATCTCACTTTTACTCCAGTCGATTCCTTGTTGTCTACCTGTCTGCATGCATATACATATTTTTCTTTTACATTAAATGAATGTGTAATTCACTTATAGTATGTTAGAAATTGAGATGTAAATCCTACTGGGCGATTCGCTCATACAGTTGCTTTCTAACCTTTTCAGGAAATGTGGAAATCGATTAGGACTCAGTTGGGGATGAGACGGAGTGATGTAGTTTTATGTCTTAAATTTAAACCCTTTAGTTCATTTGTCACCGTCTGGTTTTGTAATAAGGGCTTGTAGCCTAATGGTAAAGAATGACTTGGATCAGTTGTAATCATCGGTGTTATCATTTTATGGAATTTTAGCAAATTTTGAATTAAATTGTGCACTCTATTCATGGTTCGATGGTAGGATCTCGAACGGTTAGATTAGCTCGCTTTGGTTCTATATAAAGGACTGTCGCGCCTCGGGTATACTTCCGCACTCGGGACGTGACAGATCTTTCTTGGTATCAGAGCCTTAGGTTTCAAACCTAGGGAACTAGTAGAAATGAAAACCTGAGTCCAAGGATAGAAAAAGGTCTAAGGATTGGTTGATTACTATTTAAAATCCCACCTAGTAAGTGGGGTAGAGCCAAGGGTTAAAGGAATAACGATAATTGACCCTTAACATTAACTCAAACTCCATATTCATTACACCTTGATTCTTTTGTAGGAAATGGCCGCTAAAAGAGCACAATGGCGCGAGATGCAGCGCACCGTGCAAGGACTTACCCAGGCGCTACAACAAGTGGCACAAGGTGGTGCTGGCGGTGCTCACCGCGGAGCTGGTGACCTTCATCGGGATTTCCGCAACATGAATCCACCAAGGTTCGCGGGATCAGTGGACCCCGATGACGCAGAGCATTGGTTGAAGGAGATCGAAAGGATTTTTCGCGTGATGAAGTGCGCGGATGATGAAAAAGTTTTACTAGCAACATTTCAATTGGAGCGGGACGCTCGATGCTGGTGGGAGTCCGTGGAAGCAACATTACCCGACAACCATATCACTTGGGCGGAATTTGTTGAGCACTTCAACAATAAATATTTCTCGGATCGGGTACAAGAGAGGAAAGCTGCGGAATTTGCCGCGTTAAAACAATGGACCCGAAAAGTGGCCGAATATGAGGCCCAGTTTTCAAGACTTTCCCGTTATGCACCACATTTGGTGTGTACGGAAAAGATGAAGGCGAGGAGATTTCTCAACGGGTTACGACCCCAATATATCACCCAGCTAGCATCGATAGACATCCAGGTCTACTCAGAGATGGTGCGGCGCGCTCAATTGCTAGAAGATGCCACGGAATTCTCAGATAAGATCCGAGGGAAGGACAAGAAGGCACATGTTACAAGTCCGGGAAGCTTCAAACCGTCATTCGGTAAGAAGCGATCTTTTAACGGAGGGGAATCTTCCAAGGAGAAGAAATTTTAGAAAAATAACAAGCCCTTCTTCTCTAACAACAACAAGGCTTTAGCAATCACTGGACCTTCCAAGGACATTTGCAAATATTGTGATAAGACTGGTCATAAGACCGAGGATTGTTGGAGGAAGCTGGGAGCGTGTCTCCGATGCGGGAGTCGAGAGCATCGAATTCCCGATTGCCCTTTGATGAAGGAACACTCCAACCTGGACGAGAAGCGTCCGGTCAAGAAGCAAGGCCGACTGCAAGCACTGCAAGGGACAGAACCTATGGAAGGAGGAATCGTGGAAGGTACATTATCTATTTGCTCTAAACCTGCTAAAGTTCTATTTGACACTGGAGCAACTCATTCATTTATTTCCAAGAAGTTTACTGCATCATTTATTAAGGAACCTGAACGGTTAGACTTAGTCATTTCTACACCTCTTGGAAAGAAATCAGACATCATGCATCACTACCCAGATTGTGAGGTTAAGGTACATGGTAATAATCTACCAGCCGACTTGATATGCCTTGACATGGAATATTATGATGTCATATTCGGAGCTGACTGGTTATCAATCCACCAAGCTGTTGAGTACGGACTGAATAGATCTAGAGGGGGGGTGAATAGATCTTTCCCCCTTTTTCGATTTAATATCTATTGACTAAATGAGTTGCAGGTGATTGACGAATTACAGAACTAATGTTGATATCAATGAAGAAAACAAACACATAGAGAAGCACACACACACATAAGCAAACCACAAGATAGGATTTTTAAGGTGGTTCAGTCTCTTCCCGAGACTTACATCCACCCCTTGCTTAACTCAAGCAAGGCTTCACTATGAGAACCTCTGATCTCAACCAAAACACAAAACACCGCTGTCACACAGCTTGTTCCTGCTGACACACAGCTTGTACCAGCTGACACACAGCTTGAATCCGCTGCCTCACAGCTTGACACTTGGTGTAAGGATAAATAGAAATGATGAGAAGGTGGGATGATGCAACAGGACTGAATATATACTTTTGTAACAAAGTAAAGACTTCAGCCTGGGACTTAATCACATAAATAACAAGAGTAGACTCCCTGTAGAACTTCTAATCGGATGCCTTCAGTTGCTTTGCTGCTGGAGGTCGCACAGCTTCAAGCCCAGTCTTCCTTCTGCAGCAATGAGAATGCCTTTAGTCTTCTGCAGATTTCTGGTTGATGGAGAGCCACTTCGTCCTGTGATGTAGGTGTGTTTCTTAGCTTCTGTTCTATGCTCTCTCTGTGTGCTTGCCTCCGCGATCAGTTGCCTTCTACTTTTTATGCAGATTCTTTTTCAAGCCTGAAGCTCTTCCCGCTCAAAATCCAGATCGAGCGTCAATCTGCTAGAAAGCAGGGAGACGGTTAAATCCGATCACTACAATGAGTTTGACCGCTTCTAGGCAAGATTCTCTCCTTGATTCCCGTGCGGAATCTCATCATTTGAACTGCCCAACAACCTGCAACAACAATCTGCAGGTTTTAAGGAACCAAAACAGAATTCGGTTAGAGTTCGGTTCTGGACGCTATAACACCCGTGGTCGACCATGACACTGTCCCTGGTCGACAACGAGCAGTGTCCTGATGGCGGTTTCATTCTGGCTGACACTCGCGTCCCGTGGTCGACCACAGCCTTGTCGCTGGTCGACAAGGGGCAAATTCCAGATGGCCGTCAGTTCTGTCTGATGCTCTGTCTGTTCTGTGGTCGACCAGAAGTGGGGCTTTGGTCGACAGCCAAGGCACATGCAGAAGACGGATGACTTGAAGTGTTTCTGGCTGGGTTCGTTGGTCGACCATAACCACTTCCCTGGTCGACAAGCGGCCTTTGACACTTCTTCTGATTTGTTGATTCCACTTGGATTTCAGTGGACCTGAAATTACTTAACTTATCAGAAGTAACTTAAACTATCAGATTTATATTGAATTAATCAAAAACATTGTTTGTCATCATCAAATAGTCATGAGTTATGAAACAAGATAGAACGTGATTAATCAAACACATCCTATTGTCATCATCAAAACCAAGGGATGCACAACATTCTCCCCCTTTTTGATGATGACAACCATGAGTCATTGTGACAAACAACAGATTATAAAAATCATTTGATATTGCATTCAAGGCTATCATAGCACAGATTTCATTCAGACAATTCGTTTGATGTGCCTTTCAAAAACTATACCACTAATTACATGAGTGACTCAAAAAGGATAAAGACACTTAGACAAAGTAAACTTGACATCTAGACACGCATCTAGACACACAACTAGACACACAATGACACATAAAGTCCTATCTCCCCCTTTGTCAACAGCAAAAAGAAGATCATTTAAACAATCCCTCTGAGGAGGATGAGGAAGTCTCTGGCTTCACGTTCTCTGCCATGCGATCCAGCTTGTCAACAATGTGGGCATAAGAGAGCCTGAGCTTCTGGATCTCAGAGATAGTAGCATTGTGATACTTTTCATTCTGCTTGGTTGTGAACTCTATGCGGTTTCCCATTTCTTCTGACACTTGACCTAAGGTGCCAACTAGTCTGTTGAACCGAGAACTAGCATGGTCAGTGTATTCCTTTTGCTTGATGAACCTGGCCTCCATCTGTTGTTCCAGCCTTTGAACTTTCTGCTCCAGGCGCCCAGTGGCAGCATTCATATTCTCTTGAAAGGATTGGAATTGGGTGGTGAGAGATGACAACTGAGATGCTATCTGGAGAAGCACTCCGTGAGACTCAGTGTTGGAGGGGAAGGATGATGGTGGAGCAGACGTAGATGGAGTGAAGGTAGGTGGAACTTGGGTAGGTGGAACAGAATGAGATGGAGCTCGGGTAGGTGGAACAGAAGTGGATTGAGCATGAGTGGCAGCAATGCCTGGATGCCAGGGCACTATAGAAAGGGAAGATGGAGGATGGGCAGTAGTGGTGGTAGTAGGGGTAGCTTGAGGCACCACAGGTGGAGGTGTGACAGTAGGGCTAACCTGTATAGGTGTATGTGGTGGAGAAGAGGGTGGCAATGGAGCCTTGGATTTGCCCTTGGATGGTAGAGTGCGCTGAATTTGGTCTCCTACCTTCTTAAACCCCAAAAATGTGGTCACGTAGTGAAAGTTGTAGACGTGCCATTTGGGAATTACAATGCGCGGAGCGTGAGGAAATGGTATGTTTGCTGCTTCCAGAATGGCAGATATGTGGGCAGCAAATGGAAGAGAATTCTGGGGATAATGTAGGATGTTTTGGAGGGTGTTTAGGATGAGCGTTATGAGGCGAATGGGTTGACAAGTGATGAGGCCATGGAGCAAAAATAGATGGAGGCGACTTACTTGATCTCTGGCGCCTCCTCTTGGTTGGATAATGGTGGTAAGAATGTGATGAAGCAATCTATGAAGAGGAGGGAAGGTGTTGGCATTCAGATACTTAGGGAGAACCTCAGGGGCTGGCTGGCCAGTGACGACGGTGTATGCAGCTCGGAAGTCAAAATCCTCAGGATTGAAGACGGCGCCATGTCTGGGAATCTTCAACGCTTTGTGGAGTAGTTTGACGTCGAGGCGGACGACGATGCCTTGAACTACGGTGTAGACCTGACCATCCACTATTTGCAAGTTGTGGTAGAATTCTTGCACAAGCTGAGGCGAATACTGAGTATGTGCCGAGACAAACGCTGTCCACTCTTGAGCTTCAAAAATTGGCAGTAGTTCTGGGAACATCTCCATCAGCTTCTCATCAGAGAAATCAACAACCCTTGGTGGCAGAACGGTCCGTGGCTTGAGAGCTCCTGAAACTGGATGGACGATGGGTTCTTCTGAAGCTGGTACCTTCCTGCCTGAGTCAGCCGCCTCAGCCGTGGTCGACTTTTGAGGGGCCGATGGCGAACCCTGCGCGGCCCTCGGCTTGGAACGCTTGGACGGCTTCGAGGATTCAGCAGGGGCCTTTTCTCGTGTTCTCTTGGTAGACCGCGGAGCGTGCTTTGGAGACATGGTGGAGGGATGCGAGAGAGAGGCGAGAGAGAACTGGAGAGGAAGAATTCGAAAGAGGTAGAGTTCGGCGGATGAGAGAAAGTTAGGGACCCAGCCGTGGCAATTTATAGGGTAGGGCAGTAGGGCTGGGTCCTTAAAAAAAAGGATAGTGAACCATCGCGATGCAGAAAACGAGCGGTCAGGATTTAATCAGCATAACTCAAATTTTTGGAAGATATTAAAGTGTACTCCCTTTCTTTAATAGAACACTTATGGAACCTTTCCACCCTTATGCAAAGACCACCTTGTGACCAAATAGAGTGGGTCTTGTGGTTCAATGAATTTGAAAGTATTGCACCAATAAATTGACTCCCCATATCCAATTTCTTACACATGGCTTCTTGAACTTATAATATATTTCAAGAGATAATTTTACTAACTATGCTAGCTGAACAGTGTTTTGTACTTTTATTTGCATGCTATGCTTTAGGTCAACCATTTTCTCTGCCTTTGTGATAACTTTAAATTTTTCTTTTTGAATCATTTGAGAGCCGTGGTCAGGTTTATCACATGCTTTTCTACACGAGGAGACACGCTTTTTACACGCCAGACACCCCGGCTACTTAGCATGCCTAACCATTCCACTAATGACTGGGACACACCTTTTATCCGTGAGGATATACGTTTATCAGACGCCAATATCCCCAGTTACTCAGTATGCCCAATCTCAATAAGTTTTGAGAGCAGCAGAGATAGATTGATTCTTCATGACACACATGCCTCTCACTTATTTTTCATCCAATTTTTTCTTTTTAAAAAAGGGAGGCAGTAGTTTCTCAGAATCCAATCCATTGCTCTACCATGAAGATAGAATTATGGCATATTCCACGTGCATTCATGCTATATTATTGGATTTATATTAACTGTTCAGTATTAGCACAGGTAGAGAAACAGTCTCATTACTAAAAATCATAAGTCCTCAAAAAACTTGTGATAGAGTCATAGTTATGGTTTGAATTTATTACAGTAGTACAGTTCAAATTCTCATTACTACACTCAACCTCTACTCTTAATGATTACCTTGGTGATTTTATTGAAAGATATGGTTAGGTTTTTCAATGTTTTATCAAGGAATGAGTATACACTTTTTCTCCCCCTCAATTTGTGAGTCCTTGCTGAAGAAAAAAAAAAATGTTGGCCATGAAGAGATATAGAGACACAAGGGATGGGAAGTATGGATAAGGATGAATGAGTGAGAATCTGAGCACAAAAGTTCACGTAGTTCAGAGAATTTCCTAGCAGAGCCAGCAGCCTTTTTTAGATCCATTTTCCCTTGTTCAGATCCTCTGTCGACCATAGAGCTGCCTTTGGTCGACCTCTGTGCTGTCACGGAAGCTGCCTGATGAGTAGTCACCTGTAGTCTGTTGTCGACCATGGGACCGCCTGTGGTCGACAGCTGCGAAGTCACAGAACCAACTATTTCCTGTCCTGATGCCTTGGTCGACCAACGCCTTGTCTGTGGTCGACCACAAGAGATAATCCGTAGTAGAACCAGGATTCTGCAGAACTTGTTGAAGTAGCAACCGACACTAGACCTCCAAACTCAAGACTTGACCAGTACTAGAGACCTAGTTGACATAACTTAGTACAGAAATGACAGAATCTATACAGTGAACACATGAATATGATGATTTCAAGAATTTTCAGGAGAAATTCTACAGATTCCTAACTCCCTTCTTAGAGTTGAAAATCTGTCATTGTTAAGGGGTTTTGTGAAAATGTCTGTCAGTTGTTTTTCAGTTTCTACAAAATGAAGCATGAAATTTCCTTTGGAGACCTCATCTCTTAGAAAGTGATGACGGATCTCAATGTGTTTTGTCCTAGAGTGTTGAATGGGGTTTTTAGAAAAATTAATAGCACTAGTGTTGTCACAGAAAATGGGTGCACATCCAAGGTCTACATTGTAGTCTTGGAGTTGATGTTTTATCCACATAACCTGTGTACCACAGCTCCCTACTGCGACATACTCAGCCTCAGCAGTGGAGAGTGCCACAGAATGCTGCTTTTTAGAAGCCCATGATATTAAACATCCACCTAATATTTGACAATAACCACTAGTACTCTTCCTATCAATTTTGCAACCAGCATAATCAGCATCTGAATATGAAATCAAATCTAGTTTGCAGTATGTAGGATACCATAAACCCAATTCTTGGGTGCCGGCAAGGTATCGAAGGATACGCTTGACAGCCCCTAAATGTGATTCTCTAGGGCTAGACTGATATCTAGCACACATGCATACACTAAACTGAATATCTGGCCTTGAAGCAGTTAAATATAGCAGGGACCCGATCATACCTCTGTATTTCTTGGCATCTACCATGTTACCTTTTACATCAGCTTCCAATGTTGCATTTGTACCCATGGGTGACTCGATTGGTTTGCAGCTTTCCATGCCAAACTTCTTCAACATCTCCTTTATGTACTTGGATTGATTTATGAAGTATCCTTCTCTACATTGTACGATTTGCAATCCAAGAAAAAACTGTAAATCACCCATTAAACTCATTTCAAACTCATTGGTCATTAAGTTTGCAAATTCAGTACATAAGGAAGCTTCGGTAGACCCAAACACAATATCATCCACATAGATTTGTACAATTAGTATATGCTTACCTTGGGTCTTGGAAAACAATGTTTGATCAATTTTACCTCTTATGTATCCCTTCTTGGTGAGGAAGGAGCTCAACCTTTCATACCAGGCCCGAGGAGCCTGCTTTAATCCATACAAAGCTTTATGCAATTTGAAAACATGATTAGCAAGTTCATCATTTTCAAATCCAGGGGGTTGTTCCACATAGACTTCTTCTTTTATTATTCCATTTAGAAATGCACTTTTTACATCCATTTGTTGTAGTTTGATTCCATGAGATGCTGCAAAGGCTAACAATATCCTGATGGCTTCTAATCTAGCAACTGGAGCATATGATTCTTCAAAATCAACCCCAAATTCCTGGTTGTACCCTTTAGCCACCAGCCGAGCCTTGTTTCTCATTACAACCCCTTCTTCACTTAGCTTGTTTTTATAGACCCACTTGGTTCCAATAACGGGGTGAGATGAAGGTCTAGGGACAAGACTCCACACCTGATTTCTTTCAAATTGATTTAGTTCTTCATGCATAGCATTTATCCATGATTCATCTTTTAATGCTTCCTCTACTGATTTGGGCTCCATTTGGGACACAAGTGTAAGCTGATCTAGTTCATTGATTTCTTTTAACTGAGATCTAGTCTTCCTAGGATCATGTATTCCACCAATAATGTTATCTAAGGGATGATCTCTAAGAAGTCTCAAGTTGTCAGGATTGTTACCTGAGATGATCTCTCCTTCGGTCTGATCATTAGAATTACCTTGGTTTGTTTCTTGATCTTGTGCTTCTTCATTCTCCTTCGGTTCTTCTTTGTCTTTCAGAAATTCTCCATCTTCTTCCTCCTTGCTGACCTGTTCATTTTTAATCAGATCATTAACTTCATCAAATGTGATATGAGGGGATTCTTCAACAATTTGATCTTTGGTGTTGAAAACCCTATAGGCTCTTGATCGGTCAGAATAGCCCAAGAATATACCTGGATCACTCTTCGGTTCAAATTTATCCAAGACCCTTTTATCATTGTTATGAATAAAACATTTTGACCCGAAAATTCTAAAATGAGCTAGGGATGGTTTCTTACCTTTGAACATTTCATATGGTGTATTTTCACTAGCCGGTCTTACCATTGCTCGGTTTACAATGTAGCATGCTGTGTTGACTGCCTCTGCCCAAAATCTCCTTGGAAGTTTAGCTTCAACCAGCATGGTTCTAGCCATCTCGACAAGAGTGCGGTTCCTTCTCTCCACAACTCCATTTTGTTCTGGAGTTCTTGGTGAGGAAAATCTGTGGGTTATGCCCTTGTTTCTGCAGAATAAGTCAAAGTCAGAATTTTCAAACTCTCCCCCATGGTCAGATATGATTGTACACACTTTGGACTTGCCATCCTGCTTCATTCTTTTGTAGAATTCCTGAAACTCAGAAAAAGCATCACTTTTATGAGATAGAAATATTACCCATGTGAATCTAGAGAAATCATCAACTAGTACATAACCGTATCTCTTACCACTAAGACTAGCAGTTCTTGTTGGGCCAAATAGGTCCATGTGCACAAGTTCTAGTGGTCTAGAAGATTGACTTTCAGTTCTACCTTTGAATGATTTTCTTGTTTGCTTACCTTGTGTACATGATTCACATACTTTGACATTTTGAGCAAACGAAATTTCAGGCATACCAAGAACCATTTTATTCTTCACAAGTTTATGCAACACCCTATAGCTAACATGCCCTAGCCTTCGGTGCCACAGCCAGGTCAGGTCCTCTTTCTTGGCGGTTAGGCACAGGTTGGAGTGGGCTGGATCATCCAAGTCTATTATGTAGACATTGTTTACTCTCTGGCCCATAAACTTGACTGTATCTGAATTTGGTTCAATAATCTTGCAGATCTTGGAGTCAAATATTACTTTATGGCCTTTGTCGCAAAGCTGACTGATGCTCAGCAAGTTATATTCCAGTCCATCTACCAGCAATACATTTTCAATACTGTTTGAGGAGTTCTTACCTATTTTACCTGTCCCGATGATCTTACCTTTGTTATTTCCTCCAAAGGTCACATAACCTCCATCTTTTGAGCTTAGTTGGGAGAACTTGGTCTTGTCTCCCGTCATGTGTCTTGAGCAACCACTATCTAAGTACCACTTATTGTGCATGGCTGCCAGACATTCCTGCATCATGAATTACACAGAAATTTTTGGACCCCAATGGTACCCGGGTCCAAGATAACTTGTAAAATTATGAAATTGCTGTAACAATCCTTTGGGAACCCAGATTTTGTTAGAGCAGTTTAATTTTTCGTCTCTGAACTTGTTCAGATTGGGTGGCTTTTGTTCTAATGTTTCTTTAATCTGAATCCACCTTTTTGATTTCCAATTTTCATTTTGTTTCACCTGAGAAAATCTGTGGTTTCTGTTTGCGTGTCTGGTCATGGTCGACATCTGGTGTGTCTGTGGTCGACCATTGCTTTTCCAGAAGCCAGCGCTTGTTCTGGCAGTTCCTCTGGTCGACATCTGGTATGTCTGTGGTCGACCACTGCTTCTCCAGAAGCCAGCGCCTGTTCTGGCAGATCCTCTGGTCGACAGAGGAGGGGTCGGTTGTCGACCAGCCTGTCTCCAGACACCTTGTTTTCCAGATTTATGTCTTTTAACTTGATTTAGTACTTGGTTTGTTTGGTTATTTCTGTGAATTTGAGTTTCTTGTCTATTATTTTTAAGCTTATGTTGATTGACTGTTTTCTCTTTAATGTTTCTCTCTTCCTTGGTGACATTATTCCTTTTGGAGGAGCATTCAGCTACATCCTCTTGTTTGTCTTGATATAGATTGATTAGGGGCCCTTTTCCTTTTGAGTCAGCAATCCCAGTTACGGTTTTTATTTGGAATTCCTTTTTAGCCGTAGGATTGTATCCTAACCCTTCTTTTTGAAAGTTTACTTTTATTCCCAAGACAGCATTTAAGTTTTCTTGACCTTTAGTCATTTTTTCCAAGGTTTCCTGTTTGTTTTTCAGTTCACTCTGGATTCTTTCTATTTCTTTCAGAAGTTGACAGTTTTCCTCCTTGAGTGAGTTGTTTCTTTCTTGAGTTACCTTAGTTTGCTGTTCACTTTCTTGAGTCTTTAATTTTACCTCATCAATTGTGTTTTTCAGTGACTCATTTTCTTCTAACGGCCCTTTGACATTTTCTTCATCTGTCTCGTATTGTTTCAGCTTATTTTTCAAGGTGGTGATTTCTAATTCTAGTTCAGTTTTGTTGGCAAATGGGTTGCTGTCATTATTGACCTGATTAAGCTTTTTCTTCAAACTCTTATTTTCCTTTCTAATTCTTTCATAAGCATCAAGTAAGTCTGAGTAGACTTCTTCCCAATCTGAGCTAGAAAAATCTTGAAACGGAGGGATTACCTCAAGATCATCACTATCTCCTTTGGCCATCAAACAGATGTTTCCTTCTTCTTCCTCAGAAGTTGTTTCCTCCTTACTGCTTTCCTCGTCCTCGCTCCATGTGCTTATCATTGCTTTTAGTTGCTTGCCTTTCCACTTGAAGCTTGATTTCTTAGGAGTCTCTGGACATTCAGCCTTTATGTGTCCTAGTTTCCTGCAGTTGTAGCAGACAAGTTTGTTAGATGAAGTTTTATTTTTATCAAACTTAAACTGAGATGACTTTCTTACCATGCCCTTAGGATTCCTGAATCCCTTACCTTCCTTCCGCAGAAACCTTTTGAATTTTCTTGTTAACATGGCTAGCTCACCAGTTTCCTCACCTGTGCTAGATGAGTTATCAGTGTCAGATAGTTCAGAGGTGCCTATTTTAGTTTTTAGGGCGAGCTGGTTCTTTTTCTTGCCCTCATCTTCTTTTCTTTTCAGATTGACCTCATAGGCCATTAGGGATCCCACTAGTTTATCCACAGTCATAGTGGTGAGGTTCTTTGAGTCCTCAATTACTGTGGCCTTGGTATGCCACATAGGAGTGAGGGATCTTAGGATCTTCCTCACTAATTCCTGTTCTTTGTAGGTTTTCCCTAGACTCTTTAAACTATTCGTTAATTGCACTAGTCTAGCATACATTTCAGAAATATTTTCGTCAGTTTTCATTCTAAACATTTCATATTCTGAAACTAGCATATTTGCTTTTGACTCCCTTACCTCTGAAGTACCTTCATAGATTACTACTAGTCGATCCCACATTTCCTTGGCCGTTGCACATTGTGAAACTCGTGAGAACTCCGTGGGGTGTAGTGCGCATTGCATTACGTTCATGGCTCCCCAGTTGATGGTTGATTTTCTGACCTGTTCTCTGGTCCAGGTATCCTCATCTTCGGGCAGCTCGTAGGGTCCTCGGCTTACTACTCTCCACATTTCATGATCTTGTGCTCTCAAGAATACCTGCATACGATTTTTCCAGTATGAGAAATCATTTCCATCGAAATATGGTGGTCTAGTTACTGAGTGTCCCTCAGCCATTAGACTTCTAGAGTTCAGTCCGGCAGGCCTCTCCTGGTTGTTAGACCACATTTTTGGAGAGTCTGGCTCTGATACCACGTGTTGAGTACGGACTGAATAGATCTAGAGGGGGGGTGAATAGATCTTTCCCCCTTTTTCGATTTAATATCTATTGACTAAATGAGTTGCAGGTGATTGACGAATTACAGAACTAATGTTGATATCAATGAAGAAAACAAACACATAGAGAAGCACACACACACATAAGCAAACCACAAGATAGGATTTTTAAGGTGGTTCAGTCTCTTCCCGAGACTTACATCCACCCCTTGCTTAACTCAAGCAAGGCTTCACTATGAGAACCTCTGATCTCAACCAAAACACAAAACACCGCTGTCACACAGCTTGTTCCTGCTGACACACAGCTTGTACCAGCTGACACACAGCTTGAATCCGCTGCCTCACAGCTTGACACTTGGTGTAAGGATAAATAGAAATGATGAGAAGGTGGGATGATGCAACAGGACTGAATATATACTTTTGTAACAAAGTAAAGACTTCAGCCTGGAACTTAATCACATAAATAACAAGAGTAGACTCCCTGTAGAACTTCCAATCAGATGCCTTCAGTTGCTTTGCTGCTGGAGGTCGCACAGCTTCAAGCCCAGTCTTCCTTCTGCAGCAATGAGAATGCCTTTAGTCTTCTGCAGATTTCTGGTTGATGGAGAGCCACTTCGTCCTGTGATGTAGGTGTGTTTCTTAGCTTCTGTTCTATGCTCTCTCTGTGTGCTTGCCTCCGCGATCAGTTGCCTTCTACTTTTTATGCAGATTCTTTTTCAAGCCTGAAGCTCTTCCCGCTCAAAATCCAGATCGAGCGTCAATCTGCTAGAAAGCAGGGAGACGGTTAAATCCGATCACTACAATGAGTTTGACCGCTTCTAGGCAAGATTCTCTCCTTGATTCCCGTGCGGAATCTCATCATTTGAACTGCCCAACAACCTGCAACAACAATCTGCAGGTTTTAAGGAACCAAAACAGAATTCGGTTAGAGTTCGGTTCTGGACGCTATAACACCCGTGGTCGACCATGACACTGTCCCTGGTCGACAACGAGCAGTGTCCTGATGGCGGTTTCATTCTGGCTGACACTCGCGTCCCGTGGTCGACCACAGCCTTGTCGCTGGTCGACAAGGGGCAAATTCCAGATGGCCGTCAGTTCTGTCTGATGCTCTGTCTGTTCTGTGGTCGACCAGAAGTGGGGCTTTGGTCGACAGCCAAGGCACATGCAGAAGACGAATGACTTGAAGTGTTTCTGGCTGGGTTCGTTGGTCGACCATAACCACTTCCCTGGTCGACAAGCGGCCTTTGACACTTCTTCTGATTTGTTGATTCCACTTGGATTTCAGTGGACCTGAAATTACTTAACTTATCAGAAGTAACTTAAACTATCAGATTTATATTGAATTAATCAAAAACATTGTTTGTCATCATCAAATAGTCATGAGTTATGAAACAAGATAGAACGTGATTAATCAAACACATCCTATTGTCATCATCAAAACCAAGGGATGCACAACACAAGCAACAGTAGATTGCCGACATGGCAAGGTAATTTTTGTGGATTATCCCGAGTTAGTTTATAGCGAACCTCGGAATAAATCTCCACTCATCTCAGCTCTCCGAGCTAGTAAACTGGTGAATAGGGGATGTATGGCTTTCTTGGCTTTCGTGACTACCACGGAAGTCGATAAAATAAAAGTCGAAGACATTCGGGTGGTTCGGGACTACCCCGACGTATTCCCAGAAGAATTGCCTGGTTTACCACCGGAAAGGGAAGTGTCGTTTTCCATCGACATTATTCCTGGTGCTGGCCCTGTTTCTAAAGCACCCTACAGGATGTCTCCTGCTGAATTGAAGGAGCTGAAGGAACAGTTGATGGATTTACTAAAGAAGGGTTTCATCAGGCCGAGTACTTCCCCTTGGGGAGCACCCGTGCTGTTTGTCAAAAAGAAGGACGGAACAATGAGGCTATGTATCGACTATCGGCAGCTAAATCACCTCACAATCAAGAACAAATACCCGCTGCCGAGGATCGACGATCTATTTGATCAATTATCTGGAGCCTCTTATTTTTCCAAGATTGATCTTCGTTCTAGTTACCACCAATTGAGGATCAAAGAAGAAGACATTCATAAAACTGCATTCCGAAGTAGGTACGGGCATTACGAATTTACTGTTATGCCTTTCGGACTAACAAATGCCCCTGCAGCCTTTATGCAGTTAATGAACAGTATTTTCATGCCCTATTTAGACCAATTTATTGTGGTCTTTATTGATGATATTCTGATCTACTCTAAGACTGAAGAAGATCATGAAGAACACCTCAGGAAGGCCCTACAAATATTAAGGGACAACAAGTTGTATGCCAAATTTAGCAAATGCGAGTTCTGGCTTGAGGAAGTAGCCTTCCTGGGTCATATTATTTCAAAGAATGGAATTGCAGTTGATCCGTCAAAGGTTGAAGCTGTGAAGAACTAGGATCAACCCACTAATGCAACAGAGGTGCGAAGCTTCATGGGTCTAGCTGGTTATTACCGGCGTTTCATCAAGGACTTCTCCAAGATTGCGGTACCTCTAACCAGGCTAATCTGCAAAGGAGTGCCATATGAGTGGAATGGTGACTGTGAAAAGAGTTTCCAAACCCTTAAGGATCTCTTAACCACTGCTCCAGTCTTGTCACTGCCAATTGAAGGAGAAAAATACGAGGTATATACCGATGCTTCTGGTATTGGCCTCAGATGTGTATTAATGCAGAATGGGAAAGTTATTGCATATTCTTCACGTCAATTGAAGAAGCATGAGGAGAATTACCCGGTTCATGACTTGGAATTGGCCGCGGTAGTTTTGCTCTGAAGGTCTGGAGACACTATCTCTATGGAGAACAATTCACTGTGTACTCTGATCATAAGAGCCTCAAATATCTATTTTCCCAAAAGGAGTTGAACATGAGGCAAAGGCGTTGGCTTGAATATCTCAAGGATTTCGACTTCATTATACAATACCATCCTGGTAAGGGTAACTCTGTAGCAGATGCCCTCAGTCGAAAGCCAAAGGTAATTTTGGCCAACTGTATGATACAAGAATGGAAGCTGTTAGAGAAACTTGCAAAGCTTGACATCAACACAAACGGGAAGAATACATGTATTATTCTCTCTCATGTAAGTCTACATCTCGACTTACTACCTGAAATTACAAAGCTACAAGAAGAAGATCCTATGCTAGTAGAGATAAAAAGTAAGCTGGATGAGAAGCCTGATTTCGAGATGGTATCAGATGGAAGACTGCTATTTCATAAACGGACATGCGTCCCCGATTGTCCGGAATTGAAAAGAAAAATCCTAGAAAAAGCTCACCGATCGAGGTACACGATCCACCCTGGAGCTACTAAAATGTACCAAGATTTGAAAAGAACTTTCTGGTGGCCGAACATGAAAAGGGAGGTAGCATATTTTGTATCTCGTTGCCTCACATGCCAACAAGTGAAGGCGGAACATCAGAAGCCTGCTGGAAAGCTACATCCACTGGATATCCCAAAATGGAAGTGGGAAGACATTGGCATGGACTTTATTATGGGATTGCCCAAGTCTAGGAGCGGATATGATGGTATTTGGGTAATTATCGATCGACTAACAAAATCGGCCCATTTCTTACCAATTAAAAGTCGATGGTCAGTCGACGTACTGACTGCCTTATATATGAAGGAGATTGTTAGATTGCATGGCATTCCCGTCTCGATCGTATCAGACCGAGATCCCCGTTTCACCTCTCATTTTTGGAAGAGTCTACAACACTCTCTGGGAACGAAGCTCAACTTCAGTACGGCTTTCCACCCCCAGACAGATGGACAGACAGAAAGAACAAACCAAGTTGTGGAAGACATGTTGAGAGCAAGCATTATAGACTTCGGCGGAAGCTGGCAAGACCACTTACCCCTGGCAGAATTTGCATATAATAACAGCTACCAATCCAGTATACAAATGGCCCCTTTTGAGGCATTGTATGGCAGGAGTTGTCGATCTCCCATATGCTGGAATGAAATTGGTGAAAAACAGCTTCTGGGTCCCGACATAGTAAGGGAATCCACGGAGAAGATTTACCTAATTAGAGAAAGGTTGAAGATGGCACAGTCCAGACAAAAATCATATGCTGATAACAGAAGGAGAGATCTAGAATTCCAAGTTGGAGACCATGTTTTTCTCAAGGTAGCTCCCGGTCGAAGTATCAGAAGATTCGGTGTTAAGGGCAAGCTTACACCAATGTTTATCGGTCCATTTGAAATATTGGAGAGAGTAGGCGAGGTGGCTTACCGTATTGCCTTGCCCCCTCAACTCTCGGAAGTGCATAATGTATTTCATATATCGATGCTGAAGAAATATGTGCATGACCCTTCTCACATCATCAATTATGCTGAATTGGAGATTCGGAAAGATCTTACTTATGACCAAGGACCGGTGCGGATTCTAGACCGTGAAGTTCGAGTTCTAAGGAGCAAGGCGATCCCTATGGTGAAAATTCAATGGAATCGATGCTCGGAGCAAGAAGCAACTTGGGAGACCGAGGAATCTATGAGGAGAAGATACCCAGAGTTATTTTAAATTGTAAGTATGGTATACACCCTGTGTTATCCTTACACAGTAAAAATTTATCCTCATGTAAGGGAATTTGGGGACCAAATTCTTTTAAGTAGGGGAGGGTGTAGCACCCCATATAAAAATATAATAATAATGTTATTATTATTATTAGTATAATTATTATTTTAACTATATACATATATAACTTATAAAAATTTTATAGAAAACTTAATTAAGTGGAAGTAGAAACATAGAGTAATCATATGCAAAGAGTATCCACTTATCAATTGATTTCCTAGAGTAGTTGGTTAAGTGTCTTATCCTTCACCTTAAGGTCTAGTGTTCAAAACCCACGGTCCACACATATCCTCATGCGAATATTTTTCCCATTTCACCTTAACTAATCCATCTTAGACTAATTGACCCTAATCAATTTAGAAATAAACCTAATTAATTAGGGAAATGGCTAGATGGTGTACCCAGCCGGCATCGCACCTAATACTATCCTACAGGCTGGAAGATCATGGGCTGAGGTGGACATTGTCCCTACAGGCTGGAAGATCATGGGCTGAGGTGGACATTGTCCCTTTGTTCCCCGTAGAATTAAATCCAGTAGCCTTTAATACCCACCTAGGGGCTAGACCTCCCTTCCACCTGCTGTTGAAGGGCTGGATCGTGAGGTTTGCAGAAGGGCTGTGGCTCCTGTGTTCGTTGCAAAGTTTTCTTCTTCTTCTTTTGTCTAAAACCAACAGGAACAAGTAGGTGTTCTCAATCTCCTAGCTAAATTAATAGTTAGTAAATTGTTCATCTCCATACGTTGTTTTCTACATATATTGACATGTATTAAACTCAATTGAGTAAAATACATCATGTAGTATCCTCATATTAGATCATAACCAAGCCTTAATTCCATCCGTTAACATGCATCTAAAATATTTAACTTTAAACTTAAACTTTATTATGTTAATTTAAAGTTGCAGTTGATGTAAGGATCATTAAGATTTTTTATATACCCTGTTAATAACGTACATATCTTATTAATGTTAGCATTAAAATTAGTGATTTGTGGTTTATAAAAGCACCTGTAGCAAAACCTGAGAGGAGTTTAATCAGCATGTTTTGTTTAAAAGTTAAACTTTATTATGCTGATATCTTATTAATGTCAGCATTAAAATTAGTGATTTGTGGTTTGTAAAAGCACCTGTAGCAAAACCTGAGAGGAGTTTAATCAGCATGTTTTGGTTAAAAGTTAAACTTTATTATGCTGATTTAAAGTGGGTGTATGTGTTATTAATGAAAGGATCATGATAATGTGTTAATAATGTATAGATCTTATTAATAATCTTGTGTTTTATGGCTGATAGAATAGCTGGTAGCAGAACTGTAAGTGGGGTGTTGATATTGTTAAGCAAGCAGTATACAGTTTATGTTTTGAACAAAATTAACTATGTACAGGGTTGTGTTAATTTTGTTATTAACAATATTAACAACTGAACTAATACAATACTTTTTAAACAACAGTAAGTGTAAACGTTTTAAACTTGATCTATCTAAATCCTTAACTTGCTGATCTGTACTGGTCGACCCCTGGTCGACTAGTTTCTGGGAAGATTAGGCCTGGTCGACCAGGGGTCGACCAGGGTCACAGCGAAGGTTTAAGTGTTTATGTATTTGTTTCAAAGTGTTAATACATTTTATTTTAAGTACTTGAAAAATGTTAACACATCTTCATATGCTTCATTAGTGAGATAAACCTTTCTTTGGTGGCAAATAATGTTAAATACAATATGATTAACATTGTTAAAATAAGTGTTAACAGCATTAAAACAGTGTGTCAATATCATAGAAATGCTTTTAAAAAAAGTATATAGATCCAAATATAGATTTTTCCTAAAATACTCAAGAAGACAAAAGTGTTCTATAAATACTGATGTATCATTTTCTTATTTTTATACATTTTTGTAAGATAGTAAAATTTCTACGTGAATAGTGTTTTCCGAAGTGAATAGTGATTTAAGTCATACTTAAAAAAAAGGTATATAGATCCAATTATAGATTTTTCCTAAAAATACTCAAGAAGACAAAAGTGTTCTATAAATACTGATGTATCATTTTCTTATTTTTTTACATTTTTTTTGTAAGATAGTAAAATTTCTACGTGAATAGTGTTTTTCGAAGTGAATAGTGATTTAAGCCATGCTTAAAACACTGATTTGGTCTTGTAAACAATTTTATTAGGAATAATAATAGAAGACAAAAGTGATCACCAATATGTTAGCAATTTAATTACTATTTTTATAATTTTTTTCAAAATTTTTGTTAAATAAGAATATAACAATATTTTCATTAGTATATTAATGTCGTTAACATTGTTTAATATGGTTTAACAGTATCATACATGTTCATTACAGCATTATAATACGCTCATTAAGTATAGTAATCTTGTCAATATAAATCTTTTAAACGCTTTATTAGTAATATTTTCACTAGCACTCTAACATTAACCCTTTAAGTATGTTATGGTGATTAATATTTTATGAAGCATAATGGCACTGTCAATTAATATTTGAAGCGTTTTAACAATGTTAATAATATTTTCGATCCTTTAAAAACACCTTAATACAAATTTTAGTTGGGTTGTGGTTAAAAGAGGAGGCAGCGTCTGGCCCTTCTATTGGGTTGCTGGAAGACCCTTCCATTGGGCTTGCTGGATGGCTCTTCCATTGGGCTTGCTGGATGGCCCTTCTTTTGGCTTGCTGGAAGGCCCTTCCTTTGGCTTGCTAGATGGCCTATTTCTGCTTAAATTGTAAATGATCAGCAGGCAGTGGCATGTTAAATCCCGGTTTAATGCATACATAATATTGATATTGTACACGAGTTAGTTAATGTTCACATACTGATATTGTACACAAGTTAATTATTGTTTACAGCTAATTAAGCACGGTATACATGTCTAAAACCTAACATAATATTGTACACCATTTAATCATGTGCAACATACATATTTAATCTGACGAATGTATATGCATGATTAATATATATATATATATATATATATATATATATATATATATATATATATATATATATATATATATATATATATATATATATATATATATATATAACCCATCTTACCAATGTTTAAATTACTGATGTTATAACTGCGTTTAACAAGGTTTAATATGTTTTTAGTAGTATTTCATTTATTGTAACAGTGTATAAATGAACACTGTCACCATCGAGCTTGTAACGGGTACTCCTGACCAGGGTGCCACCTTCTATCAACCCCTATATACTCCAAGAAAAAGGATGACAGCAACAGTGTAATAAAAGGGGACGTAATGGAACTCATTAACTTAGTAAATCTGCACTAGTTAGAATGGATAACTAATCATACAAATATCAATTCCCAGCATTGGTTTTACTTTATCTGTACCTTTGGATTCCAAATCTACCTTATAATCCTACCGGTCACACCTTGAATTCTATATTGGCTATAAAGAGTGAATGTCGCAAAAATATGTCTAATAATGCTGGCAAATAAGGGCCCGGTCTGGTCCTGGGAGGAGCGCCCAAAACCCGAGGGAAGATCTCTTTCTAGCGGTGTCTCGCATTGCACCGAACCACATTCTAGATTAAAGACATTCCATCACTCTCTCTCTCTTTACTTGACTTACTTGACTTGCGTGACCCGAATGGGTAATTACTTGAATGAATTGATTGATTTATGTGTATAGCCAATTCTAATTGCTGCTTGAACTTACTTGTTTATTGTGCTATCATGATTATTATTCCAGTTATTCACTGCTTGATATCAATTGCTATTCCTATGTGGAATTGATCTATAATCTCACTTTTACTCCAGTCGATTCCTTGTTGTCTACCTGTCTGCATGCATATACATATTTTTCTTTTACATTAAATGAATGTGTAATTCACTTATAGTATGTTAGAAATTGAGATGTAAATCCTACTGGGCGATTCGCTCATACAGTTGCTTTCTAACCTTTTCAGGAAATGTGGAAATCGATCAGGACTCAGTTGGGGATGAGACGGAGTGATGTAGTTTTATGTCTTAGATTTAAACCCTTTAGTTCATTTGTCACCGTCTGGTTTTGTAATAAGGGCTTGTAGCCTAATGGTAAAGAATGACTTGGATCAGTTGTAATCATCGGTGTTATCATTTTATGGAATTTTAGCAAATTTTGAATTAAATTGCGCACTCTATTCATGGTTCGATGGTAGGATCTCGAACGGTTAGATTAGCTCGCTTTGGTTCTATATAAAGGACTGTCGCGCCTCGAGTATACTTCCGCGCTCGGGACGTGACAATAACTCATCCTATTAGTCCCTTATTATGTTATCAAAGTTGCCCATGAAAATTGTAAAGTTCTCTTTTTTTCTAGGAGATAACTGTACAGATTGTTTTGGGTACTTTTTTGTTATTTGTTTAGGTTGCTTCTTGAAAATACTTACTGAATCAACACATCAGATTAATATATTGGAGTATACCATGTAGTTCAACTGCTGCCATTGGCAATGAATTATGTAACCTTGAAATCCTGAAGTGACAGAGATTGACTTGCAATGTAAATAGTACATTATCAGTGGGAGATCTGTGTGTCAATTTTACTAGGCAACTTACAAATATGATTTCCTGGATGGATGTGTAAGTAAGAAAATTGAAATGGAATTTGCACAAAGATGGGCATTGAGCATTTATACGAGATTTCAGCTTTACCACCATCCAGCAATTCTGTTAATCGAAGTCCATGACTGAAAAAGACCGGATAATGCGGTGCGTCACTTTTGAGGATAGCCAATGGATGAGAACAGGCCGGCAAGTTTCATTCAAGAAAAAAAAAGGTAAATTACATTAAAAAATATGGACCATTAGGACAAGATATGACATTCTGCCGGAAACGTTGGTGCATATTTCACTCAATTAAATAGTCCAAATGAATATGTACCAAAACTGCTATCTGAAGATAGTTTTCAGACCTGTCGAACGCGTTGACCATTAAACCATTCAAGAGAAGAGATCAACATAATCAGCAGTGTATTGAAACTCTCATTCAATGCTTGATTTCCAACCACATCCAATTGTGTAAGGTGCAAGTCCTTAAAGATGAGTATGGTTTCCCATGAATCAACCATGCTGTAGTCAAAAGTCTCAAACCCTTCAATACTTCCACTGGTGGTTGTGGTGTGGGACAAGGGTGAAGCACATAGATACCTTCTCGTATCAATTCAGTGTGCACCAATCTCGTTGCAGGAGATATCCAGTACTTTCAATGAGTTCATCATTTTCAAAGGCTCCAACGCAGTGATGCTGCTGATTTTATTGTTACTTAGGTTCAGGTTGGAGAGCTCTTGCATTGCCTCCAAACCTGGAATATACAAGTGGGTGAAAAAAATATTTCAACATGTTCTAATTTTCCTGCCTTCTTAGGAAAAAAGGAAAAGAAAGGGTAAAGAACATAAAATAGGCTACCAACTTGCCATTCAGGTGCAACTGTTCAGTGAAAAACAACCCAACCGCCCCCACACAAAAGGTTAGACTCTACATCAATCACATATCTAATGAATTAGCATATAAATTATGCAACGAAAGTAAACTCTTTTAGGCCAGATCTTCAAAGGCATTGCAATCAATGAACTTTTAAATGCTTATGCACATAATGTTACATCTTGATAGAAGACACTGGTCAGCGATTATGCAGTGGTGCTGGATTATGCAGCTTTATGATATTTGGGTGGTTTATTATGCAAAGAACATAAGATTTAAGTCTACCTAAGATCTCTTGCAAACAAATGAACAAGTGTTGGATTAGAATATAGGGCTCCAGTTTTTGCATCTGCTTCATAAGTTTCTTTCACAATCATTTACATATTTCAAAAACTAGCAACTAGGTGAAAAGTCTAATTTTTCTCAACCAGAACCCCCCTCCCCTCCCACCGGCGACCCCCCCTCCCCCCACCCTCTGTGAACCCCCCCTCCGACCTCCGAGCTCCCTGAACCCCCCTCCAATCTCCGACATCCCCCTCCCCCCTTTCTCCCTGAACCCCCTCCCACCGACGAGCTCTTCCTCCCCTCCCACCGTCCATGAAACCCCCCTCCCCTCCCACCGACGAGCTCTCCCTCCCCCTCCGAGCTCCCCCCAGCCCCTCACCATCCCTGAACCCCCCCTCCCCTCCCACCGATGAGCTCTCCCTCCCCCTCCGAGCTCCCCCTCCCCCCCCACCGTCCCTGAAACCCCCCTCCCCCTTCCCCCCTGCTGGCCCGTCCCTCCCAGTCCAACCTCCCCCGCCCCCCAACCCACCGGAACCCCCCCTTCGGAACCCCTCCCAGATGATTCCCAACCTCCAAAAACAAAAAAAAATGACAATGGCACCAGCGGGGAATGGGGAGAGGGAGAGGGAGAGGGAGGGGGCTTACCGGATCGGAGAAGATGGCGAGGGACAGCGAGGAACGGAGAGGGTGGCGATGGCGAAGACCGTGTCCAAGACGGTGATGTACCCGTGGCGACGGTGATGTATTGGTGGCGACGATGAGCTCAGGTGACGACGGCAAGGACGCCACCGGAATGGGGGAGGAGGGGCGCCCGACGGGGATGGCGACCTACCACGACTCCGGCCGGGACGACGACGAAGGCGAGCTCCGACGGGGTCTCGTCCGCAGGGAGAGAGTGGAAAGAGAGAGTGAGAGTGTGACTGAGTGGCAGGGAGAGGGTTCGGTCGCAGGTTAGGGGAAAAATTTTCGACGGATTCAGACGGAATTATATTCCGTCGGAAATGTCGTCGGAGTTCAGACGGATTATTTTCTGTCGAAATAGCCATATGAACTTATGATAGATATTCAGATGGATTCTAATTCATCTGAAATACAGATGAAATTTCTCACCGACTGTGATCGTCGTAATTTATGACGAGTATTCAGACGGATTATTTTCCGTCTTCCGTCTGAAAATTCCGTCTGAACTCCCGCCTTTTCTGGTAGTGACATATCCAAAAAAAAAAGAAGTTGGTGGTCTGAGTTTGATATCCAATTAATAAAATAGGCAGCTTCAACACAACAATGGTCGAAAACTTGTCTTCTTGAATAAATTAAATTAATTTATGAGAAATATTTATTACCTGTGCAGAAAGGTAAATTTATTATGTCTTGTCTCTCGTTGGGTCACATATCATATATACAGTGTGTGGACTCCACTTTTTGTTAGTTTTGCGCGTATTTGTAATGAGATTTTTAATGCTATTATAAGGGTGACAAATAGTTATTTAAGAGTGAAAAATAACTATCTAAAAATGACAAATAGCAATGTAAGGGTGATGAACAGTCAACTCCTATATATCAACTTTTACGTATTTTCGAGATGACGAGTGAGACTTCTAATATTAGTTGAAGGTGACAAATAGTTATTTAAAGGTGAAAAATAGCTATCTAAGGGTGACAAATAGTCAACTCCCGTCAATTTTTACACATTCTCGAGACGACGAATGAGACTTCCAATGTTATTTAAGGGTGACAAATAACTATTTAAAAGTGAAAAATAGCTATCTAAGGGTTATAAATAGTCAACTCCTATTAGTTTTCACGCATTCTTGAGACGATGAATGAGACTTCTAAAATTATTTAAGGTGATAAATAGCTATCTAAAGGTGAAAATAGGTATCTAAATATGACAAATACATGAATAAAGGTGACAAATAGATGGAAAGGTACATAAACATTTAAGAACTATTTAAAGAATTTAATAGGCGAGACCCATGTGCCAATTAATGATATGGACAAATAACATGTTAGACGTGTAACTTTTCTTCCCGTCCAAAAAGATGACTAGAATTTCTCTTAATTTATTTAATAATGTGTTCATGTTTTAGATTACGCAGAGCACAGGGAGGAGGCTTACAACAATCATGTATGTCCCGATGGATTGCCATCTTTTAGATTACAAGGGAGAGATAATTAATTAATTAAAAGATGTTGATGGCCTTCTTCGATCGGACAGCTCATATGCATGGCCATGCCCCGTTCATTAATCATGTAGCAGTCGCCGTATACGTACGTACGACCCAATAGTTTACTTTGATGAGTCTGCCCTGCACAATACCTATATATATATATATGTGTGTGTGTGGGGGGGGGGGGGGGGGGGGGTGGCACATAGAGGTTCAGGTCGAAGCACCCCCTGTTCAGGTCGATGCTTCTGCGGCACCCCTGATGCCCCACCCGCCCTGGTCGATGCCACCGTTCAAGTCGATGCACCCTCCCCTGCTGTCGTTCAGGTCGAAGCACCCCCCCCCCCCCCCCCCCCCCCCGTTCATGTGGATGCATCCCACCCTTGCTGTCGTTATTCCCCAGCCATCGGTTGCTGCTGCTTCGCCTGCCCGCTACCACTGGATGGGTGGCCCAACCCAGGCGGTGGAAGCAACCGACCGGGCAAGCCCGAAGGCGTGGCCCCTCGCAGGTCTCAACGGCGTACCCACTCTTCCTCCCCGAGCCGTGCTACTTCGTCTCCCTGAGCTGTTGCCTGCTCTAGTTCTCTCAGGTCGACCTCTTGTTTGTGGTTCGTTGTTTTGGCCTCGTGTTTGGCTGTTGCTTGTGTTCTTCTTTTGATTTTTTTGGACTTTGCCGTTGTATTTTATTGGCCTTTTTTTTAACTGAGGTCATACTTGCAAGAAGCAGGGGGAGAAACTCGACCCCTGCCACCTTACAAGATGATTATATATATATTAAGCAAAAGTAAAGAGAGTGGATTTGGGGTACATGGAATCACAAAGGTCGGGAGGGACATCCTACTACGGAAGAGAGGAGCCCAAATACAGTAATTGGGCAAGGCCCACTAAACCCAGAAAAGTAAAAATGAAACGAAGCCTAAGACCTGGGGAAACGAAGCTGAAGTGAACATGGCCGCCAGAGATGCAAAGCTGGCCGGCAGATAGGGTGGCAGACCTTGAGCCGGGGCAGGACACGAGGGAGGTAACAACCCCAGGGGGACTACGCCGGAGAGGAAGCTCCAGCGGTGGACAACGGACATGGGGTGCACCACCGAGAAGACCACGATCACCGGCAGGTTGACGCGATCTTTGGCCACACCTGACATAGGACCCGAAGCAGGCACAAAGATGGAAGGGGAAGCAGCACCAACGCCCCCCGAGGGTGAGACAGATGAGCGCCAGCAGAGGCAAAGGATGGCAGGATGCTAGCACGGGGCGAAGAGGCACTGTCCTCCAGACGCGGGCCACTAGAAGAGGCAGCATGA
Organism: Amorphophallus konjac; assembly: GCA_022559845.1. Taxonomy (NCBI): domain Eukaryota; kingdom Viridiplantae; phylum Streptophyta; class Magnoliopsida; order Alismatales; family Araceae; genus Amorphophallus; species Amorphophallus konjac. Next base: position 578,771,122 of record CM040121.1, on the reverse strand, counting down.
TCATGGCCAAACGACGGTGGCTACGGAGCAACACGAGCAACGAGCGATGGGGCAACGCCGGCGGGCAGAGCTAGGCCGGAGGATGTCACGACCAAGCACCGCCACCGAGGAGGGAGCAGGTTTCCCCCTATGGTCCCTTCACGGGCAGGGGTACCGAGCGCGAGGAGGCAGAGGGGGCTCCGTCGCCGGCGGGTGCAAGAACGTGGGCTGAAGGGCCAAGCGACGGGCCCACAGAAGAGCACGAGGGCAACCGAGCGAAGGACGAACTCAATCGGGAGGTTGCGTGAGCTGGTCACCAAAGACGTGTCGACAGCCAACCGGTAAGAGACGAGGGACTCACGGTATGAAAGACGAGGAGCGGGGGCAAGGGCAAGCACACCCGTGGAGACGGTACTGGAGGAAGCGACGGGCGCAGCATCCCCCATGGAGGGTAGCGTGTCGGAGTGGTGATAGACGTGTCGATGTATCATAGGCGGAGCGGCTGAGGGATCGGCCGAGGGAACTGGACGGCGCCGGAGAGCCCTCCTGAGGAAGGCCTAAGGCCACCGGAGGGAGACCCAGTGGGCGAAGACGCCAAGATGGCCACGGTCGGAGTGCCCGTACAGACGAACCTGAGAACCACGGTGGCAGGGACCACCGGCGCTGGAGGGGCCTCCAGGCGAGGGAGAAGCAGCCCCACGGCGGAGGGCAAGGGAGGGCCGTATCGAAAAAAATAGAGCACCGTAATGTGCCGACATCCCATCGAAGCGGGGAACGTGGCGGCCGGAAGAGCAGCAGATGAAAGCAAGTTGGCAGGGGGGTTAGACCGAAAGCGCAGAAGGTAGGGGGGTGACCAACAAGGGGCCCGCAACGGCTAAGAGAGCTCCTGTCGACAGCCTGGGGAGGAGCCAAGATCAGACGGCTGCGTCGGGGGAGCAGCAACCTGAGGTACGCGGCTGGCCGGCGGCTGGGGAAGCACCGGAAGCTGGCAGAGTTGGCAAGCCAAGACCATTTCCCGCTGGAGAAGAGGGCAAAACAGCAGCGGAAGGGGTTCAACCAGAGAGATCGGGCACCATCGCAGGGCCACCCACGGCAGCTGAAGACGACGGAGCTCTGAAGGTACTAGGGGGAGACTCAGGAGAAGCTGCAGCTCCCCCAGCAGCCAAGGGGTGAGCCAGGGCGAGAAGAGCCTTCCACAGAGCAAACCAAGGTAGGAGAAGGCAACGCGGCGGGGCCGTAAACCGCGACAGCACGGACGGAGGAGGTTGCAGAAGAGCAGCTCCATCCAGGAGAGACCACTGGGGGTGGCAAGAAAGCCACCGAGTGCGGGGAAGACCCGAGCAGGAGGGGGGTGGGAGACCATGACGGTCCAGCACCGCCTGGAGCAGCAGAAGGTGGCCGTACAAACGGCGCCAGGAACTGGAGACCCGGCGAGGGAGACGACGGTGCCGCCGGCGGCAGAAGGCAACGGCGGGAAGGCGGTGGCTCGGGATGGCAAGAGGTCAGGAGGACCAAAATGGGCAGCAGGAGCTCCCCCCCCCCCCTCCGGCCATGGCCGGAGAGGGGGGAGGACGGGGCTACGGAGAGCTTCTTCAACGAGAACTTCCGCGAACTCTCACCCAACCTCCCACTCTTAGTTTATTGTATTGGCCTTCTTGTTATCGGTGTTCCTCCTCTCCCAGACTTTGCTCGTCTCTTGTATCCCCCCTATGTTATGTTTCTTTTCTTTTCTGCTCTTCTTAATGGAAAATCGTTTGCCTGGTGACCGGGGTGACACGTCATGTCCCTTCCGTAATGAAGGGATATATAAACGGATTCCCTCGTTTTTCACCTTACAGGTATTGCCTTTCAGTTAAAAAAAATAGAGGTTAGAAAAAATGTGATTAAAACACCTTAAGTACGTACTCAGTATTAATTAAAGGTCTTAATTGTGCATATATATAAGCACACAATTAAATGCGAGTAATAACCTTTCGAAAAGGCCAGGGACAAAGCTATAATATAGATTACCTAGGGTAAAGAAAATATTATCGAACAAAATACCCAATGCGGGGAAATTAAAACTTTATTGGAAATGTCGTGATATATGCAGAGAAGTTTAATTATAAGCCGATTATGTATGTATAGAGTCAAAAAGCAACTCCATCGGCCCATAATTTCTCAAGTGACCACGTAAATTAAGTCTGGCCATGCATGCTTCTACGATAGTTGACTAGTGTTAAAACTAGTTAGAGAACTAGTTAGAGGACCTTTCATGTACAGGATGGACAACGTTTGTGGGATGGACTTCATCTAGGATTTTGAGGATCGGTTCACGGCTTAATTAATTAGGTGTGCACTGGGCAAGACCGGTGTTCGACGGCATTTTAAAATTGTACAAAGAGCCACTTCGACACTCTCGTCGTACTCCTCCGTTAACTAGGCAAAAGGGTGAGTGATTGGTAGACGAGATGAGACAGGTGCTGAACATGATTTCAGAATCATGCAGAAGACTCCTTTAACACTCCCGTCGTACTTCTCCTTCAACTGGGCAAAGGTGCGAGTGACTACTAGATGGGGTGAGACAAGTGTTGAATAGGGCTTCAAAATCGTGCAGAGGACTCCTTCAACACTCTCTTTGTGCTCTTCCTTCAATTTGGAAAAGGAGAGAGTGGATGAGAAATGAGATTCAAAAATGTGCAGAAGATGTTGTTTTCTCACCAAAAATGAGGATGGGAGAGGAAGAAGGATAAAAGAGACATTGTGTTGATGTCTTTACGGTGGAAAAATCACCTATTTAATATCTTTGCTGTAGAGTCATCATATCTCGTTTTCTCTGTGAGTGCATGCCCAGTCACATCTGCGTGGACCAATTGGAGGGAATGTTACGCGTTGAGTTGATCTAATTGCAACCAAACCTTCAAAGCATTACTCTGTAACGATGTACGCAGTGGCGGAGCCAGAAATGTTTGAAAGGGGGGGCAAAATATAATTAATATAATAAAAATTATTTATTTTCATTCAAGTAGAAGATATTTTACAAGTGAGTCATCCAGGACGGATCTTCATATTCTGAAAGCGTTATATTATTATCTCATTGTCAATATTCTCGAATGCCTCCTTCTCAATATATGTCACAAAATTATCATTCATCCATTGATCATCACAAAAATTACTTAAACTTCAAAATCAGATGCAGTGTTTCCGACAAGTGGGAGCCGACTTTATATTATATAATCGAGATAATGAATCACAAACATGAACAACTAAGAGGGAGAGCCAGGTTAAGCTACTGACATATGCAAAATCCCCGTGATTGAAAATACACAAAACAAGAATTAAAAAGAAAGATAAAATTAAAGTCCTGAATGAAATGTCTTCGCCAAGTAAAACCTCATAGTAAAGCCTTACGATTACAGCAAAGTCACCAAATAGATAACTAGAGAACTGAGTAAGGTAAAAAATTAACCGTATGGACAGAGAAGCTCCTCAGAGTGGAGTGGGGTGTGTGTGTGTGTGTGTGGGGGGGGGGGGGGGGGGGCAGACGTTCAGATCGGAGAGACCTTCTACAAGGCTACAAATCAACTATCTGCACAGCCCGATAGCCTTTTTTTATTTATGTTCAACCATCAAAAAATAACCCTACATAACTACAAACAAAGTTTCTCAACCGACAGTCGCAATATATTTTTACGATTATACTGTGCTGCTTTTATCCTCTTTTACCTCTTTTAAGCTTTTATCTTACAAAAGAAAATCTTCATCGTCGATTTACGGTTAAATAACCAATTAATTAATATGGGTGATAAATATCCACCATCAGTAGATATTTTAACTTAATCGTGAAACTTAGATATCCACCGTCGATAGACTCAAAAAAATTCAACCGGGAGTGAAGGGTAAATGCAAAGACTGAGAAAGATTTAGCCAAGTCAAGGGGGGGGCAGAAACTTATATATATATATATATATAATCAGCAAGGCCGGCCTCCAGAAACTTCCACCAATATAATTAATTTTGCAGCGACGTGTCCAAACTGATCATTCAAATAAATAGTGAAATGGAGAGGAATATTTAAGATTTTTCAGACTTAATTAATTAGGAATAAGATTCTGATTTATTTCCACGAGCAGGATTAACACGTAGAGACATTAAGACTGATCAGTACATTATTTATTTTGGGTGCTGTAAAGTGAGCCACATAGCTAGCTGCATGTACGTAGAATCACATTCACAGGGGATGCCTCGGCGCTCTTGCACTCAAGGGATATATCCTCCACCGCTCGATGCAGAGCCGGAGCCGGAGCCGGATCCCGAGCCTGAGCCCGACCCACCGACACCGCCGCCGCCGCCGCCGCTCCCACCACCTCCGCCGCTCCCGTAGGCACTGGAACCCCCATAGCCGTACCACGGACCAGAGGTGGAGGCAGAGCCGGAGCCGGAGCCACTTCCGGAGCCGGAGCCATGGCCTCCGTTAGCACCACCTCCCCCTCCGCCGCCGCTGCCTTCACCGCTTGCAGATGCGGAGGACCCTCCTTCATAGTAATACCCAGAGTTGTAAGCAGAGCCGGAGCCAGAACCGGCACCAGACCCTGACCCGAAGCCACCGTTTGAACCACCCCCACCGCCACCTCCGCCGCCATTGGCGCTGGCATCGGCGGAAAGCACCCGGGCAGCGGAGGCCGCACTCACGCAGAGCACAAGGAGGAGGCCTACGACCATCATATTATTCCTAGGGAACGCCATTTTCTAGGTCACAAGGGGGTGTACTTGTTTTGATGTGGAAGGCTGGGGGAGGAACAGGGGGGGTATTTATAAGGTTGCAGTGCCTTCGTATGCATGCATGGGGGGAGAGCTAGCGGGTGGTAGAGTAGGAACCACGTCATCCACCGCCATCCTCACCCACACAGTGGTGCACATGGCTTGGATGCGGTTGACTTGACTTCATCTGTGCGTGGTGTTGTGGTTGACTTAACATGTTGGCGATCGACGTGAAATTTCCAGGGATAACGGCACCTCATGGGCTGACAAACTTCCTGCGCAGTGCACGGTGGGGAAGTGGGGAGTACAATACTTTGATCAAGGCAACAAGTCCGGCAGCGCCCATGGCAACTGCTCCGATCGAACATTAGATAGATGAAGTCACATGCACGCGCTTTAACCAGAGAGAGAGAGAGAGAGAGAGAGGTGACTTAATTAGGCGCTGTTAATCTTCGTTTGACCCGCTCATGCGCTGCCTTTTTGGTTCATTTGGTTATTTGACATCAACGACCGATTTCTTAATGGTATTCAAGCTTCACAAGTCTTTAATCATTCAGATGGATGTCACGTTATATATATATCCATCGCAAGATATATCCTCACATCTAGTCATCCTCGTCCGCGCATGCAGTTGATCACGTACCTGGATCGAAGGGACTTTTGGACGTGCCCTTACTCCATTTGCATGCACGTTATTCCTCGGCTAGGGTGGATTTGCATACGACAGATCTACCGGCCCGCGAGTTTGACCCGATATTAATTCAGGTTGTTCACCTTTTTTCAATATGTGAATTTTTAATAGGGCTTAAAAATCGGAACCCAATTATAAACTGGGTCGGGCTCGAGTTTTTAGATGGGCTCGTCATATTGGCCCGGCCCTGACATGTGATAGTTTTAAATGTTTTGTTAGAAGTCTAAATCCGAATTCAAAATGCTATCAAAAGATTATGTTAAGAGTGATTATATGAAAATCTATAAGAATAAAAAAATTCTTAAAGATTTTTTTCGAGCACAAGCTAATTCTGTTTGTTTAATAATGGATATGTGGACTTCCATAGAGATGTCTCTATGATAATTGGCATATACTTTATTCTCTTCCATGCCATAATATCTCACGTTCTGGAACGTGGTGTGGCCTTTTTCCCACTACCTTCTCCAATTAAACCCAAACCCGACTTGATAACTAATTAACTCCCGGTGGGATCAATTTTGCTTACGTTCGTAACTCTCTAAATTTTCATAACAACGATCTGAGTCTGCTTAATTAGGACCTGTCTTCTATTCTGCCCTCGATCGTGATCATCAAAATGAAACCCCCAAAGTAATGCACGTCTCTAGGCGCCGCCAAGGCCTGTAAAAGATACATAATAACAACACCGTAAGGTACCCAACAATGGCTCATTTTACTTTAATATTTATTTTCTCCTCCACCAATTATTGACTTAAATACTATAAAGATTCTCTTGGGACATCCCACCCCGGGCCAAAAAAATTTCTTCGCAAGAGAGGGATCGGCATCACCACGCGGCACCTCTCATCTCATTCCTTCAATTCTGAGAGGACACCTCCTCTCCATACCAAAAGAAAAGGATCGACTAACTAGCCCCCAATGCATGCTCGGCTCGCCTCTCAAGAACTCTATTTTTCACCGTTCAAAATCTCTTGCTCAGTCCTGATTACAAACACAACTCAGTGTTACACAACAAAAAAAGTAATAATATTTCTTGGATTGGAGCTTCCATCGAGCCTGCACACGCCGCATGGAAGAACTCCACCGTGATGGATCTATGTTTCTCTCTGTATATGCCTTAATTAATACAGGCTTGTTGCTTCGTGGCCGTTATTCCTGGTAGTATTTGAAAAAACCTTGCGTATTCCTTTAATTCCATTGGTTTCCAGAGCTGTTCGTACGTAGTATCACCGCTAAGGTGGTGCTGTTGAGATCTTCGTTTGACAGCTCACGGATTGGTGTTTTCAGTCAGTTCGTTCATTTGGTCATATTTGACTTGACAAAGTCTGATCAGCCGCACCAGTCTTAATTAGCGGAGAGAATCGGCTGTGAAAATCTTGAGAACATTATTATGGTAATTAATTAATTAACACTGCAGCAATATATTTAATCACCTGCTCCTTCATTGACCCGAGTTTGATTTGATGACGTACCGCCAACGTTTAGGTTTTCTGATACCGCGTGCGGTCTACCTATACATAGCTAGCTAGCTTTGACGGGAGAGCAGGGCGTAGCGTTATCGAATGAAGGGGATGACCACAACACATTGGAATAGTATATATTTGATGTTGAAATTTACTCTATAACTTAGAAAGGTATTTTCTAAATTACTATCCAATATCGCATATCGCATAAGCAACCCATGGTTATTTTGTCAGATCTCTACGGTGTCAAATACTGTAACCAATTAAGTTGTCACCCAAGTCAGTTGTCATCACATTAAATCACTATATTCTATATTGAGAGCAGTGGACATCATTGTTACACATCGTCTAAATTTATTACCAAAAATCTGAACCAATCACATTCAACTTTCTTATGTGGTGACATCGAGAGTAGACGCTGGGCAACCTACAATCATCTCCCACTCACGTAAGATTATTAAATAGAATTAGAACGACTTCGAGTAAATTTTCTATTGAGAGAGACACACATTCTCATATCAATAAGCTGCAAATAAATGCGATCACATCGCAATAGCACTCAACCACGTGGCGCTAAATAAACATGCTCATGTATGCATGATTGTAAGTATAAATGCAAAATAAATTTGCACATACATGCAAAATAAATTTGCACAGTATTAAATAGTATCATATATGCAAAACAAATTTACATTATGTAAAACGAATTTGCACAAAAATAAATAGATAAATGTGACATATTATCATGAAACATATTCATGACTGAAAATTAAATCCGACTCCATGCTTATAAGAGCGTAAATTCAAACATATTAAAAATGCACCTTGAGCATGGTCTAAATTGCACAAATGCAAGAAAAGTCGGAAATAGCAGTAAACCACCACTCTCATTCCCTTAGAGGTTTTCATAACATGGTATGGCAGTGATGCATAGTGGAACTAATTATTCCACAAACATCGTATAGCTGTACAAAACAGTGTACTGGAATTATCAGAACCCATCCGAGATACGATTTACAGGATGTCAGCCGAGTCGTCTCAACAGCACTATTTGCCGTTGCCGTGGTCACTACCACCGGAAAGGGTAGCAAATAGCCATTTTTATGTCAGATCCTCTTTATCTATCAGTCCGAGGGATAAACGTTGCAATACACACATGCTCGTGTTAGCCCAAGGAAGAGAGGATACCATATCCGCTGACAAATCTATCGTAAATTAAACCCGCGACAAAACTCTGAGCTCTCATACCACTGTTGGAAAAATCTCACGGGGATATATACAACAAATATATATAACCAAACGAGTTCAGAGTGGGAGGACGTACCTCGCAGCGGAAACGAGACAGACACACATAACAACGGAAGCGGAAACAAAAAAAACATGTGTGTACATGCAGTATCCGTATACAAGATCGGCTACCAAAGTCGACCCTTACCCGTGAATCATCGCGGAGTCACAGAGCGGGCTACTAGACTCGACTCCAAGGGTCCACACTCCAAATCCAGGGACTATGGTGATGGTTCCCCCAGATATACAGACCATACTCATCACGGGACTAACCTGTGACTAATATCGTACAATCGGCACACCGACGCACTACCCTCGTCGCTATTCCATCTAACATATAGATGAGAAGATGATGAGAGAGAAGGGACAGAAAGAATCGAGAGACGAGACTGCCACAGCCATCACGGGCGCTATGCTCTCGTGCACACATCCTCTCTCTTATACACTTATCTGTCGCCTCACACACATACCTTGGCTTATGGAGACGAACTCCCACCATGGTACATCTTCCGACGTCCTCGTACTCAACGGACCGACGCGGGCATCGTGACGTCATCCACTGACACGTCGTCTCTCGAGCCCCGCACACATAGTGTCATCTCCTCTTGACACACATAATGCTCCCCTCTCTCCTTTAATCTCTTTCTTTAACAATCCTTTGTTATCTCTTTTTCTCTGCCTTTAACCAACCCCCTTAGGGGGGTATATATAGGGGGGACGAGAGGAGAGGGAAGGAGATGAGATCAAGGGCGAGAGAGGCGTCGACGGGAGGAGATAAGGCGGAAGACGGAGGCGGATAAGGAGGAAGAGGAGGGGCCGGGGGGCCGCAGTGGTGCCCCGCGAGTGCGCCCCGCGCGCGGAGCGTGCGCGTGCTCACGGGTGGGCGCACGCAGGCACGCTTCCGGCACGCGCACGGCCGCCGTGGCGGGCGCGCCCCGTTGGCGGGCCCAATGGGCACCGCAGCCCATTAACAGTAATTAATTAATTAACACCGCAGCAATATATTGTTTAATCACTCGATTACCACGTTGTACACCCATTTCTATCCACATCCTCATGATCCATGTAGTTGACGTTGGGGAGGGGAGACCCGCGCTGTGGGCACAGCCAGCTGCTCCTTCGTTGACCCGAGTTTGATTTGCTGACGTACCGCCAACGTTTAGATTTTCTGATATCGCGTGCGGTCTACCTATACATAGCTAGCTAGCTTTGACGGCAGAGCAGGGCGTAGTGTTGTCGAATGAAGGGGATGACCACAACACGGGAAACGGCAAAACCAATCCAGCCGTGTACGTACGAGTCAATTAGTACTGCCGCGAAGTTTGCTCGTAATTCGCATGCACATCCAGCTGGGATGTGATTAATCGAGCTATATATACTGCATGCCTCCATTCCACTTGTTCAATTAATTAAAGTAAGTAATTAAGTAACCATCCTAGTTTGAACTGCGGGTGCACGGAGAGAGAGAGAGATCTAGATCTCCATGACGGTACGTACTACTGGAGTTCCACGTGGCAAATATGGACTGCAGGCTCCATGAAATTATAAGCTCCATAATTCAACTTGCTCCGCTAAGTATGTAATACAATTGAGTTAATTAGTACGTACGGGTTCAATATATAGAAGACCAATTAGTAAATGGCAATTACTTTTATGATCTGATCAGAAGTTTTCACGCTGTAATATGTATATCGAAAGATGTTTGTTGAGCAGAGACATGAATATCGATCGAGAAGACCTCCAATTAATACGCATGCAGCTTCTCTCTCTTGTGGGGAGCTGAATGGTAATTACTTTCAATGTTGGATATACCCGTTATTATTCCTAATTAATTATTAAGGGATGATTACTAGTCGCCGTTTTTTTAAAATTATTCTGGTGATCTACTATTGGTTCCGGCTTATAATTAATTGTTCATAGTTCCGGCAGTGAGCACTTTTGGTGTGACATACCCCCTAAAAAAAAGTTGGTGATCTGAGTTTGATATCTAATTAATAAAACATGCAGCTTCGACACACAGCAATGGTGGGGTCGGAAACTTGTGTTTTTGAATAAACCGAATGAATTAATTTATGAGAAATATTTGTTACTCGTGCGGAAGGATAAATTTATTGTGTGACTTGTTGAATCCACGAAATCGCGATGTTCTCATTTAACTAATACGGGACTATTACCCAGGGGATTATGTCCAAATATTCTAACACTCTCCCTCATGGTCAAGATGAGCCGTGGATATTAATTGGGTGGAGGTGACAAGATAAGAGGAGTTAGGTCAAGACCATGCTCTGACACCATGTTGAATCCACAAAACTGTGGTGTTGAGATACACAGACCCAGGGTCATAAGCATATAAATCACAACTCATTTAACTAATGCGGGACTATTGCCCAGAGGACTATGCCCAAATATTCTAACACACCGTTTATTAGTTTTGCGCGTATTTCTAATGAGATTTCTAATGTTATAAGGGTGACAAATAACTATTTAAGGGTGAAAAATAGCTATCTAATAATGACATGTAGCAATGGAAAGGTGACAAATAGTCAACTCCTGTCAATCTTTACGTATTTTCGAGGTGACGAACGAGACTTTCAATACTATTTAAGGGTGACAAATAACTATTTAAGGATAAAAAATAATTATATAAGGGTGACAAATAGTTCAATTTTCGTGTATTCTCGAGGTGACGAATGAGAGTTCTAATGTTATTTAAGGGTGATAAATAACTATTTAAAGGTGAATAAATATCTAAAGATGACAAAAGAAGTAAGTAAGGGTGACAACTAGTTAACTCATGTCAATTTTTACATATTTATGAGGCGACGACTTAATAACTATGTAAAGGTGAAAAATAACTATCTAAAGATGACAAATACGTGAATAAAGGTGACAAATAGATGAAAGTGTAAGAATTATTTAAAAGTTTTAATAGATGAGATATATGTGCCAATGATATGAATCAATAACACATTAGACGGATAACATTTATACAGGTCTAAAAGAATAGACAACATTTCCCTTAATTTGTTTAATAATTCGTTCATCTTTTAGATCACGCAGAGCACGAGGATGCTTACAACAATCAAATATGTCCCTACGGATCGCCATGTTTTAGATTACAAGGGAGAGATGACTTAATTAATAGATGCTGCTGGTCTTCTTCGATCGGACAGCTCATATGCATTGCCATGCTCCGTTCATTAATCTGGCCATTTGACTTCAATTCAACGACCGTTTCTAAATGATATTCGAGCTACACAAGTCTGGTTCCAAACGAAGCTATAATATAATTAAAAGCTTGAGATGGTAAAAATATAATTAAAATCATGTAGCAGTCGTCGTATACGTACGTACGACCCAACAGTTTACTTTAACGAGTCTGCGCAAGACCTATATATATATGTGCATAGAGGTTAGCAAAATAATGATTAAAACACCTTAAGTACGTAGTACTCGGTATTAATTAAAGGCCTTAATTATGCATAAATATAAGCACACAGTTAAATGCGAGTAATACCCTTTCGAAAATGTCAGGGACAAAGCTATAATATATATTACCTAGGGAAAAGAAAATATTATCGAACAAAATGCCCAATGCGGGGAAATTAAAACTTTATTGGAAATGTCATGATATATGCATAGAGCTTTAATTATAAGCCGATTGTGTATGTATATATAGAGTCAAAAAACAACTCCCATCTGCCCATAATTTCTCAAGTGACCACATAAATTAAGTCCGGTGGTCATGGTTCTACGATATCTATTGAGTACTGTTATTAGAACTAGCTAGAGGACCTTTCATGTACAGGATGGACAACATTTGTGGGATGGACTTCATCTAGGATTTTGAGGATAGGTGTGCACATATATATCACGTTCTAATGGTTACCCCAATTAATTTGTCTATCGCTCGAGGTAATCAGGGGACATATATATATATATATATATATCATGGTTTCTCATCTTAATTTTAGATGCCAGGGATCGATGCCCCATATTATTATTAATGTAATCCGAAAGTCCAGGTCCGACGTCGTTGTTGCACTAACCGGTAGGATCGGAGAGCGATCATCCATTGTCTAAGTCGTACCTAGGATGTTATATACATGTGACGTCGGTATGTCACTTGTGAGACTCGTCGACAATTCGGATATGGAGCGGATCGTGTGACATTTGAATTCGTATTCGATTTATAATTAAATTATTTATTATTTAATTAAATTATTCATCGAATATTTTATTTAAATAATTATCTGATTAATGTAAATTTAAATTTAATTTAAAATTTAAACAGATAATTACTAGGTCTACTTAGAGGTGGATCGTGTGAGCCGTGCGGGAGTGTCATAAGTTAATTTTATTTTGAGAGTAGGTTATTAAAAGATTAGACTTCATCTTAAAAAATAGGAAGAGATTTACCAAATGGGTATAAGTGAAATTATTTTTAAATTACATTTTGAGATAAAAAAGTGGTAAAAAAGAGTAATCAAACAACATATTAAGATTAGGGTAATAAGTTTTCAGTTCAGTATGTAATGTTTAATCTAAGTGTAAAATATTTCACTCTTGTGTAATATGATGCAAAAAGGATGATCGCTCGTTGAACATAGTCCAATTCTCCAAATGTTCAAAATGTCATCGTCTATGTGTGATCGTCCAAGTCTCTATGTTGGCCTTCGTAAAGAGGGCCGACCAAGCAAGCTGTCTTAGGGTAATAAGTTTCAGTCGAGTGTAATATGTTTTAGTCCAGTACAACGTATTTTTAATACAGTGCAAATTGATTCAGTCCAGTGTAAACTTTTTTAGTCTAATATGTAATGTTTAATTTAAGTGTAAAATATTTCACTCTTATGTAATATGATGCAAAAAGAATGATCGCTCGTTGAGCATAGTCCAATTCTCCAAATGTTCAAAATGTCATCGTCTATGTGTGATCGTCCAAGTTTTCAAGTTGGCCTTCGGCAAGAGGGCCGGCCAAGCAGGCTATCCTAGGGTAATAAGTTTCAGTCCAGTGCAACACATTTTCAATACAGTGCAAACTGATTTAGTCCAGTGCAAAATATTTCACTCCAGTGTAATAAGATGCAAAATGGACGATCACTCTTTCAGCACCTATCTCGGACCCCAAAGACTCAAACTGATTTAGTCAAGTGTAATATGTTTCACTCCAATACATTGTGTTTCGTTACAATTAAGAAAAAAACACAGCAAGTTTATCATGGTAGTGTAAAATACTTCATTCTGCTGTACAATAGGTTTCAATCATGTTCAAAATATATCATTACGTTATAATATGTTTCATTCTGATGTAAATGAAAAGAAATCTCTACACTACATTGCTCGATCGTAAGTAGAAGTAATCATCAAAGACACATTTCAATACAGTGAAAAATGTTTACATCTCTTTGCTCTTTTGCATTATCTTCGACACTTTTCAATAGTACTGTACTGTATTCTTTTCTTTCTCTTCCTTCCTTTCCTTGCAATAATTGTTGGATATTTCACAATACTGTATTCTTTTCTTTCTCTTCCTTCCTTTCCTTGCAATAATTGTTGGATATTTCACAATTAATTCTAAGTTGACATATGGAGGACCCCTGACTATACCTAAAGGACCGACCTCTTTGATCATTTTGGAATGCATATGAGAAATGTTTGCATCCACCAATTTAGACATCAGGTTTGGCACCTCATTTAATGCAAGTTGACATTCCTACAAAAAATGTATAAAACTGACATATTCATATTACGGATAAATATTACAGTGCACTATATTTCATTTCAAAGCAACGGGTTTCATTATAGTGCAAAGTTTGTCATTACAATGCACTATATTTTAGTCTAGTGAAAAACGTGTTATTCCAATACAATAAGTTTCAATGTAATTTAAAATATAGCATGGCAGTGCAAAATCTATTATTACAGTACAAAGTGTATCAGTCCAGTGCAACACTTTTTATTGCAGTGAAAAATTTATCATTATAGTACACTATGTTCTATGCTAGTACAATGTATTCCATTCCAGTGCAATATGTCTCATTATAGTGCAAATATTTTCGTTACAGTGTAATATGTTTCAGTACATGCACAGTGTGTTATTCCAGTGCAAAGTTTTGTTCTAGTTTAAAAATTTTTGTTTTCATTTAGTGTAATATTTATGAGAACAAATATTTCATAGGCGAGGAGGGCGATGATATATATTGAAGGGAAAAAATATATATTACAGAGAAATGAAATATTTTGTTACAAGAAACATACCGCTGTCATGTTGCTCTCTATCTCTACCTGAGTTCTTCTCTTCACCTTTTGTACTGCAAGGGCTCTCTATCCATTCTTTCTCCTCTATCGTGCCCTTATTGGAGGAAGTGGCAACTTGTGTATATGATTCTATGGGATTCGACGGCATTGGTGTCTCTCTCTTCGGCCATTGCTATCTATCCCTCTTCCTGCGTGATCACCAATGACGGGTCTTCCTCTTCCTTCCGTCACTTAATCCCTCTCCGATGATGACGACTCCTTCGAAACTCTCATCGTGCTCCTACTTCAACTGGGCGAAAGGGTGAGTGATTGGTAGACAGGACAAGACAGGTGTTTGACGAGACTTCAAAATCGTGCAAAGGGCTCCTTCGACACTCTCGCCGTGCTCCTCCGTCAGCTGGGCAAAAGGGTGAGTGACTGGTAGACGGAACGAGACAGGTGTTGAACATGACTTCAGAATCGTGCAGAAGACTCTTTAACACCCCCGTCGTGCTTCTCCTTCAACAGGGCAAAGGGGTGAGTGACTAGTAGATGGGGCGAGACAAGTGCTGAATAGAGCTTCAAAATCGTGCAGAGGACTCCTTCGACACCCTCTTTGTGTTCCTCCTTCAGTTGGGGAAAGGAGAGAGTGGATGGGAAATGGGCTTCAAAAATGTGCAGAAGATCTTGTTTTCTCGCCGAGGGTGAGGATGGGGGAGGAAGAATGGTAAAAGAGATATTTTGTTGATATCTTTACAGTGAAAAAATTGCCCATTTAATATCTCTGCTGCAAAATTATTATACCTCACTTTCTCTACGAGTGCATGCCCAATCACATCTGCGTGGATCAATTGGAGAGGATATTGCGTGTTGAGCTGGTCTAATTGCAACTAAAGAGTTGCACAAAGTTTTACTATGTAATAATAGTCGGATGAGATTACCATTTATATATAGATATATAGATTATCATTTTTATATATATATATATGCTAGCTAGCGTGTTATAAGCGACTTCCGCGCAACAAAAGAGTGATTTTTTTGAAAATTTAATTATGAGAGAGAACTGATGTACGTAGACGAACACGTACGGGAACGTGTGTCAGAGCTTGCTGATTTCAGTAGGAGGTTTGCATCTCAAAATATATATAATCATCAAGATCGGCCTCCCGAAGCTTCCACCAATATAATAAATTATGAAGCGATGTGTCCAAGCTGATCGTTAAAATAAATAGTGAAATGGAGAGAAATGGTTAAGGTTTTTCAGACTCAATTAGTTAGGAATAAGATTCTACTTTATTTCCACGAGCAGGATTAACACATGGAGACATTAAGGCTGATCAGTACATTATTTATTTTGGGTGCTGTAAAGTGAGCCCCGTAGCTAGCTGCACGTACGTAGAATCACATTCACGGGGGATGACATTAAGAATGCCGGGGCGTTCTTGCACTTAAGGGATATATCCTCCACCGCTCGATGCAGAGCCGGAGCCGGAGCCGGAGCCGGATCCCGAGCCTGAGCCTGAGCCCGACCCGCCGCCGCCGCCGCCGCCACTCCCACCACCTCCGCCGCTCCCGTAGGCACTGGAACCCCCATAGCCGTACCACGGACCAGAGGTGGAGGCAGAGCCGGAGCCGGAGCCACTTCCGGAGCCGGAGCCATGGCCTCCGTTAGCACCACCTCCCCCTCCGCCGCCGCTGCCTTCACCGCTTGCAGATGCGGAGGACCCTCCTTCATAGTAATACCCAGAGTTGTAAGCAGAGCCGGAGCCAGAACCGGCACCAGACCCTGAGCCGAAGCCACCGTTTGAACCGCCACCTCCGCCGCCATTGGCGCTGGCATCGGCGGAAAGCACCCGGGCAGCGGAGGCCGCACTCACGCAGAGCACAAGGAGGAGGCCTACGACCATCATATTATTCCTAGGGAACGCCATCTTCTAGGTCACAAGGGGGTGTACTTGTTTTGATGTGGAAGGCTGGGGGAGGAACAGGGGGGGGGGGGGGGGGGGGTATTTATAAGGTTGCAGTGCCTTCGTATGCATGCATGGGGGGAGAGCTAGCGGGTTGTAGAGTAGGAACCACGTCATCAACCGCCATCCTCACCCACACAGTGGTGCACATGGCTTGGATGCGGTTGACTTGACTTCATCTGTGCGTGGTGTTGGGGTTGACTTCACATTTTGGCGATCGACGTGAAATTTCCAGGGAAAACGGCACCGCAGGCGGCCGCGTGGGTGGACGACTTCATGCGTAGTGCATGGTGGGCAAGTGGGGAGTACAATACTTTGATCAAGGCAGCAAGTCCGGCGCGCAGCTAGCGCCCATGGCAACTGCTCCGATCGAACATATGAGATTGATGAAGTCACATGCACGCGCTTTAAGAACACACACAGAGAGAGAGAGAGGGGGGGAGATGACTTTGGCGCTGTTAATGTTCGTGCGACCCACTCATTCACTGCGTTTTTGGTTCATTTGGAGGTGCATGCCACTACCCCATTTGCGTGCACGTTCTGGACTGGAATTTCGATGACCGCCGACGTTCTGAGCTACTGAAAGAACCGGACGAGACTTACATAATAACTAGCTTCTGCCTCGATCGCGAGGGGATCGAAGACCAAATTTGATCTGATTAATAACACCGCCAAACTTTTCTTTAAAAAAATATATTAATAGAATCCCCAGGTTTGAACATAGACATGCTCGGCAGCTCATGCTCATGAAAAGGTTCAGTTACCTTATTTATTTCGTGCGTTTTTTTCTTAATTTCTCAAGAATGCATGCTATCTGACTACCAGGAGCCCAGGTGCATTAATTCGCTTATTCGAGCAAGGGTAAAAACACATGAAATATGGTATTTTGCTTACAGTTAATTTTGAGGTGCTTTAATTACGTGAAACTAAACAACACCTGAGACTAACATGTACATTCATATGGACGTGAATTGGCGGATTATGTTCTATTTGTTGAAATGCACGTACTCGTATGCGCTTCTCCTTTTTTTTTCGGCCCGAAAAGAATATTTTCCGAATCGTGTACCCGAGAGTATGCTATGTTGAGGTGTGTCTGAATGCTGCTTTGCTATGATATATAGATCCCGGAGTAATATTTGGGCAACGAAAGATGTGAATCAAAAATGAAATATTTTGTTATAAGAATAAAAGTTAATAAAATATTTCAATTCTATACTAAATATTTTATTTATATAGTAAAATATTTCAGTCTCATAAAACATTTCACTCATATATTTCGTATGAGTCTGACGCGAGACCGTACAAATTTGATGTGGGACGTCTTTTTTGAGATAAAAATTATCATTTCAACTTTTGGAGGGTCAATGAGAGTTAAGATTATAATTTGAGTTGATTTTGTGCACCGACTTCGGTGCACAAAATATTAATCTTGATGTATTCATGGGACTAATATTGTAGTGTAGTATTGTGTATTGTTTAGTTCCCGATAAGACTCAGAATTACAGAAACGAGAGATCTTATAAATCCATGGAGTAACTAATTAATGCATAATGATTGTATCTAAGTTTGTTCAATTGTCCTTAATTATCTAAGGATTTGTTCAATTGTCCCTTTATTTTTGTTATTTCTGCTACCTAAATTTTGAATAAAAACATGTATCATTTTCCAAATGTAAATCATTTGCTCATAGTGATCGTATCTTGTGTACTAGTTGCAAGAATGAAGAATCGAATCAAACACAAATTGGGTCGGTGTTAAACTTTTAGGGTTGTCATTTGCTAATAATGCTTGCATCTTGTGCACTACACGATTTACTTTTGGATGAATCTTTTCTTACTATCTTTCTCTTTTGATATTAATTTGGCAGGTTCCAAAAATTGTCTCCTTGCTCTCTGAATCTTACAACCCTATATACAATACGGTGCAGATTGAGCGAAGCAGTGTTTTGTTGGAAGCTTTTATAAATGATGCTTGGATATCCTTCTCTGATGCTCAAGAGATTGCTACGAAAGCAATCAGATTTTGTACTAAAATGTTAATAGAAACTTGATATCGCTAATTAAGCGTACGTAAACATTCAGATAAATTGATAATGTTAATCAATCTTTTCACAAATCATCTTTTCAACTGTATGTAAACATTTAGATTGATAATGTTAATCAAATATGTGGATGGATATTGTTATATGTAATAATGTATGTCAACTGTAATTATTGTATTTTGATATTTTTAATATTTTTATTTAATTAATCAGGCCGGCCGGGCCAAAATTGGGCCTTCTGTTTTAGAAAAATAGTCGGGCTAGGCTCAACCCGAGTCCAACTTATGTCAGGTCGAGTCGGGCCAAGTTGAACTTTTAAATTAATGAGTCGGGTCTAAACCAGACCAATCTAAGTCCGACTTGAGTCCGACCCGTTGACCGCCCTGTTACAAATTCGTTAATTATCACATGACTGGAAGTAAAACTGAGTTATAAATTGTAGGTGCGAATGTAAGATGTTGGATAAGGTTACAATTGACATATGAGAAAAGACTCGCACCGTTCCCTCCTAATTCATATATGAACATGGCAAACCTCCCACAAACAATGCGAGCATGCGGACATTTGAGGTCACAATAATAGATCCAACTATAGCACTACCAAAAGACGACTTATATTATGCTCCAGATAAAGAACACGATGTACTGGTGTCGTCTATTTTGCTTACAGTTGTATCAAAACTGATCCACCGGTTTGCTTACGGTGAAAATATATTGTTCACTCTGAAAAAGGGCAACGCAAACTAGCGTAAGCACATTAAGCAATCCATGCCCCCCCCCCTCCCCTACTCCAAATTATCATGAATCATGGGCATCAAATCCACATCAGCTGATCCAAGATGTCCAATCTCTTAAGATATAATGTACCCGCACCCCTCCGTTGTCAACAACATGACAGCCTTCAGAGGCGGAAGTTGTTTAGCTAGCTGCCTTTTTCATATGTCAAAGATGATGATCGTGGCATCCGTACGCCCATGAAAGGAAAGGCCATTCCATCTCCGTATTACCAATAATCGTGGAAATTGACTTAAAGGGTGATCAAGAGAAACAAAGTTCCGTGAACTTTGGCTTTCTGTACTTCCATTTGTTGCCTGTGATCTCCTCACCCACAGGATTAACATCGCCGTCGCGAGACATCAGCGTCAATGTTAGAATCTGACACAGCGGATGTGAAGTCAGGCAGAACATGAATGACATAGAAGCTCCGGTCTCCCATTTATTGGTCATGCTCTGTGGAGGCCACGTTATACCTCTAGATAATTGTGTCTCCAAAACAGATTCTTTTAGCTTGAATCCGTGAAGAATGATGGTCCAGATGTTAACCAGTTATAATTCAGTTCTCCTGGCCGTGCCGTCATTTGCCTGAATAATTAAGAAATTTGTAACTCAGCAAAGTTGTCGTGGTGTTAATAACCACAAAGATGCTTAAATAATAATAATGACAACATTAAAGCTAAAACCAGTAAAACACAGAGGACAGTAACACAATGATTCTTAAAATCTGCAGGTAAAGCTGAACAAGCCTGTTGCCAGCCTCTGAAAATACTTGCATGGATGGCAACATTTTGCATTTTTCAGGCCGGGCATCCCTGTGTACAATCTCTTTTATCAGTTTAGTAGCCTGAATGATGTTTTTGATATATTTCGTAATTCCACGCAGATAAGTTTGTCAGATATCAACTGATGATTTTGGTTTTACATTCTTACATCTGTGATGATGATGTGTCCAGAGGCTAATCAGTCAGATCCTCACTAACAGCTGAAAGAAATTAGCATTTCATCTAGTAATATGTGAATATTCTTACATTGATATCAACTCTTTACCTGAACTACCCCACTAAATAGATTTTATTAATTTACTTATCCCAAATGGTCTTTTGTTATATCCAATTTCATAAATTTCATGTACATAAGTTCTGGTGTGGTATCACCGGATGATTCTTGTTTCACTCTCTTATGTCCATGATGATGATTAAAAAAAGAAAAACAACCACCACAATCAAGCAAAGCCCAGAGGCTACACACCAGTTTTTGTTTTGCATAAACATTTAGGATGATAGGCAGGGAGTTTTTTTTTTTTTTTTGTTTGTTTGAAAGTGGGTAGTACCACTGTATATATTAGCTGAAATGGAAGATATACAAGTGTAGACAAAGATCTCCCAAAAAGAGACCCTGTATAAAACACCACACCGAGACGGTGTGGGGCGGTTTACCCCCCCTCCCCCCAACAAAAACATAAGAGATGAGCCGAGGGCATTCGCATTACATATCAACTCCGTCCACTCCCTCACTCTAGTACAAATGAAAGAAATAAGAAAGTCCTCCACTTTATCCTCCCTCTTGAGGCAAAAATACATGTCTAAATATCAAAGAAAATACATACATACAATCAAGATTTTCAATAATATTAACAATAATCAAGATTTGAGGCAAAAATACATACATACAAATAAGATAAGATTTGAATAAAGAAGGTTTAAACCACGACTAGACCAAAAGAAGAAGAAGATTGAGAGTGAGGCGTTTGAGGCTAAAGCGAGGCGATTTGGGACCGCCTCACCGCCTCAAATGCCTAGGTGAGCGCCTAGGCGCGCCTCTGATTACATAGGTAGGAAGGAGAGAAGCCAGTCTCGAGTGGGAAGCCTCCCATGGGAATCATCCAGATCAGCAGCTTCACATTCAACGAACTCCTCGGTCTCCAGATGTGGAGAGCAAGACTTTGCCGCATCCCGCCGTCATAGATGATGGAGTAGGCAGACCCAACTGAAAATGTCCCCTCCCTATCTCACCTCCAGACCCATGCAACCTCCCTAATGGGGTGCGGGGCAAAGTCAAGGGGGCTAAGGAGGAGGTGCTGGAGCTGCTCCATCTCTGCACACCTGAGGTCCCTCCTGAAGGTCGGTGCCCAGGTGCCCCCAGAAAGGTGGGGATCAAAAACTCGGTCCACCACCTCCAAGGGCCAGCCAAGATCGCGAACAAATTAGGAAAGGAGTCCTTCAAAGTGAAGTCGCCACACCATCTGTCCTTCCAGAAAAGACAGTGGTTACCTTTCCCTAGACGGACCCAAACACCAGAGACGATGAAGTCCCTGCAAAAGAAAATGCCACGCCAAATAGGAGATGTGTGGGATGGAGCCGAAAAGTTCAAGTCCCACACTCTCCTACTGCCAAAGTACCTCTGTCTGATGAGCTGTGCCCAAAGACTTTCATCCCCTGCTCCTAGCCTCCAAAGCCACTTGCTCAAAAGGGCTAAATTGAAGTCACCTACCTTCTTGATCCAGAATCTCCCTTGCTCATTGGTAGCAGCCACCCTCCCCCATCTAATGTCATGCCATCCCCTACACTTCTCCCAATTTAATATTTCTTGCGTGACTTTTCCTTTTTCTTTTTTTCAAAAAACTTGTGTGACAATAATTGTTAAACCCACCGACTAAAACCTTTTCCCTCCTCAAAATGGTTTAGCCATATCATAAGAAGAATTTATGCGGATCTCCAAACCTGATGACTGCAAATTACATGGGTTGAATCAATGAGTTAAATTTTATTTAGAAAACTTTCCCATTAGTCCATTACAAACTTTTATTAGCACCAACAGGATGGAATGGCCAGGAGTAACTAATCAGGCTGGGTACGGGAATATTTTTCTCTCGATGCCACTTGTAAACTTTAACATGATCATCAAAATTCAATGCAATACTACTGAACTAATTTAAAGTGAACAAAAGCAATTGGATATTTACCACTCCTGATCAATCAGCATTGCTTCAGTTAGACCAAATTCTCGGAGTTCATCATGGCTATGATGCACAAGCAAGCTGTACCTGATAGGAGAAAGAATAATAAATTACCACATTTGAAGTCCCTTCTCCTAGTCAAAAGGACAATGACATGGAATGGCCAGCAATCAAGGATAATCATGAGAAAGCAACATGTAAGTGCTACAGTACCAGGATCAACAGAGAGCAATTACCTTAAGCATGTAGGCCAAATTACAGAATGAACAAGTCAAGACATATTAGTATGTGGCACCAATGTGCTTAGTTTTATTCCAGACATGATGTCCATATGTACACAACTTTCTCTGACTCTTTGTTAATCAAAAGACCCACAGGGCACAAGCTGCCATCTCAGGGAAAGGGGAAATCCCAATAAACTACAGATAAATATCCATCACATGAAATAGGTAAAGACACATGAAGTCTAGATATCTTATTTCCTCTTTTTTCACAATGCGCAAAAGCTTAATGGCATATGACTGCTTTCCTACATTTCCACAAGTTACTTGATGCATAAAACATCACAAAGTTAATATATTACATATAAATATATATATATACAATGTTTTTCCCCCTGTAAATGTAACTATTGACCTCTCCTTTGGGGCTGTACCAAACCAAGGGATTTGCTCCCGTAGGTAAGGTCGAAAGAGTAGGAACAGTGGGCAGCTTGAAATCCCACATCCATTTTTTCAGCATTTGTCAATGGCCTCTAGGATGCATTGACAAAAGATTTTCTTTTTCCTGTGGAGTGAAGTTGGTGGGGGGGGGGGGGGGGACCTCATTCCAGACGACTTCAAGCCCCA
Organism: Amorphophallus konjac; assembly: GCA_022559845.1. NCBI lineage: Eukaryota > Viridiplantae > Streptophyta > Magnoliopsida > Alismatales > Araceae > Amorphophallus > Amorphophallus konjac. Next base: position 578,748,137 of record CM040121.1, on the reverse strand, counting down.
CCATCCTGGCTACCCTGACAAGCCCTGCTGTCTTGATCACCCCTGCCGTGAGTACCCCAACCACCCATGCCATCCTGCTAGCTAAGTGCTTCCGAATGAATGTGCATAATAGAATAGAGGAAAAAGGTATGAGCTCAAAAAAACATCAATGAAATGGCATGAATAAAATAAAAAGTAATTTGGTTCGATGTAGGAGACAGTTCTCTTGAAACACAACCAAGTACCTGCCACCAGATCCTGTCTGCATAACTAGCATTCCTCCATTCCCAAAATTGGTGAGGCCTTCAAATTGCTCTACAGTCCACTTATACCACCTCATCAGAAACACACGCAAGGTCAGTCCATGTGACACTATCACCAAGTTCATGTTTGGCGTCCGTTCATCAGGTGGCTGAAAGCGTCCGATGTCAATATCCGCTCTGAGGGTTTCCCTAAAACCTGTTAGCAGTCACAGTGGAATAAAGTTGAAAAAAGACAGACAGATACAGCAATGATCATTAATTTCCAGGACTGCAGGCACACATATTCATCAAAAAGGCTCAACAAATTCTTGTATTACTCACAAAATACCTGTTATTCGGTCATAAACATCAGCAGCAGATTCCCCATTGGGAAAGCGGTAAAAGAATCGACCATACCGAAGACGAATAGCTTTCTCAATGCGCATTTTCTCCCTGTCCTGAAAATTCCCTGCTCAAACAAAAGAAAAGGAGTTTGATCATTGATAAAATGATCCTATGGATCTCTTAAGGTGTTAAAGTTTGCAAAATGATATCAAGATGATGTACATACTACTGTATTTTGGCATGACAGTACAACATGGCTCAACAAATACAGCAACCTAAAAACAGGCCATAAGGAAATCTGAGACGCATATGAATATGTCATCCAAAAAATGGATCCTAGAATTATGGAAATGAAAAGACTTTCTTTCATACAAGCAAAGCTAGGATAACAATAGCTAGTTCTACCATTCATACTTAGAATTGAATTGACAAGTGATACATCTCCGGGAGAACGGTTATAGTTCATAAATGTTCCAAAACAACAAACTTTATGAAGCATCCTGCCATTTCTCACAGGCAAAACAAGAAGAATATTTGGATATACTAAGTCCTCTATTTACACCAACATTTCTCGAGTTGTTTTGTAACTTTTTGAGTGTTTTTCAAACTCAGAACTACCTCCTTCAACCATCAGCTTTGACTCCAGCAATCCGAGTACATTAGATCACTCTGTGGATAGTGCGAAACAAACTATCCATTTTTTATTTTCTATAATCACCACCATCAAAGCCTTATCCCACTTATTTGGGTCACCTCAGCCATATGAATCCTGCTCCACGCGTCTAACCTATCCATTGCTACATTTGTGGCTAAACCTAGAAAAGCTATGTCCTTTCTCACTACATCAAACCATCCCCCGATGGGCCTTTCTTACACATCCTTCTCTCTCCTCATTCTGCCAGAAAGGAGCACCTCAGCCGACTTTGAAGATGGGGGGTTTGTGATCAAAAGACACTTAAACTCCCTCGGTGCCCCTCATGCACCCAGCTATATCTCGCCACTTAATGATGGGGTTTTAGGCAAACCCAATCCCACCCGCTCAATTTTTTTCCCAAATGAAATTCACAAACAGGAATTTCTAATATATATGTCAGAAAAGTGACTGTGGGAAAATCTGGTCTGAACTCGGTGTTTTCAAACGCTGCATTAGATTCAAAAAGAAACCAAATGTTGAAGGGGACTTTTATTAATAAATATGAGGAAAAACAGTCACCAGACTATAGACACACAAAGTGTTCAACAAAGTAGGCATCTGACAATCCATTCAAATCACAAGTTGAAATCGATGCCATGTAGCCATTTCTTTTGTAAAGTGCAAATAAAAATGAAACTGACAATCTCACTTAATGAAACCGGCAATCTTATTGCCGAATTCATAACTAGAAAATGATCCTTAAAATGTCACTTTTTCAATTAAAGGTGAAACCTGTGCTCCAAAAACTGGTTTCAATTCAAGAAAACCAGAAGCCGAATTTGTTTGTGTGGCATGTAAGCTGTCAATTATAGCGCTTCACATCAAACTTTAGTTGGTTTCATACTAAATCTGCACATAACATTTTGCCAATAGTTTTGAATGAAAAAAAAACTAGCTTTTGTGAGATAAGCAAACGCTAAGTACTATAATAATGTCAGCAATTTTCCAAGTGAAATTGGCGGCAGTAGGCATAGGAATAAATGAGAAAGCAGTGGTGTCGATCAACAGAGAGAGAGAGAGAGGGATGGCAGGTTAAAACCGAAATCCTGCTCCCGCAAGCGGGGCTCCTCTCTAACGCCGGCAATCCTCTCGTGTTCGAAGGCCCTGCCAATCCCCCGGAGCGTCTCGAGCGTGCGCTTGTAGGGCGACACGTAGAAGTACACCTTCCAGTCGTCGGCGCCGTCGCGGAGGATCATCTCGCGGATCCGTCGGCCGCAGGCCTCGGCATCCTGCCATCCCTTGGGGGTGAGGCCGATGCGCGGGTCGGGGACGCGGGTGTAGGCGCTCTCGTCGACGTTGCCCTCGCTCTGGCCGTGGCGGACGAGGACGATGCGGCGGGGGCGGGGGACGGGGGGCCCCGCGATGGGGGACTTCTCCGGGAAGAGGCTAAGGAGGCCGGCGGGGTCGCTGGCGGGGCGCCGGGGGCGGGGCATCCCCAGGGTGTCCTCGCAGCAGCGGGGGCGTGGGGCGCGGGGGGCGAGGGCAGCGAGAGGGGGGGCGCCCGCGGCCAAGGCCATGGCCCGGCGCTTGTGCCGTGTGAGCGCTGCCGCGGAGGGGTGGGGGAGTGTTCTTCTGGGAGTGGCAACGAGGGCGGGAAAGGTGGCGGTTTTGTGGTGGCGACATGGTTGGACGTTTGCGAGAGGAGAGGAGAGGAGGGATGAAGGAGAGAGAGAACCCACCGCTCATCGCTGCCGAGGGAGGCTCCTGGCGGGGGACCAGGCGGGAGGAGCAGAGATGAGGTGGTGGATTCGTGGCGCCATTCTTGGCACTCTATCCTCTCCCGTGTAAACATCTCAACAAGTTCTTATATAGGAATGAGTAATGCAGGTGTTTTCTTTTGAAAAAAAAAGAAAAAAATAAAATGGACATCTTGCAGATTAATACCTAGAGCATTTTGTAGTAGAGTCTGATCAGTACAACGACGAGATGATTCAAAAATTATAAAAATAATTATAATATATCAACTACTTTTTTAACTCGTTAAAGACATCCTATGATTATCATTCTTTATTTTTTATAATTTTTAAAATTATCTCATTACTGTATGCACTATACAGCAAGGTATGGCTCAAGACATCGATAATTATTTTGTTTGGTAAAAATAGAAAAAAAATGTTGCACTGTCTGAGGGTGTAATGACCAATCACTAGGCAGCAAAAGTTACTCGGGAATATTAAAAGACGGCATGTTTTTTTTTATCTTGTCCTTCATCCCTCTCATTTTTGCTTCAAATATCTTTTGGGAAAAATCACATTTATGTTGATGCTCTTAAAGTCAGGACCACCGAACTTAAATTTCGAATTCATCCGTCAATTCCATCTCGTTAAGTTAATCCACGTCGACGGTTCACGTGACTTATTAGATCAAGTGTCCCTTTGCCACATTTGTTATAAATAAGATTTGCAATGAGTATTACTTATATAATAGCAAAAACGTTACTGTGTTATTTTTTTTTCCTATCATTCAATCCTCTTTGATGGCCAATGGGTCAAGAGGTGAGTTAAAACGGGAGGGGTTAACCGGGGTTAATTTTCAGATATCTAAGGGCAACTTTGACATCAAAATTATCCGACGATTACGTTAATCGATGAGAGAGAAATTAGAGGTGAGCCTCGCCTCTCTCTCACATATAAAGCCACTAATCTGAGTCGGTTAACGTGCTCAACTCTTTCGGGATCGAGCACGCTAACCCGGCCAGATTAGCAAAGTTACCCCAATAGAGTAATTACCAATGGTGACTCCATTAAGTAAGAGAGAGAGAGAGAGAGAGTTTGGCTTGCTCACCAATAGAAGAACATGCAAATACATGGAGGGCAAGGCAACTCAGTAGGCACGCTTCATTAGCCATTAAAGGAGCACTTCATGGCAAGGACCATCAATATTGGAAGCAACCATCGCTGTCATTCTGTGAAATAAAGAGGATAAACGTGTTGTGTTCTTCGAATTTGGAAATACACATTTAAAGAGATTATGGGACAAAGGATACAGGATAAAAGTCAAATAAAAATCTCGAATAATATATTTTTGTACCAAAATGGTTTTTTATATCCCTACTTAAGAAATATATATATTGTAAATTTATTAAAAAATTGTAAAAATACGTAAAAAATCATGTAATGTTCAAAAAAAAATGTCAAGGTTTATGAAAAGTCCATGTTCATGTATAAAATTACACGAAAATTCATCAAGTCTAAAAATTATAGAAAATATCCATCGTGTCTACAAATTTATGGAAAAACCCCGCAATGTCTAAAAATTATAGGAAATATCCTGTAAAGTCTACAAATTAGGGGAAAACCTTGACATGTTCAAAATTTATAAATATATCTTACAACTTTGCACGATTATATAAATACCTAAAAAGGGTTTAAAATGGTATAAACACCCAGAAAGGTTCAATTTGCACAAATATCTAGTAAGGGCAGGGTTTGCCGACTCGGTGCGTCTCGCACCGACTCGCACGACCCGACCCGACCCAGGCCGGGACCGGGTCGGCCGGGCCGTGGGTCGCCACCGGGTCGGCCCATTATTTTAATATTATATTATATTATATTTTATATATAATGTGTCCTTTTCTATTTTATTATATTATTTTATATATATTATATATATATAAAGTGGTGTTTTGGAGCGGGACGGATCGAGTCGGACCGAGACGGGACCGACCCGACCCGACCCAAGCCGAGATCGGGTCGGGCGGGTCGACCGGGCCGGCAAACCCTGAGTAAGGGTAGGAAATAACACAAATATCTAAAAGGGGTCAGAAAGTACAAATATACCCCACTTGTGGAAAAATTATAGAGAAACTCATAAAAGACATCTAGCAAAGATCAAGCATGAAATAAATGAGCAACAAGTGGGGAAGGATCGCTTGGGGGTGGAAGTGATCATGTTCTTCTGTTTGGGACAGAGTTTGATAAATTGAGCCGGGACGACTCGACCTGCACGACCCGGCTCGTCCCAGTCACAGACCGGGTCTGTAAGACGCAATCGGGATATTTTATATATTATTTTAATTTTTTATAACAGATAAATTTTATAAGTTGGTTGGTTTAGGGTTCGAAACACACTTTTGATATATTTTTCGTTGATTTTTTAGAAAGTTATTTAAAAAATATATTTTAAACGATAGAGGACGTAGGATTCGAACCGGGGGCATCCATCTAAAAGGCCACACACGTAACCAATCGAGATAGAAATGTTTTTAAGTAATATTATTATGTAGTATATATGTAATATATTTTTGTATCTCAGTATGTTACGGTACCGTCCCGTACCGTCCCAGTGGAAGATCGGGGCGGGTTGGCAAACCCTGGCTCAGGACCGCGCATGTATAAAACAAAATATATGAAAGGGCATATGTTGCATATATGTCCCCATGTGAATTACCTCTAAAGTCTTACGAGATACTTTAGAAAGTGAATTCAAGAACATGGGTCAAGTATCAAGTAGGGTTTTACAAACTGAGACAGGACGGGGAGAATCGCCCGTCCCGTCCCGTCCCAGCCACAGATCGGGACGTCCAGACCGTTCACTTGTTCATGACAGTTTGAGTTTGAATCCCGTCGGTTACATGTGTTTTTTGGGTTTCTTTTTAAGATTTTTAATTAAAAAAAATAAAATTTTAAGACATTTGCAAGATTCAAATATGAGAACTCTTAAAGGAATCACGCACAAGCAACTTAATCAACTAAGTTACAAATTTTATTATATTATTTTACATATTATATATATATATATGTATTATTACGGGATAGAGCGAGACGGAGCGGGACAGTACCGTCCGGTCCCATCTCGACAGAAAATCGGGACGACCGAGACAGTTGAGCCGACAAACCTTGGTATCAAGAGACGGGCAAAGAGATTCAAGCACGAAGACTTGTGCATGTACCCGAAAAATCTTAAAACTACAAAATATGTGCAAAGTCGTCGACATATGATGAAAATGTACTTGAAAGTTAAGAAATGACGAAAATATATGAGAAAGTTAAGAAATGATATAAATATGCGGGAGAGTCTAAGAAATGGTAGAAATATCCTGGGAAGCTCAAAAAATGACTGGAATATCTGAGAAAGTCAAGAAACGACAAAAATTATCTTGAAAAGTCAATGAAAGACATACTAACTCTAATAATGACAAATATACCTAGAAAGGGTCCAAAATTATAGATATATCTTGGTGGGGATACCGGGTCTACTACTGGGCCCACTACTCGGAGCCGACGCCGCACCGCACCAACTGCACCGAGCTTATGGCTCGGAGATTCGATTGAAGACTCGGCATCCTGAGCATAATATTTATTTGTGTGTATTTGTATTGTGCGTATTTGTGTATTGTATGTAAAATACATGTAGAAATACATGTATTATTTACTTCTGTTTTATTAGGCTAAGTCATAGTCAAATAAACATGTGTGTTTTATATATTTTATTTGGTTAAAACATACAAGTCAAAAGTTAGGTAGGTGAGTGTGTTTTATTAGGCTAAGGATATATATGCCATTTGTAAAAGATTGAAGGTGTATGTGTAATGGGCATTTCCTATAAATAGGAGGCCAATGGATGTGTTACGTATGTTTGTATGAATAAAAAATTGAGTTGAAGGAGTATTTGCCCCTTTGTTCATCTCCCTTCCCTCCTTTCTCATTTCTTGTAAGATTCGAGTGTCGCTCGGTGTGAGACCGTCCGGCGTGAGGCCGAGCTGTGTGAGATAGCAGTTATCCGTCCTGTCCTGTTCGTGTCCCGGAGTGCCGTCGATCCGTCTTCCACGTCGCCGCCGCGTCAAATTGGTATCAGAGCCTAACACGGCGTCTCCCTCGACCCCGGCATCCCCGTCGTCGGTCTTTCTTTCTCTAGATTGCTATAAGTGAAAAAAAAAAGAAAACAAAAGATTAGTTGAGTTCGATTGAGAGGAATTTTGAGAGGAAAAAAAAGGAGAAAAAATAGCAGGAAAAAAAAAGAGAAAAAAAAATTTCTATGTTTATCTCTCTCTCGTATTCTCACTCTCTCTGTTACCCTCTCTCTTTCTGTTACGAGTGAGAAAAACAGAACAGAAAAAAAAGTTTTTAAAACCGTCTGTGTTAATCTCTCTCCCCCCCTCTCGGATTCTCTCTCTCCCCCTGTTAATCTCTCTCTCTCTCTCTCTCTCTCTCTCTCTCTCTGTTTTCTCTCTGTCTGTTGAAGGAAAACAGAAGAAAAAAGAACAAAAAAAAAAGAATTTTCCGTTCGCGGCACGGGGCCTCGTCGCCCGTGCCGGGTTCAAACGGGGGGAGCGGCCGCAACGGCCAACTCCGCCCCGCCCCCCTCCCGGCCGCCGCGCCCGGCGCCCGGCCCCGCCGGCACCGCTCCCCGCCCAGCGCACGGCCCCGCGCGCCCCGCGCCCGTCCCGCGCCCGCACCGCGCGCGCCCCGCGCCCACCTGGCGCGCACCCTGCGCCCCCCCCCCCCCCCCCCCCCCCGGCCCGCGCCCCGCACGCGCGCCCCGCGCCCGCACCTCGGCTACACCGCGCGTGCCCCGCACGCGCCCGAGCGACCGCGCCCACAGGCGCTGCCGGCCACGCCCTGCCGCTTGCGAGCCCGCGCTTGCGTGAGCGCTCGCCCACGCGGCCGTGCTTGCAGGCGCCCCGCGCCCCCTAGCTCGCTCCCACCCACGCCCGGCCTGCGCCCGGCCCGACACCGCCGCCTGTGCGCCCACGTGCTACCGGCCTCGCCATCTAGTCTGCAGCCGGTGTTGGCTGCCAGCGACGGGTGATCAGCCGAAAGGTTTGAAAGAAAAGATTTGAAAAGTCAGAAAAAAAACGTGTGGAAAAAAAAAGTAGGTGAAGTTTGAAAAGTCAAAAAAAAGAGAGTATATATAGTTTGAAAAGGAGAGGTTGAAAAAAAAAGGAAGATTAAAGTGTTGATTAATATATTATATTAGGGATATATATATAATTATATATATATATATATATATATATATATATATATATATATATATATATATATATATATATATATATATATATACTCATATCTATCTATATTTATACCCCTTGATTAAATTAGCGGTTGTGGCATCCGAGTCCACAATTGCGGCTCGACCAGCGCCCGAGTCGTCCGGTCGCCGACACAGAGTCCGTAATTTACGGACGAGGGTACCTCTGAGTCTCCCTGCGCGGAGAATTTGGACTAATTTGTTCCCCTGTGCGGGAAATTTAAGCGATTTGTAATAATTCAATCCTCCCTGCGTGGAGTGAATGCTTTGTAACCGCCCAAGCTTCGTCGACGCCGTGCGGGCCCGCACGTCCCCGCTCGCCTTCGTCTCCGATCAGAGCTAGACTTTTCAGTCAGCTAGGTACATGCTCCAAACTTACTCATTTAGTATCTTTTCAATTGCCGCGCGAAGTAAGAGAGAGCCCGATCCATGCAGCCAGTCTTCTGAGTGCATCGCTGTGGACGGTGAGAGAGAGCTTGTATGCGCCTATCCTTTAGGCCCTAGACTGTCACATTAGGGCACCCTAATTGTCAAGAGGTAGTTCCACAACAACTTCGCCTACGGGCAAGCAACTCCCCCTGACCGGTCCCTTCAAATTGGCCCTTTGCCAATTAGCCAACAAAATTTGGGTCATAGCTTGCTAATTATCGGTCCCAGGACTGCATCATCTAGGTCCGAGGTCGTGCATGCCACGTTGGTCTAGGAATTCATCTGGCCGTCTAGAGCGCCCCTCAACGCTACCCATGGATCAAGAGAGCGTGACTGCTAAGCTAGTCCAGCTCGAGCATAATCTTGTGGCCCACTTTGAAGAATCCATAGGCCAGCTACGGACGGAACTCGATAAGAGGATCCGAGCCTTAGAGGATCGATTAAAAGGGGAGGAAGAAAGAGTGAATGGCCACGGCCATCCAGTAGCCAATCCTAGGGATGAAAGAGAGCAAGCCCGCCCGAATCAGGCTCCCCAAGGTAGAGAGCAAGAGGCACGTGTGCCTCGAGAGAGAGACCACGATGATGAAGATATCATCCTACGGAACGTCAAGATTGACGCTCCAAGTTTTGATGGGCCCCTCAACCCCGCTACATACCTTGAGTGGGAGACTGGGATGGACCAATATTTTGATTGGCATCGCCGCATGACCCCTGCTACCAGGGTGAGGTTTGCCAAAATGAAACTTCTGGGTCAAGCCAAGACCTACTGGTGTAATGTTGAGAATCTCCTAGCACGGAGACGAGAGGAGCCTATTAGCACGTGGGAAGAAATGAAGGAGAAATTGAGGGAGAAGTATCTGCCACCTTCCTACCATCAGCGTCTTTTAGACCAATGGCAGAAACTCACCCAAGATGGAAAGTCTGTGGACGAGTACATCACCAAATTTGATGACTTCTTCCTTCGGAGTCGAGTCATGGAGGATGCCTCCGTCACCTTCTCTCGGTTTAGGGATGGCCTACACGAGAGTATTCAGCGGGATTATTCTTACGGGAGGTTAACACCCTCGAGCACGCCTACCAGGTTGCACGAGATGTTGAGAGGTTTCAAAGGGTGGCCCCACCTCGGGTTCCCATCTACCGCCAACCTGAAACCCGAAATCCCATAGTCCGCTATACTGAGAGAGATGGCCCCTCCACCTCCTACGTCCCAACTGCTACCCCACTTAGGGCCGTTGCCCCTACAGCTCCTTTCCCACGGAACCCCTTACCTGCACCCGCAGCTGTGCCTAGGCTGGAGTATGCTCCATCAGTTGAAAGGAGAGATGACAAAGGAAAGGGAGTCGTCCCTAGCACCTCCCAACCAGCCCCTATCTCGGGAGTCCGATGCTTCAGGTGTCATAACCTAGGGCATATTGCCACCAATTGCCCCACCCGAGCCTTGGTCATCACCGACCCCCAGCCTATGGAGCTTCCACCTCAGGAAGGAGAAACCCTTGAGAGATATGAGGCCGATCCTGACCTCATCACCCAGTTTGAGGAGTTAGATGCAGGATATGATGGCACGTATGTCGAGTACATGCAAGTGGGAGATATTACCCAGAGCTCTAGCCATGAAAGATTGGGTGTAGTCCGCTGCATCCTGGCCCACCCTCAGGAGGATGACTGGCGTCGAACCTCCATCTTCCAAACCTATATCATGGTGAAAACCCAACCCTGCAAGGTGATCTTCGACAACGGGAGCTGTATCAATGCAGTCTCTTCAGACTTTGTCTCCCGTCTAGGTCTACTTACTCATCCTCATCCTAGGCCGTACAACATGGCTTGGGTTGACGACACTTCTATTCCAGTCACCACTACGTGTGTCATTCCCATTCAATTCCAGTCCTACCAAGGACAGATCCTATGTGACGTAGTGCCCATGAAGGTCGGTAGCATCATCCTAGGACGACCGTGGATCTACGATGTAGACCTTACTACATTCGGTCGGTCCAATGAGTGTTCCTTCTCCCACAATGGGAAGAGGATTCAGTTGCTCCCAACACCCCCAAAGGTGGTCACGGGAAAGAGTCCTACCTCCACACCCACTGCATCCCCCAAAATTCGGGAGAATGCTCCAACCCCCACCAAAGGGAAGCTTCCCATTCCCTCCTCTCCTACACCTGTCATGTCCATCCCTAAGGCCCCTAAGGTCGACCATGACCCGATTAGGCGCCTTAACTTCATAGGTGTTCGTGAGATGAATAGAGAGGTTACCGAGGGTGCCCCTGTTTGGGCTGTTGTCGTCACCATTACCTCTGAGGAGTCCTAAGTCTCTGTCCCACCTGAAGTCCAGGCAATCCTGCGGGACTTCCAAGACATCTTCCCTAAAGACCTGCCTTCAACACTCCCTCCCATGCGTGATGTTCAACACGCCATTGATCTTGTCCCTGGGTCCACCCTACCCAACCTCCCCCACTACAGATTAAACCCCAGGGAGCATGCTGAGCTCCAACAAATTGTTGAGGACCTTATTCAAAAGGGCTTCCTCAGGGTGAGCAAGAGCCCATGTGCTGTTCCTGCCTTGCTCACACCAAAGAAAGATGACACCTGGCGGATGTGTATTGATAGCCGCGCCATCAACAAAATCACTGTCAAGTACAGATTTCCCATTCCCCGTCTTGACGACATGCTTGACATGATGAGTGGAGCCACCATCTTTTCCAAGATTGACTTGAAAAGCGGCTACCACCAGGTCCGGATTCGACCAGGGGATGAGTGGAAGACGGCCTTCAAAACAAAAGAAGGTCTATATGAGTGGCTTGTCATGCCGTTTGGGCTATCCAACGCCTCTAGCACCTTCATGAGGCTTATGACTGAAACCCTTCGCCCCCTCATTGGTCGCTTTGTTGTCGTCTACTTTGACGACATCCTCATTTATAGTCACAACCCTCAGGACCACATTCACCATTTGAGGGAGGTCTGCGAGACCCTGAGGAAAGAAACCCTGTTTGCCAACCTGACTAAGTGTGAATTCATGACAGATCGGGTCACTTTTCTCGGATTTGTGGTTTCAAGTCATGGAGTGTCTGTGGACCAATCCAAGGTCCGAGCCATAGTAGACTGGCCAGAACCCCAGAATGTCCATGACGTTCGAAGTTTCCACGGGCTAGCCACCTTCTACAGACGCTTCATCCAGGGATTTAGCACCATTATGGCACCCATTACGGATTGCATCTGTAAGGGAAATTTTGAGTGGACCAAAGCCGTCTCCCAGGCTTTTCTTGCCATAAAGGAGCTTATGACCAAAGCCCCTGTCCTCCGCCTACTAGACTTTTCCAAAGTCTTTGAGGTTTCATGTGATGCATCTGGCATAGGAATAGGTGGAGTGCTTAGCCAGGAGAGTCACCCTGTGACTTATTTCAGTGAGAAGTTTTCTGATGCAAACCTTCGATACTCCACATATGATAAGGAGTTTTATGCCGTGGTCCAAGCCCTCAAACACTGGAGACATTATCTCTTACCACAAGAGTTTGTCTTATACTCGGACCACGAGGCTTTGAAATTCCTTAGTTCTCAGAAGGGTTTAAACCCTAGGCATGGTCGGTGGGTAGAATTCCTCCAGTCTTTCACTTTTGTCCTAAATCATAAGGCTGGAAAGGACAATAAGGTGGCCGACGCCTTAAGTCGAAGGGTCTCCCTTCTTTCCACTGTTCGGGTAGAGGTCACGGGATTTGATCGCATGAAGGAACTCTATGGAGAGTGTCCTGATTTTGGTCATACCTATTCTGCTTTGTCTACTGGATCCTCGACAGTATTTGTTGACTATCTACTCCAGGATGGTTTTCTGTTTCGAGGGCAGCAACTCTGTGTCTCGAGGACTTCTGTTCGGGACTTTCTAGTCTGGGAAATGCATGCTGGAGGTCTTGCTGGTCACTTTGGCCGTAACAAGACCATCCATTCTGTGGAGGAGCACTTCTATTGGCCTGGCCTAAAGAAAGATGTGGCCAAGATTGTAGCCCAGTGTAGGACGTGCACGATGGCCAAACAGGTCAAACAGAACACTGGTCTCTACACTCCTCTCCCCGTCCCTGATCGACCATGAGTTGACGTGAGCATGGATTTTATCCTTGGGTTACCACGCACTGCTCACAAGCATGATTCTATCTTTGTTGTCGTTGATAGGTTCTCTAAGATGGCCCACTTCATTGCATGTTCCAAAACATCTGATGCATCTAGAGTAGCCCATTTATTCTTTGATGAAGTCGTGCGTCTGCATGGTCTTCCCCAAACCATCGTGTCTGACCGGGATGTCCGTTTCACTAGCTATTTTTGGAAGACACTTTGGCACCTAGTTGGCACCAAACTGAAGTTTTCCACTGTCTATCACCCCCAAACTGATGGGCAAACTGAGGTCGTCAATAGGAGTTTAGGGAATCTGTTGAGGTGTCTTGTAGGGGAACATTCCGGCACTTGGGATCTTCTTTTGCCCAGAGCCGAATTTGCATACAACAGCTCTATCAATAGGTCCATAGGCATGAGTCCATTTGAGGTCGTGCATGGCTACAAACCTAGGAAACCTGTGGATCTCATTCCCCTTCCCCTCGAGTCTAGAACGTCCAAATCAGCTGAGGAATTTGCACAGCATGTCAAAAGTCTGCATGAGTCAATTAGCAAGCAAATCAACCTCAGTAATGAGACTTATAAAAAATTGGCTGATTCGCATAAGCATCACCATGAATTTCAAGAAGGTGACTTGGTTATGGTACGGGTCCGACCCGAACGACTCCCCTCGGGAGCCGTTAAAAAGTTACAGGCCCGTAGTGATGGACCCTTCCTAATTCTGCGGAAGATTGGCTCCAATGCTTATGTTGTGGACTTACCTCCCGAATATGGGATTAGCTCGACTTTTAATGTGGCAGATCTAGTGACCTACAAGGAACCCACAGCGATTCCTAGTGACCCTTTCGAGCCTTCTCCTCCCATTGAGAGTGAGCCCACCCCTGTGCGTCCCACAGCCTCGAGAGTACCGCCCGAGCGCATTGAGAGGATACTGGATGAGCAGGTGATCACTACACGGAGCAGGGTGTACCAGCGCTACCTTGTCCGCTGGCGGGACCGTCCACCTTCTGACAATTCCTGGATCAGCCGAGAAGATCTCCAGCGCCTCGATCCAGATCTGCTGGAGCACTACCACAGCAGTGTCCCCCCTTACTCGACGGAGTCGAGTTCCAGCCGTCCCGGGAGGGTTGGTGGGGACACCGGGTCTACTACTGGGCCCACTACTCGGAGCCGACGCCGCACCGCACCAACTGCACCGAGCTTATGGCTCGGAGATTCGATTGAAGACTCGGCATCCTGAGCATAATATTTATTTGTGTGTATTTGTATTGTGCGTATTTGTGTATTGTGTGTAAAATACATGTAGAAATACATGTATTATTTACTTCTGTTTTATTAGGCTAAGTCATAGTCAAATAAACATGTGTGTTTTATATATTTTATTTGGTTAAAACATATAAGTCAAAAGTTAGGTAGGTGAGTGTGTTTTATTAGGCTAAGTATATATATGCCATTTGTAAAAGATTGAAGGTGTATGTGTAATGGGCCTTTCCTATAAATAGGAGGTCAATGGATGTGTTACATATGTTTGTATGAATGAAAAATTGAGTTGAAGGAGCATTTATCCCTTTGTTCATCTCCCTTCCCTCCTTTCTCATTTTTTGTGAGATTCGAGTGTCGCCCGGTGTGAGATCGTCCGGCGTGAGGCCGAGCTGTGTGAGATAGCAGTTATCCGTCATGTCCTGTTCGTGTCCCGGAGTGCCGTCGATCCGTCTTCCACGTCGCCGCCGCGTCATATCTAGAAAAAGATCCAAAATTGTAGAAATATCTAAGAAGGGTCAAAATTATAAAAATATCTAAAAAGAGTCGGAAGCTACAAATATACCTCCGTCTTGTGTGAAAATATATTTTATAGACATCAAGTCAACTCAAGGGTCCGATCACAATAAAAAAAGTGATCATAAGTAGGAAGCAACTCCAACGGTACGATAGTGATCATTTTGACGATCCAACAGACCGATACAATGAATTTTGAAATCAATAGTCATATATCGATTTGGAGCAAATCTAATGACCGGATCTTGACCACATTCAAATCTAATAGTCAGATCTTGACCACATTCAAATTCAATGGCCGGATCGTGACCAGGAACTAATCCAATGGTCAAATCTTGATCCAAAGCAGATTCAACAGTCAGATCTCAATTAAGGACAAATCATATGGCTAGAGCATGACCGAAATCAAATCCGATGGATCAACAATAATCATCTTAGTGATCCAACTGTCCGATCGTGATGGAATTCAAAGTTCAACTGTCTTATCAGGGGACAAAAGCAAGTTCGATGACTTGATCACGGCGAAAGCAAATTCAAACGTCCAAATGCAGACTAAATAAATTCGAAGAGTCTGATTGCAACCGGATGTAATCTCAAAGACCTGATTACATAATTTGGACTATATGTAAAGGTCTTAAAAGATCGAGTGTAATTCAAATTATATATATTAAAAAAATAAAGTCTTCAAATTTCTCTGCAAGAGTATGTACCCGTAATGGATGATCATCAAGGTCCTTTATATCATAACGTATAGAAACAAAATACATTATTTGACAGTTAATCAAAGACGTTCGGATTTATATCGATGTAAATAAACACCAACTACGATCGGTAGGGAAAGGTTCAACATACGAATCCTAAATCGTCTGATAAATCAAACTCGTGAAATTAATAGTACGTGTGTTAATCAATTAACTAAAATATATGTATATTTATCTAACAAATAGATTATAAAATTATTTTTTCATGTGTTTAAATAATACTCATACAAATATTCTATATGAGTAGCTGTTTTCTACAACGTTAATAACAAGGTGTATTTTTACTTTGGTTATGCATTCTCTTTAAATTCTGCATTCTCTTGGACATACTTTTATACGTGAGCAGCTACTTTGTTTCGCCGAATAGAGGATCAATCTCTTCTGTACATGTAAAATACATATAATAATTTATAAAATATAACACTCTGTCAATTAAGAAGGGAGCGAAACTATCTTTAGGAATCCAAATGATGTCGGGCCTGACGTAGACCATCTTTTGATCCCAATGACAAATCTCCATCTGAATTGTACTTCGCTTTCTTCCGGGTTAAAAAGATCGTCATTATATGCAACTTTGACTCACCTTCCTTTTAAAAAAAAAAAAAGTGATAGCATTCTTACATCCAAAGGGACTTCAAATCATGGTTCGCCGACTCGACCTGACTCGGGTCGACTCGGGCGTATCGTACCGTATCAGGGCAAACCCGGTACACTGCGGATCACCCCTAGGATCGGTCGAGTCAGGCCGAGTCACAGTGAGAGAGAGATAGAGGAGGGGGAGAGGGGGAGAGAGAGGGCCGAGTCAGACCGAGTCGGATGCGAGTCGGATGAGACTCGGGCGTACCGTACCGGATCAGGAGGATCCCGATCCGGTACGGATCAGCGAGTCGGCGAACCTTACTTCAAATATCACCTCCTTTCAGACCCATGATGTGGCCATTCACGGTGGGAGGAAGCGTGATGAAAGGAAATTTCGTAAGAGAGGGGTCAAGGGCGCATTTGAGAACGCATCAGTCTGCGGTTTTCAAGTTGGAATATCTCGATAATATTTAATTTTTATCAAATGTCTATCATGCGTCTCGATATTTGAATGCTCATAAAAAGTTGTATGAAAGAGAGAATAGATACAAAATTATGTTTTCACAGGAATCCTTATAAAGAGAATTTTAAAAAATTTAATCATTATAAATTTTGGACGAGCTATAAATTTGAACGATTGAAAGATTTTTGTGAGAACATAAAAGTTGGGTGCATTCTCGAACGTGCCCCAGAAGAGTATAAACAACGGTCTCCCTAAAAATAACACACGCTTTTAGATGTTGAATCTTATATGCATTTAAGAAAACAGACATGTTACGTAATTAACAATGTAAAGAACCATATCTACCAAGGAGAGGGTGTCAAAGTTGACACAGCATGTGGCCTGCGATTCCTCCGCGGTCTCATCTCTGTCGCCTCAGGTGTCTTCTTTGCCTAGGAAACGCGGCATACCGCATAGATATTGTCATATGTAAGCCAAAGCAACATGATTTCTCAATATAGTTTCTCAATCTGCGGGATAATATTACACTCAACTTTAGTATTCTATGGATTTAATCACACGGCATGACAATGACCTGCATTATATATATATATATATATATATCAAGATTCGTTAATTTAGTGATCTGTATCAGATTAGATCTTCTCTGATTCAATACGATACGCATGAGTTGTAATTAACTCGGCCGGATCATCTCTCTCTCTCTCATTATAACTCGATCGATCGTGAGAGTGATTCGTAACATATCAGATTTTTTCAGATACGATACGACACGCTCGAATCAACTTGAATCGGATCGAGTCGACAAATCATGTTGAATATGACCTTAATGACATATGCTTTTAGACCTGGTACAAGCAATGCATAACTTGGTCTACTCTTAGGTCTCTAACTTGGTCTACATGCTTTAAATTAGACATTAAGCACCTTTTTCAGTAACCTTTTTGAAAACATTTGAGGGCGCTTATTTGTTACACCGACGTTTTGCCAAATAATTTGAGATGTCGAAGAGCTTTTCTTAATGGGGTGTTTGGTTGCATTTTTTTTCTCTCTTTCTCTCTCAAATTTAAAAAAGAGAGAGAGAACTCACTTGTGGGGTGTTTGGTAAGTATTCCCTAATTTTTAAAAGAGAACTCAACTCTATTCAAATTTCTTTCTAAAACAAAACAACTCTTGAGTTATTTTTTTTTTGAAATCATCCGTCTCGTGAGACCCTCCCCCCCTCTTCTGCTCTCCCTCTCTCCCACTCCGTCCTCTCTCTCTCTCTCTCTCTCTCTCTCTCTCTCTCTCTCTGTAACTGCCGAGGGTGCCGGAGGGGAAGACCCCCCTCCCCTCCCCCGGCGGCTCCCCCCTCCCCCTGCGGTGCCCTCCCTCCCCCGGTGGCTCCCCCCTCCCCCTGCACAACCCTCTCCTCCCTCCTCCGGCGGCCCCCGTCCCCGTCCCCGGCAGTTCCCCCCTCCCCCGGCGGCTCCCCCATGCGCAAGCCTCTCCGCCCTCCTCCGGCGGCCCCCTCCCCGCCCTTAGCAGTTCCCCCCTCCCCCTGCGGTGCCCTCCCCTCCCCCGGCGGCTCCCCCCTCCCCCTGCGGCGCATCCCCCCTCTTCTGCTCTCTCTCTCTCTCTCTCTCTCTCTCTCTCTCTCTCTCTCTCTCTCTCTCTCTCTCTCTCTCTCTCTCTCTCTCTCTCTCTCTCTCTCTCTCTCTCTCTCTCTCTCTCTCTCTCTCTGTGTGTGTGTGTGTGTGTGTGTGTGTGTGTGTGTGTGTGTGTGTGTGTGTGCAAGTGCCGGGGGTGCCGGCGCCGGAGGGGAAGACCCCCTCCTCCGGCGGCAGGCCCCTCCCCCTGCGGCTCCCCCCTCCCCCTGCGGCGCCCTCCCCTCCCCCGACGGCTCCCCCCTCCCCTCCCCCTGCGGCCCTCTCCGCCCTCCTCCGGCGGCAGCCCTCTCCCCCTGCGGCCCTCTCCGCCCTCCTCCGGCGGCAGCCCTCTCCCCCTGCGGCCCCCTCCAGCGGCTCCCCCCTCCCCTCCCCCGCAGCCCCCTCCTCCGGCGGCTCCCGCAGCCCCCCCTCCGACGACGGCTCCCCCTCCCCATGTGGTCCTTCGCAACCCCCTCCTCCCTCCTTCGACGTCAAAATTGGGATTTTTGCCAAACAACACAAGACTCTTTTTATTAATTTTAAAAATGAAATAGAAAATTGATGTGTCATAATTTTTAAGATAGAAAGAGTTTTTTTTTTCAAAAGTGTTCCCAAACACTCCATAAATAATTTTAATTTATAATTTTTAAATAAATTAACATGATATTTACATATTTGATGGAGTTTTGAGAGGACGAAGATTACGAGACCATAATATATGACTCATTTAATTATTGAACACAACGTAACCCGAGGTCTTCCCCCACAGAGTGGAGGTGGTGAGACCACCACGGGTGGACTCGAGATTTTGAAGAGTCAACGAATAAATGTTTAAAATAAAATTCATAAATATGAAATATTGTAGAGGTTTGAAACTAAAAAACCTTGATCGTAATGCGGAGGTACGTACATGTTTATGTTTTTAATCGACCCAAAGCATAAGACATCATCGATTTGTGTGCAAAATGAAATTCTATGTACCGACAGGCATCGATCATCATACATCATCCTTGAAAATCGGTAGGACATGAGATCTCAGCCATTAGTTTGAACTTTGAAGAACAAAGGAAAATAAAAAAAGGGGAGAAAAAGAAAGCGTGCTAAGTTGTCGTGACGTAGAGAGCATCCTCGAGGCGTGATGGTTTCACATGAACATGAAAGACGGAGTGCGAAGCACGAAGTGTAGGGATATTCCCTGGAAGTATTCTTTAGTTTTCGCACGTCAATACTTTTACTCTCTAGATGATACGCTAGATATGATTAAGTGTAGCATTTTAAAAATTCGATCTTCTTTCGACTGCCATGATTGAAATAATTAATGACACTCTTCTTGTTTGGCGTGTTCTGTGACGTGGATCATTGTTTGTTCACTTTGAAGCACTCACATGTAATCCTGTCCCGTAGTCTTCAGCCATGATGTATACGCCTAAATATAATTACAAAGGTGAAGATAAACATGTGAAAGAGAAATTGGTTGACATTGACTTGAGAGGGAGAGAGATGTTTTAATCGCATGCGCAGAGAGAAACAACATAATGTACTGCGCATTAGCTTGCACGATGTTTTAAGCATGGTTGGTGGCCTCAGTCCGACTCGTCTTGATCCGAGCGACTAAATTGTATCCAGAGACTCATGAGTCGTGAGTCCGGTGAATTTCATCGAGTTATTATGAATTATTTAAATAATAATATAATATTTTAAAAATAATTTAAAATTTTAAAAAATAAATAATAATTATAATAATTATAAATTTTATATTTTATAAATGAAAAAAATAAATTTTCTTATTAAATTTATATTAAATATATGACTCAATCAAGTCGATTTAATTAAATCGACTTGGAGCCGAATAAACTCATGCTGGATAAAGAGAATCCGATCCGATATAGACTCCCGAGTCGTGGAACCATGATTTCCGAAGGTTACTTTATGGAATCTCACTAATTTATTATCGTAAACTATTAATAACATCTCACTAATGTATTATCAGAAACTATTAATAACGATAACAAAATGAAAATTTTAACTCAACAACGAGGATGAAGCGATGTAACCCAGAAATTTAAATATTTCATTAACAGATAATATCTATAATTGAAAATACTCTTTGCCAATCTATTTTGTATATTAATAAGGATATCAAGGTAAGGAAATTTTAGACAGTCAAATTTGTATCGAGTGGCTACAAGCTTTCTTGCGTGTGTTTTCTCATTGGTCCTATTATCACGGACAAGTAGGACTTTCTTTCCCATGTTCACCTCGATTTATGGGAAAACAATTAGAAATATCTTCGAATTTCAATATTAAAGCATTATCTGCCAACTAGATTTTGCACTAATCTTCGAAAAATTCACAATTATGTGCTGAATAAACTAACAACTGAAATGTGATATTTTTTAAAGATTAGAATAAAAATTTTGAATGTAATAATCCATGGGAACTAAATAGAAAAAGGAAAACCAAAAAAACACGCTTCCTACTGCCTTATAAAACCCTCGCCGGTGGCTTGGCTTTGTTCGAATGGATAATGACATACATTTCTCTATGATCAATTTTATTCTATTCTATGTCTACGTATTCTTTATTTTATTATGTGTATTTTGTTAATAAATCATGTTTCATCATATATACTTCTATTATCATCTACCGTTTGTTTTTTTTGCTTTACGCGAGTTAAGATAGAAAAGACATATTTAACTTTGTTTAATCTCTTTACATTATACGCTTGAAAACTTATATACTCTCTTGTATATTCCTTCACATCTTAAAATTTACATGTTCAAAAAGAATATTTTGCTGACCGGTATTAGAACCAGGGAAATATATCTAACATATCATTGATTTATGATGAGGTTATACCAATATAAAGAATACATAAATACAAAATGGTATCACAAGATTCTGAGGTATATATATAATCATTAATAATTTAATAAAAATATTCTGATACCTCGGAAGGTGACAGAATTCAACGAACACCAGTAAAAATAATATTATTTTACGGTGATAGTATGGAATAGACATAGAATAATAACCGCCCTTATCCGAAACGAACCGCTGGGCACGCCCGCCCTGCCACACGCCACGTACAACGCCGGTTTAACCGTCACGTCCGCCGGCAGACTGCCCCGTCACCTAACGGTCCCGCGGGAGAATCGTATCCAGCACGTGCTTTTATCGTGAGCCCCCCCACCCCAAGTGTCGCGTTATAAACCAGAATTAAAAGTGTCTTTTTCTCATATGTATCCCTGCCTGAAGTCCAATTACGTAAATAACCATCCTATACATTTAAATTTATACACTCTCCAAAAATGAATTTAATATCACATGTACTCTAAAAGTAAACTTTTGTCAAAGCATCTGTGAAATACTCCTTCTTCTTTTTAGTCTTTTTCGCAATAAATTTTAACAGCTGGTTGATAAAAAGTGGTGAGAAGATATACGTATATGTACAAATATAAATTTATGGTAAATTTTTATGTAGCAGAGGCATATACGTAAACGTTATAGTGTAATAGACCAAGTGAAACAGCTGAGTCCCCTGACAACACCCAAGCGGACTCCTCGAACCCCAAGCGGACTCGAACCCCAAGCGGACTCCTCGAACCCCAAGCGGAACCCCAAGCGGACTCCTCGAACCCCAAGCGGACTCGAACCCCAAGCGGACTCCTCGAACCAAGCGGACTCGAACCCCAAGCGGACTCCTCGAACCAAGCGGACTCGAACCCCAAGCGGACTCCTCGAACCCGGAGATGGACGCACGAAAAAGGTCACCCCACTTCCCACCCCCCCCCACCCCAACCCCGGCGAGGGCGGCCCGCCGGACCAAGTCCCTGTTCCCACCTCCCCGAGTTGACTCCTCGAACCCGGAGATGGACGCACGAAAAAGGTCACCCCACTTCCCCCCCCCCCCCCACCCCAACCCCGGCGAGGGCGGCCCGCCGGACCAAGTCCCTGTTCCCACCTCCCCGAGTTGGTCACGACTAACCCGTGAGCGCCCGACTCCTGACCATTTCTTTTTCTGATTCGTTCTAACCCCTCTCCTCTGCTACGCGCGCGTGCGGTGGCTCCAACCGTCCACCCCACCTGACGCGTAGGCGCCATCCCCTCTGCCTCCTCCTCCTCTTCCTCCTCTGCGTCACACTTCCGTCTCCCCTCCTCCGTCCTCATCATCCCTCTCCCTCTCCATCTCCCCCAACCGCCACCATCCCCGGGACCGCCATCGCCCTCCTCTTCCCTTCCTATCGCCCCCCTCTTCCCTTCCTGCTTCTGCGGACCGACCCACCCCTTATCTCTTCCCTTCCCTTCTCTTCTTCCCCTGCCCTCTGCCTACTCCCCCCACGCCTCGATTTCTCATCGGGGTTGGTGCTGGGCTGTGGCGAATGCGCAACTGAATTGGCGTACGGAGAGGCGGAGGGGGGACCCGGCGGAAGAGGGAGGGGTTCTGAGGAATAGATGCGTGACGACCGGGGTTGCGTCTGCTCGGAGGAATCTGAGGAGGGCGGGATGGATGTCTGGAGCTCGGTGCCCTCTGCGGCCGCGTCGGCCGATCATCTCGTCGTCATGGTTCACGGGATCCTTGGAAGGTGACGATGACCGGTGCATTTTGTGCTCGTGATTAACTCTGCAGCTTTTGTTTTTTTTCGTGTTCCCTCTGTTTTGTGGCTGTCTTTTGATTAGGTTTTGTAGGAACTTTTTGTTGTGGTGGTGATCTGTGCGGATTACATCTTTCTTTCCCTTTTCGTTAGAGGAAATCTCTTCGAACGTAGCTTTGTGATACGTCGCTAATACGATAAGCTCTGTAAAGCGTTATTAGACTGTAGATTCACGTACCCCCTCGCCCCCCTTCACACACACACACAAACAAAATCATAATTGTTGTCATCATCGTCTTAATGTTGGCGGTAGATACTCGCGTTTGCGGGAATGTGAGTGGACGTTGTTCTCGTGGGTTTGATGTAGTAAACAATGCAAGCTGATTTTTTTCGACGAGCAGATGTGTTGTCATGTGTGCGTCTAAAAGGTAGTAGAGACTGAAACTGGGTGTTGGAATTGTTTTTTATATGATTTTTTGTCCACAACAGGAAGCATCTTGTTTCCAAAACTTCTTGTATGATCTTTACTTATTCCTTCTGTGCATCTTAAACTACGGTTGTTTGAAGATTTTCATTACTCTTTGATTGTATGAAGTATTGCTCTACTAGCTCTACCAGTTCATGAAGCATCTAAAACTGGCATCATTTCTTGCAGTACGGCTGATTGGAAATTTGCAGCTAACCAGTTTGTAAAGGTGTTACCGGATAAAGTAATAGTTCATTGTAAGTTTTGGTTCAGGGATCGTCATCTTTGGCATATATGAATAGTTTGCTATTTTTCTTTCTTGTTCTATTTAGCCCTCTCTCTTATATTTTATACAGTACATGATTTACCTTGGTATTTGCTGAATGTATGCGATTATTGGGTAGCCTGTTTCACTTGCCTTAATTTGTGTTAATTGTTGGGTTTCTTTTTTCAAATAAATAAAATTTGAAGGAAAGCTGATCCTGATTGTGTTATTTACATGTAAATGAATTGAATGAAAACAATCATGGAGAAGCCAATAAAGAGGAATGCTCAATGTCATGGCACCTTTTCATTGGTTTTACTATTTCAAATTGAGCATAATTCAGTCTAGAAATAGGTTCACCTAAGTGAATGCAAATGAAGATGTCACGAGAGCAAAATTATTGGGTGTTCCATCAAGCCAAATGAGGGACTGTACAAGGTGATCTATACGTGCTTTGAATGTAGAACAGTTTGCAGATCGTGATTTCCAACCTTGTCATCTTTGTATCTTTCCATGGATAAGATCCATCAAAACATTTGTACTTGCAGTAATCTTGGTGAAGAATTTTCTTTTGGGGTGTGTGTGGAGCAATTCTTCTGATGGCAATTCATTCTCCAAAGTTAATATGCATTTAGGTCTCCTAGAGGCATCTTGACTTTGCACCGCAGATACATCATTTCCTTTAAGGATGATAAGATGTTAGTGAAAAACTATATGATCAACTCCTAGGAATGAGTGAGGTCCAAATTTAGACTTACATTATTATCCTTCAGTTTTCCTAGACAAGTTTGTAACCATCTTTTGTTTTTTTGTCATTGAAGAACCCTGCTGCTTTGTGGCTGTAGTGTGGTCATAGTATCTGATTGGGGTTTTATGCAACTGAACCCGCATCTCACATATTCTTAGCACAGATAAAAAAAAGTGCAATTCGGTCATAGTCAAGTGGGTCATTGCACAAAATCTATCATTACTCTACTGACTGGCTATTCAAAATCATCAAAGAAACCACTAAGTCCCTCTTTACTATTGTTTTCAAGTTATTAGATATTTTGGATTTTGTATTTGCCATTGTAGCATATAAAATACAATATATGTACATGTCCTACACATCCAATACAGTACACGGAGAACACTTTAACATCCCCTTTCAACTCATGAGAGATCATGAACCAAGATTTTGGGAACTAATTCCATGAAGCGCGACTAGTTTGATACATGGTGAAGAGGTCAGTAGGCTGCTCAATAGATGAGATATGAGGAAGAGTGAGGGTAAATTTAGATAGAACTGACAGGTAAAGTGGTATCAATCTTGATGTGATTCCTCCATTCATGGAACACCGGATTGCTTGCAATATAGGAGCACTTCAGCTGTCACAGTGGGCAGTGGTATCAATCTTCGCATGAAATGGATTTATGGGTGGAGAAAACTCTTTTATTTGAATCATCAGCTTTTAGCCATTTGATTTCTGGCATCATTGTAGGTTGATTTCTAAACAGAATTTAAGTTTCGTGTCTGCTTATCCTGATGGAAAACTTGTAATGCCCCATTTGTCTGTATATTTGTGAATGGGGTACCAGAATTGGCATTTTCTTTCAAGATTATGCATATATTCTCTTTCACACAACATGAGCATGTAAGATTAATTATTTTTTTAGGGAAGTCGAAAGTATCAAAATTTTGTTGAATATCAAACAGAAGGGGATGTAAGGTGTTTTTATTTTAACAGAAACTGTGGGATTGAAAGATTTTACCTCGTATGCTGCAAATTAGTGTTGACACTTGACAGGTAAAATTGTGTAGGTAGCGAACGTAATGAGTACAGGCTGACGTTGGATGGTGTAGATGTTATGGGCGAACGATTGGCAGAGGAGGTTTGTCTATTCTCAGGCTCACATAGTCACATTTTAATGTGATAAACACATGTGGCAATGAAAGACATTTTCAGCTCAGTTATATTACATTTTAGTGGTCTTGATTATTACTATAATCAAAAGGAAATAGTTTCTGCAGGAGGTAGTTGGTCTTTTGGCTTTCATCCTTATTCTTTTTGTCCCGCACAGGAAGAGCTCTCTCATGCATGGACTGCACCCATGTGGGGTCCATGCCACATTCCCATCTCACCATCCATTCATCCACCTGCACACTCAGAAAACAGAGTCGTGCATGTGCACTTGCTCATGCATTCACACACACAAGAACACATAACATAGGCATGCACACTCATGCTATATCTTTACAAAGGCTTTATGAAATAGTTTGATTAATTGAGAATTGTGAATACAGGTGAATGAAGTCATTTCCTGCAGGCCGGAAATTCGAAAGATTTCTTTCATTGCACATTCTGTTGGTGGGTTGGTTGCAAGATATGCAATTGGCAAGCTTTACCGACCTCCGGTGAGAAATACTTTAGATGAGCCATCAGATTGTGATCGTGATGGACATTCAAGTGGTACGATTGCTGGGTTGGAGGCAATGAATTTTATCACAGTTGCCACACCTCATCTTGGCTCTAGGGGAAACAAACAGGTATTTTTCTGCTTGGTAGACATAACTGTGTTAAATGATCTTAATGAACATGATATTTTGTCTTCCAAGTAGTTATATATTTTCATTTTATTCCTTATGGAAGCAGCAGAGTTAGTCCATTTTCATATGGTATCCTAGTTCACTGTTAACCAATGATGGGAAAGTGGAGCCAAGGTTTGCTGAACCAGCCAGTTCAGGTCAAAGTGGCCAAACTCAGATTAGAACTGGTTTCAGGGATTAAAGTGGCTGAACCCAAGATTCCAGAACCAGATTGAGTCTGGGATCAGCCGTGCCCAATCTAATCCAGAATGGAATTGCATTGAGCAGAATAGGCCTATTACAGACTAATTCCAGCTGATCACTTCTTTTCTCCCATCTTCTAAATTAAAGAGGCATTGTATTTGTGTACCTCAAAATTGTATCGCATTGGCAAGTCGCGATCTGAATTGGCTAATCTGGATTCAGATAGGATAGTTCTGCGAAATCAGATTATCAAGGCCCACCTTGGTCACTCCTGTTCCACCAATTGGGACTGGATTTTTAATTGGTAGACATGTGATCGTTTTAAAATTTAAGAAACTATATCTTTTCAATAAATTATTTTAACATATTTTTCATGTCATACATATTCTGGTGTTCACTTACATCAGACACATTTTTTGATAAGTTTTATGTTTTATATAAACTTGTATGAACTGGCTGGAACCACCCCTCTTGTATAAGGATTTCAGTTTTCAGTCCGAACAGGAACTGGAACTAGAATCAGTGGGACTGCTTTTGGAACCAGTTTCAATTTGTCAAACCCTTGAGGACAACCATGTCCTTTTCATACCCTAAATCGTTAGAGCCACTTTGATATGCGAATACCGCCCGGTTAGGATGACGTATTCCCATCTGACTGTATATTCAAGTTTGGGTGCATATTGCTTAATCGGGGTTGAATGGGGTTAAAGGTGGGTTTTATTATTCGTAGGTTGGGAGTCGAATGGGGTGTTTGGGGTCGAATGGGGTTTAGAGATGGGCACGTCATCCCAGGCACCTCACCCCACCTTATCCTACTCGATTGCCAAAGTGGCTATAAGTGTTGCTATGAAACATAAAATAGCCCTCTATTCTCCTTCTCTCTCTCTCTTTCTCTCTCTCTTCTGACAGGAAGTCACTCCAATAGGGGTATTTTTTCCCTGTTCTATTTTCTCTGTCATTTTTCTAAGTTTGCATACTCTTCCTCTCTCTCTTTATCATTTACCCCCCCCCACTCTGGACT
Source organism: Amorphophallus konjac (assembly GCA_022559845.1). NCBI lineage: Eukaryota > Viridiplantae > Streptophyta > Magnoliopsida > Alismatales > Araceae > Amorphophallus > Amorphophallus konjac. Next base: position 578,721,051 of record CM040121.1, on the reverse strand, counting down.
TGCTCTCTCTTGTATGCATGGGGGTTTCTGCACACTTCTCTTTTTTTCTCTGTCAGCTGGACTTTCTCCCTCCTTTTTCTTTTCTATTATTCTTTGTTTTCTTGCTTTATTCTTTGCTGTACAGAAGCCCCAGAAAGGGCTTGGGTGGTGTGTGACTATTTCTGTGGTTCCTTCTTTCCTTTTTTTTTTTGAAATTTTGTGCACAAAACATAGAAAGCATTTTCTTGGAACCTTATGTATTCTTCCTCCCTCTCTTCATCCTTTTCTGATTCAACAGTCTTCCTCTTATAATAAAGCCTGCATATGTAGATGTCTTCACTTGCTGGGAATATATAACCAAGAATATGTAATATTTGTCTCCAAAATCATATGGTTATGTCATTTAAAATGTACGACTTGAACAAAAAGAAGTCTCTTATCATATGGGAACTTATGATCATGGAGAACTTCAGTAACCTAATGACTTATGTGTGTTGTACTATGTGTAGAGTCCTATGCCTACTGTGTCACAGGGCTCATTCTTTTTCTAACATTTTCACATGTTTCAAAGAAGAGAAAAGCTCTAATGCATGAAGTCCAAGGCACAACTTGATCCTTTAGTGTTAGTCTGTCCTTTGCTGGATATAATATTGATTTAGTAGTCGCTTCGGTAAGTTATGTAATAGATGACCCTGGTCATTATTGTTGGATAGTATCAGCCATTTGTCTATTGAACTTGGTATGGTTAAATTTGGTTAATTTATCTTTTATGTTGATGGTAGCCTCTTGTATATATCTTCTTTGTGGTTTCCTTAGTTCTCCATATTATGATGTTTGGTGGCTTTTTATTACTGTCACATACTCTTCACTGGTGTGAGTGTGACTGGATTGGGACAGGAGTCCCAATTCTAGAGGGGAGAGGACTTAGGTGTGCTGGGGAATGCGAGTCCCATGAATCTATTGGTGGCATTATTTGTTGTGCTTCCTTGTAGGCCATGCCGCCATATGTCTATGGGTATTTTTTGTCCCTCCATAACTAAACATCAGCTATAAAATCTTTAGGAGTATATATGTTTTTGATGATGTTATTTAATCATGGTGTAATATTATTTGCTACTCTTTATGCCTGAAACTATGATTTGGATGAAACTCCTGGAGCTCCACCTTGTGGCTTCAGATGGGCATCCCTAGAACAAGTTTCTATGAACCACTTGATTGAATGCTTTAGTTTGCTGTTTTAGTTAGTAGTTTATTTTGCTTTCTTTATGTTTTAAACACAATGGTTAATTTCTTTCAGTGTTATCCATGACCTGATGCATGCAAATGATATACATAGTCATCCTTGATTGCCACTTTAAAAAAAAATAGTCATCCTTGATTGCTTTGCACAGATGATTGTATATATTTATATTTCTATCTACCCTTTATACCTTTTTGTACTTTATATTACTTGTGGCTATGTCAACTGCAGACAATGCACATCCAGCCAATCCAAGGTGTGGAATAAGCAGCTTAGACGAGTAGTAGTCTCATTCATTCTCTACCTTCTTTGTCAATTTTCTGCATGACGATTTTTTTGTTTGCAGGTTCCCTTTCTTTTTGGTGTCACTGCTTTTGAGAAAGCTGCATCTCTTGTTATTCACTGGATATTTAGAAGAACTGGTAGACATCTCTTCCTCACTGATAATGATGGAGGCGAAACTCCACTGTTGCAGCGCATGGTGGATGATTGTGGTGATATTTGTTTCATGTATGCTATGAACTTGATTTAGTTCTGAGACTTGCTAGTGTAATGGACGTACATGCATGCATTACTTGGCTGCCCATCATTGCTTTTCCAGGTCCGCGTTGCGAACATTTAGACGGAGAGTAGCATACGCAAATGTTGGCTACGACCGTATCCTTTTTGAGCTCTACTTCCCATTTTCGGATCTTTTCTCTTTACAATTAAAGCAGTCAGAACATTGCTCTTTTTTTTTCTTGACTAATGTATTTAAGATATTGTTGGATGGAGGACATCATCCATCAGACGCAACTCAGAACTTCCAGAGGTAAATTTTCAATATTCTGATCAAGCCTTTTATCTTACTTTCGAGTGAGTGTCATGGATTTGTAGCATGCCCCAGCTTTTGATATCTAATTAGCTAAAATCTGATATAATGCATTTAATATCACTTTCCTTTAGTGGGAGAATTCCGTCAGCGACAAATATCCGCATGTTGTATATGAAGAATATTCCAAAGGAATGAGTAGAGAATGCTCAGATACTGCCATTGTGGATGACAGCTCTGATGAGTTAGAAGGTTAGTGTCCTTGACACTCACTTCGATTTGGTCAATTATACAGTTAGTGGTGATGTTTTGTTGTGTTCTTAAGTTCACATCAGTGTATATGCTTAATAAAAGATCATTATGTGAGATTAGACCATCATTTGGTTGGTTTGCTATATTTACCTTCCATTTTAATACATTACTTTGTCAGATTTGAATTTCTTAGACCTAATAGCCCCTGTTGGTCACTGATCCAATAGCACTTGCTTCCTTATTTTGTGGTTTACTTGACTATGATACTAAGCTGACACTTATTGTTCTAAATGTATTTAGAAGTGTTTTGGTGAGAGTATGTGAACCAAGGGATGATTGCTATTCTGCTAGTAATTTGTAATGGAACTATGATTAACTTGTTTTTTTGGTCCTACTTTCTTTTCGAAGCTGTCTTAGGTTTCCTTTCATAATTTTGTTATCTCTTGGTTTGCTTGCTACTGTAATTGAACTCTTCACTTAATTGTAAATGAATTTTCCATAAACCAACTTGGAGTTGGTTTATGCTGGAGGTGGTCTCTATGTGTTAGTTTGGGATAAGGGCAAATTTACCATAATGTCAATTGCGTTTATGCAGAGAAACCAAACAAGAATTTATAGAAAATGCATTTATGGTAAATGAGTTTACAAACATTAAGTTATGACAACTCCATGTGTGTTTGCATAAGTTGCATTCAACGATGCAAAGTGCAGAAAGTCACTGTGAGAAGAGGTGTAAATTTGTTGAGAGAAGGGAAAGGTCGTCTAAGTAGGTAAACTTACTTTTATGTCATGCTTGGCACTCCATAAGCTTTTGCCCAGTTATTTTGAGGAGAGGATGCTAGGCGTTGGGAGCCATTTATGTAGTTCTGTGGTTTCCAACCAAAAGCTCAATTGTGTCTTCTTAGATGGGGGTAAAGACGGGGCTGTTAGGGTAGGTTTGACTTTTGTAACCACCCTAACCAGTTATTAACTACTCCCAACTTATATTGTTTATGTTAAAAGTGGAAGCTGAAAGTCGCTTTTCAACCAGAAATTTTGCCAAATTTAACAATGTCCAAAGACTCCCAGTCAAAACAAGTTTGCTGCAAAGTTGAAGATTCATATTTGTGGATGTACTAATGATATACTGTCCCTGAAGATTGTATAATTTGCTGGATTCATTGTTATATTCGTTATCAGCTATAAATCATGGATAATTCTTAATCTGCAATAATGGAATTATGTCAGCCACTTATATCAACTCCTGACTCTTGTATTACCTATGATACTTACAGCAATGATGATAACTTACTGAATTCATTATTTTCTTTATTATTGTTTCTAGATATAGATCACAGATAAAGGATAAGATCTATTGTACAATTAACAGGTATAAATCACAGAGCATCCTCTTTTTTGTCTCCGCTTATTAGCTTCAGCAGAAGGAGAAGAGGAAAGGGAGGGTGGATGGCTGCCTGTCGAGCAGAATGGTGAGGAGGAAGGGAGGGAAGACAAATATCTGTCATCCTCCACTTGTTACAGGAGAAGGGCGAGGTAAAGGGATAGATAGGGAGTGAACATGGATGTCGTGTGAGAGTCCTAGAGAGCTTTTGCTTGCTTCTGCTGCAGTAGAAGGGTGAGGGAGAAGGGAGTGGAGACGGCTGAACATCAGTCATCTTTCGCCTGTCACAGGAGAAAGGCAAGGGAGGAGATAAGGAGGCTTCCTGTCTCCCCAGACTTCGTTTGGGTGAGGAGTAGATGGAGGAGGAGATACAGAGGGTGGGTGTCTCTCCCTGAAGCCAACATCGTGGCTTCCTCCACACCATTTGCTGCTGCAGGACAGTCATAGGTCGGCAATCCAAAAAGGTAACAAAATGGCAGGTCAGAGGATGGAAGCAGATTTACTGCCTTCTTTATGTGTGCAGGTGTTGCACCCATTATTTTCTCGATTTAATGGAGACAACTTCCTCGAACCAATCGAGGTTAATCACACTATGCTTCGACGGTGGTCGAAATTCGACGCAAAGCCAATACCGCCGCTCTACAGAGTTATCTCCACATTCTGGGACTCCCAGTCAAAAGCCCCATCAATCATAAGTCCCTCAAAGTGATTAAGATGATTGAGGGCCAACTAGACCCACGACGACCTATGAACGGCATGGAGCCAAGCGTCCTAATTTCGGACAGATTTCCGAATCCCGGGAATTCTCGCCGGAGGTCCGGGACAAAGCAAAATCACATCATAACAAGAGGATGCACGTGTGGAAGATGTTCACTCACCAACAGAAAGTCCGGCACTCGTGTTCGAGACGATCGGAAACAAACTTCTCCCCTCGATCAACGGCGCGAAGGAGACCAAAGAACAAACAAAGGATAAGCTTTTCTTCTTTTTACGTGTCCCGACTGCGAGCAAACTGCAAAAAAAGGGCAAAATCTGGGCTTTAAAGGGAAGGCGCCGCCGTTTCTAACCCACCCTGACAGGGTGGGGACCCGAGAAGGGGCGCCCGTGGTCAAGAGGACCCGTGCGGGTCCCCTCGACCCCGGGGAGACTCCTCGGGGTCAAAAGGATCCCACATGGGGTCATTTGACTCCGGTGGCCCCACCCGGGGTCAAACGGGTCCCTCGCGGGGCCGTTTGACCCCGGTGGGGCCCGCGCGGGGCCTTTTGACCCCGGCGAGAATCCACTGGGTCGCACGGCCCCCACGGGGGCCGTTTGACCATGGTGGGGCCCCACCAGGGTCGCGCTCCCCCACGTAGGTCGTGCGACTCCGGGTGGGGCCCACCCAGGGTAAAACGGCCCTTCCAAGCCCCTTTCCCCAGTAAAGTTATCTGGGGTCATTTGACCTCGGGGTTCCTCATTTAACCCCGGTTCCTTTTTTTTCTAAAAAAAAGAGAGAAAAGAAAAAAGGAGGGAAAACCTACCTTGTCAAGGTGGGGTCCAAAATTCAACCCACCTTGTCAAGGTGGGTCCGACACCTTCTATATATACCCCATGAGTCTAAAAGGGAAAGGAGAGGCTCACGGACGGAACACAAAGTATGAGACATTCTTTTGTTTGGCCCACTCTGCAGTATGAATAAATAAATATCCCGGGTCTTGTATTTATGTCCCTAGTGCCCATATTTGGTTGTTTTCTATACCTTTGGGCGGCAGGGTAATGTAATTTCTCGAACCAATCAAGAATTACAGAAATGTCCTTCCCAAAATTGCAAGAAAACTCTTAAGTCCTATAATTATAGCTATACACTGCAAGTTTCTTAAACTGTGGCTATGCCTCTATATCCCGCATTTGTGCGGAGAGATCCATTGTATAGTCGACAATCTGTCGACAACCTCTTGTTTACACAAATTATGAATATATCACCCATGTTTGTGTGTCTTTGTATGATTGCATATAAACCTTGGCTACTAGCGAAATTGTGTATATATGCCTACTTTGCTAGGGATGACTACATATGCACTTTCCCTAAGTCACGAACTTGTCCTCATACCCATGGGTATTGACTAACTATGTTCTTACCTGGGTATCACTAAAATCTCGCTCCTTGCCTCTGGAGAAAAAATTACCAAAATATCCTTGGAGTCCCAAAATGGCCAAACGATCTCCGAACCTTCCAGAAATTGCCCGAGTGCCCTCTGGAAGTTAGAGAGACTGCCCAGACACTTAGCCGGCCCAGAAATTGCGGAATGCCCCTGGCCTTACCAAAATATTCTTAGAACTCACGAAATTACCAAAATACTCTTGAGATCCAGAAACCATCGGGACGTCCTAATATGTCTCCGGCCACCTGTGAATTACAAATATACCTTCAAATCATAGGGTTTTGTTTAATCAAACACGGCCTTTGATAAAATCCTAATTTCATCAATAGTTGTTGTATAGGGGAGTTCATTGTGAGCAACACAAGTATGTCCTTAGCATCAGAACCTATGTAAGAGACTCTCGGGCTTCTTTGACAATTAATCAAGGGTGTTTGGACTTTATGTGGATGTAAACTAACATCAGTGGGAAAGGGTCCCTCACTCGAACCCAAATCGCCTGATTAAACCAAACCCACAGAATAAACCATACACAGGTTATCTAAACACCCCCACATGTGCACCGGTATAAATTTCCCTTTCCTTCGAAGATGTCAAGAAATTTATATCCATCTCTCACCATGTGAGAACATATAAAAAGAATATTCCGTGACCAAACAGCAGGGCAGGCCTGAGGGCAGAGGGGGAGAGAGAGAAAAGAGAGAATGGCTTGCCCTCCTCCGTGTCAAGAGGGGGAGAGGAAGAGGAGCATACCTATTACCAGAGTGGCAACATGATAACTTGCTGATGATGGGAACATACAAAAGAGTTGCAATGGAGAAGGATCCTCATGGCAGCTTTGAAGTTGAAACATTGAAGACGTGATAGAATCACTGGATGTGGAAAGTGCACCTTCATAGAACAAACTTTCACGTACATAAGCTTTTCTGTTTGATCCTAATGGGATTTGAACTATGATTTTTTTAATCAAATGACATGGATTTAGATCTACTTCTCAAATCCCTTACATCTAACAGTCCTTCAAAATCACAAAAGTCACATTCATGGATTTCAAATCAATCACAACTAACCCTGTCAAAGTCGATGATAAGTATTAGTATTTGACCATGCTTTATATTGATCCTGTCAAAAACTGGATATGACAACGGCTATTCCAGAAAAGAAATCAGAGATAGGAAGTGCGCGTGACTGGCTCATATGGTCTCTCTTGTGCTTGACTTTTTCAAATGCACTTCATTTTCCCTAAACACATCACGCAACTCTGCTATATCCACTTGAGGTGGCATGCTGGAAATTATTCTATTATTTTGATGGTTGACCAGCATTCAATCACAGCAAGTCCTACTAGCGAGCATCACTAAAACAGTTAAACCTTATCGAAGAGTGACTATCTATATCATGTTGTTTCTGTAACTGTATTTCAAATGAGCCTGTCACCAAATTCCTTCTCTGGTTAGATGTCGTTTGTGTCGATGTAATTCTCTAGTTTTAAAATACCCAGTTTCAAAACCTGTATATTTCTCTGATTTGAAAAGCGGGATTATTTTGTTTGGGTGACTAAAATAAAACAAGGTATTTTGTTGACTTCTTGTACTTTCAACTTGTTATTTCAAACAGAAGTATAGTTAGGAATAGAAACTTATGTGTTGGTGCTTTAGAAGAGTCAAATAGAGTCAGATTTATTTACTGGGCATGATCTAGACTGTTTTCTTTCTCTCTATGTACATTGCCCATTTGCAGAAGAGCTGGTTACGGGCCTCGCGCGCTTATCATGGGAAAGAGTGGATGTTAGCTTTCACACCAGCAAACAGCGGTTTGCCGCGCACAGTGTCATCCAGGTTCAAGTTTGTTTGTTTGTTTGTTTTTTGGACGTGAATTGAATTCCTCTGTGGATGACAAGACGTCCATTTGCACCTAATTTCATGTCATACGATCTTCTAGGAATGTTACTAGACGGCATGCACTTGTCTTTCATTATTTTCCATGAAATTGCATTACAGGGAAACATAGTTTTTGACAGTTAAAGCTTACCATTTATAGTCCTTTGGACGAGCATTCTAGTGTAGTATCTTACTGCCGTCAAAAAAAAAAAAAGCAGGTCAAGGATACCTTAATGCATTCAGAAGGAGCTGACGTTATACAGCATATGATCGATCATTTTCTTGTTTGACCAATGGTTTGTACAATCACACTCGTGAAGAACTGATTTTGTCCCTTCTTTTCTTAGCCCTTAACGCTGTTGAATGTTTTGTAATTTGATGCCATTATTTGTTCCTGTAGGTGACAGGCCTGGTTGGACGCGAGTTGGAATACCCATCGACGATATCTAAAACCAGATAAACATTTATGAGAGTTCCTCTTTTTTTTTCTCCGTTTCCACGGCTTACGTAAGCGTCATATATGTGGAAAGAAGGCAAGCATTGTATCTAATATTTAAAAAGGGAAAAAATCAATTTAGACTTCAACATTACGTTATCCAGAAAAAAAGTTGTCATGTGGGGAGACAAAGACTAGCTCTGTGTTCTGTCGTTGATGACTGCTTTGGCGTATATATATAACATGAGGGGGGTGGGGGACCGTTATTATTCATGAAAGCAATAGTTCGAGATACATGTACGAGAGGAACCTCGAGTACGTACACTGTGAGTTCTCACACGTCACAAGCAAACAATGTACATGAGACACACTTCACTGCGTTTGTACAATTATCCATATGCAACCAACCACATAGAGGGTTATACACCCAACAGTTTGTCAATTAATTCTCTAAAAAAGTGTAGTTGAGAGACTTCGCGGAAAGCTTAGCATTTCATTCGACGGATGATGCAAGGAAGAAGGGTGGTACTAGAGAGAGAAGGTTCATGAATGAAGCGACGACGGTCAATCCTTGTATATTTGGTCTGCTTGGGGAAGGTCAGGTGGATGATCTGTAAAAATACTCCTGATGATACAACATAAGGATGCCAGAGTCGGAGAGTTGATGTATATAGATCAACGAGGTGTTGAAGTTTGCATTATCACCTTGGAGGCGCTTCCCGGAGGAGGTGTTGGGACGTGTTCTTTGGAGCATCAATTTGTTCTACCGTCTCCTATTCCACTCTTTTGTATCTCTCTTGGACCCCAAAAAAAAAAATCTCAAAAAAAGGACCAATTCTAATATGGTACCGTGGAGATGGCAAAGGACGTGAAAATGAATGAGAGAGAGAGAGAGAGAGAGAGAGACCCTTTGTGAGGATTTTTTTTTTACCAATATATTCCTCAGTTCATCTCTGAAATTTGAGAGAAACCGTCATAGTTAATTGTCATCCACCATAAAAATATTCTTAATGTATTCTAAAAAAATTCTGTAATGGTGATAACAAAAGAAGGATATTATATTTATATCCTTCATTAAAAATGAAAAACTCTATCCTCCCAGGGTTCCCAAGAACTCTCTCTCTCTCTCTCTCTCTCTCTCTCTCTCTCTCTCTCCCCTCGATGAATAAAGATGATAGATTTGACGTCGTTGAAAGGGTATATAAACTCACCTGTGGATGAGTTAAGTGGTAAAGGTATACAACATGGTGTACATAAATCTCAGGGGTATGCAAAGATAATACACTGACCTTAGTGTAATAAGTTAATCATGGCATGAGGGGTATATCTGCAAGAAATTTTTATTATTCTAAATTTCTAACTTGATGGGTCAATGTTAGTGGCGATCGACTGATCAAATATTTTCTTTTTTAGTCATGTTTGTTGTCCGTTCCGGACGGGGACGCATATCCGAGAGGGATATTAAACTTTTCCCTTCCTTTTTTTTGTCAAGAGGATACTTGGGACTTGGGAGGGGGACTGGAGAATTAGCTTTAGAAAGAGCCTTTCAATGTCTCTAAAAAACGTGTACACACACTACACGCGCACCTGGTTAATACGTAGATGAGCCAACCCCACTACGGTGAGATCCGGACCCAAGTGGGGTAGGCTCCTCAGAGCATGTACTCGAACCTGAGAGAAGGGAGAGGCTCCGTACACTGCGGCACGAGCGCAAGAACCACTGATCGAGTATTGCGTCACGCGAATGCCCGAATCACACACACTGCCTTCGTCGACGACCAAACTTCTCCTCAGCTCCGACTGCGCAGCAGCACAGCAGCGAGCAGGAGGAAGAAAGATCGCGGGGCCAGGAGCAGCACAGCGGAGGAGCACCGAGCACGGCTCCCATGGCCACCGCGTCCGCCTCCTCGGTGCCCCTCCTCATCCTGTCATCTCGCCCCCCATCCCCTCCTCACTTCGCGCTGCGCCGTCCGGCCCCCGCCGCTGTCTCCGTTCTCCGCTTCCACGGCCACTTCACTCCGGATCATCCCCGGCGGCCGCATTCCTTCCCGTCTGCCCCCGCCTCCCCTGTCGTCTTCCCCCGCCGGGGGGCGCCGGCCGTCCCCGGGGCCCTTCGCTGGCTCGACGTAGGCGGCGGAGCCCCACTGGTGTCGCCCAACGACCAATGGGGGATGTGGACGGCGCTGTTTGCCGCTGGGGCATTCGGCGTGTGGTCGGAGCAGAAGACGGAGGCCGGCAAGGCGCTGAGCGGCGCGCTGGTGAGCACGCTCGTGGGCCTCGCCGCGAGCAGCCTGGGGATCGTGTCCAGCCAGGCCCCTGCGTACAATGTGGTGCTCGAGTACCTGCTTCCCGTCGCCATCCCGCTACTTCTCTTCAACGCGGACCTCCGCCGCATCCTGCGGTCCACGGGGACTCTGCTACTGGCTTTCTTGCTCGGCTCAGGTAGCTGTTTCTAGTTTGATTTGTGATGACACTCGGACACCTCCTTTTCACGTCGCTGGACTTTGACGAACCATCACGTATAATCTCTTGCGAAACTGGTTCTGCTATGTGCTTGTAACTCCTACTGAACTCGCGAAAACAAGGATTTTACCGGGATACCCGAGGTTGGATCGTCGATAGTTCTAATCGTTTAAGTCTTCGATATGCAACTATCTGAGAAATTTGTTTGCTCCTGCGAGTTAGTTTTCTTAAATGCTGACAGCAAGAAGCAGATCTCATTTACGTTTGGAAAGAAGCACATCTATGTGTTCAAAGTCATGTATGCTGCCCTCTTTCTACGTCTTGTGAATCCGACGTCAACGTGAATGTAAACATGTCTTACTCGATGTTTTAATCTAGTTGATGAACACAAATATAATAACATGTTTTCTTTGTGAGAGAAGTAGCATGCAGGTAGTGGAATCGTGTCCCAGAAAGGTTACAAAGCACATAAACCAATACAGTGAAGCAGGAAATATGCACGACATCTGTCACTAACACATGACTCTTCTATTGCCATTTTGCATCAATATAAGGTCACACACATCCCTTCTTTATCTATGGTTAACCAGGAAAATGGGTATTTTCATTATGATTTCTTCATTACTCCTCTTCCAGAAACATAACAAGTATGACGCCTCAATAGCCACGGTCATTCCATTTTCCTTTTTATGACTCCTCTGCATTTTTTTCATTTTTCTCTAAAATCTATCTGGAGATGTCAAGGGAATATTATTTTCATTTACTGGCCAATTCTTTCCTACTCATTTGAGTGTTAGAGAATTTATTTTCTCTCATGAGAAGGATGTTATTGACACCAACTGCAGGTCCATGACTCATGAGGAGGACCCAAATCAAAGATGCTAGAAATGGCATTTTCAACAAAATCTTATGGCCAGAATTCAAAGTTTTCTTATAAAACTCCCAAACATTCTAACGGTTTCCTTGGCATGGATGTACAAAATCTTTTGATATCTGCCATGCAGTTGTACATTGAGTTTGTCCAACCTTTTTGAAAGTGAGAGTTTGTCCAACTTGATGAACAATGCAGTAACATTTCTTATCTGTAAATATAAGAAAATGTTCCAATGAGGACGGCATAATTCCTCTCATATTTTTGTCAAGAATATCTCTTGGTTGTCCATGCCTTTGAAAAACCTTATGGATATTGCCAATCTTTTAAAATGTTTGCTTTCATGCAATTTCCCACCTCTATTCCTGGTGTAGTTTTTTTTGTTCTTTTCTGTCAATGATTAGAGGAGAGAGGTTCGACATTCTAATAACCTCCTCCATTTAGTTGTTGGTTGTTTTTTGGAGTGGAAGGAACCTCTCCTTCACTCTTTGATTGTATCTCTTCTGTTTATTCAATAAAATTGACGGTATAATCCACTTCTTTTTGAAAACAACTCTAGTGTTGTCTTCATATCATACTCTCTGACCATCAAGGGCATTATGAGAAGAATCCAGGTATGCTTTTAGGGCCTTTGTAGACTAATCTTTGATAGTGTTTTAATTCTTTCAACATGTCCATGTAGACTAACAATTGCAATAGTTTATGAGGTGCTCAGATTTACATCTTGTCTATGTAGCACTATGTTCTTCAACATACAAGAATTGTTAGTGGTGCATTATCAATATCATAGTTAAAAACTCCCTTCTTTTACATTTAATACAATGGTGGTACCATCCACTTTCAAAAAATATATATATATTTGTGCAGCATATGACAGTCTAGACCACCAGCTGAATGTCAGGTCTCTCCATTTTCTTCCATCTCTGAAATGGGATCGACTGTGCTACTTTTTCCATTCAAGTTCATTGACTTTAGTAGTTCTTTCTGACAGTGGCAACAACAATTGGGACAGTAGTAGCATATATTCTTGTGCCCATGCGGTCACTTGGGCAGGATAGCTGGAAGATAGCAGCAGCACTCATGAGTAGACACATTGGTGGAGGTATTTCAGAAAAATCAAGCTTTATTTGGCTCTTGACATCTGTTTCTGTTTTATAGAAGGGTGGATTACTTGATTGAATGATAAATGTGTGCATAAATCATAAAATAATTGGGAACATCAAAGTTGTGTGTATCATATTATTATGGATCTCTCTCTCTCTCTCTCTCTCTCTCTCTCTCCCACACACACACACACCCCCCATGCACACCCACCCACACACAACAGAGAGGAGAGTGTTCTGCACAGAACGCCTCCCCTCTCTCTCCTATCTGACAACCAGGCCTCTGCATAACTCAGAGATATGGTGATAAAATTACATCAGTGCAACCTGTATGAAGAACTAAGGGCAAACTTATCTCACACACAATTGTTTTGGAGTATCTGTGTACTAACCACAAAATAATCAGCAAAGCACAAAGAACTGAAATGACCGGACAATGATGGCCCTTTTTCCTTCAAATAATCTCTCCAAAAAGTTCAATTAATATTTGGCTTGCCAAGCAGATGGTATTGCTTTTGTTGGAAGTAGAACACGGCTATTGACATTAAATTCCATAAAATTGCTGTTTTAATACTATAGAACTGTCTTGACATCTGTGAGATGCATCCATTGTTTTATTATTGCTGCTGTGTTGCTCTTTTATGGATATGACCTGGGTCATAATCATTTTAATTGCCATTACTTTGTAAAATATAAAACTTTCAGCTGTCAATTATGTTGCTGTTTCGGAGGCTCTCGGCACTTCTCCATCAGTTTTGGCAGCAGGACTGGCTGCAGACAATGTTATATGTGCAATATACTTTGCGTCACTCTTTGCTTTGGCATCTAAAATCAGTCCAGAGGATTCGACGACAAATAATGGTATATAGTGATTCACTTACAACATTACATCCCTGATACTACTGCCATGTGTATGTGTGGCATATTCCATTTCTAGGTGCCAAGTTTAATCTTATCTCTATGGGCTTCAATTATCACGAAAAACACGATGTTGATTTTTAGTATGAAATCTTTTCCCTTTATTACACGTACATCAATTTTGCAAGATTTTGTGGAGCTTTATTTTCACAAAAGGTGGTATCATAGGACAGTAAAGTGGGAACCTATTCCTGTCTTCCATTCTGCCTTTTTTTCTCAGAAAGGTTGGATAACTATACCACCACTTTTTTTCCCAGTAAAATTGGGAACCTCCTGCCAGTCTCTGAGAAACACAATGTAAATTTTTAGCTTTGTTGTTTATGTTTATTACTGGTAGTAAGGCATGACTGACCTCTGTGGATGATAGGACCAGTACGACATTGTTGGTTTGACCTTTATTGAGGAATAGCTAGTCTTAAAGGAAGGATGGGTTGCTCTACCAATCAAGGAATGCCATATCAGATTTCTGCTTTATCTCATAAGGTCAAAGAGAAGAGATCTCAGAGAAATCTCAGGAGATTGGAAACAGTAGACAGAGATGCAAGTATAAAAGAGCTTAGATGCATACACTAAAGATACAAGTATCCACAAAGAAAGATGTTATAAAAAAATGAACTAACTTATATTCAAGCATCAAACATATGATTAAAGAACATAAATTAATTGGAAGATACCAAATTAAGTCAGTGGAAGCAAAATATGAACATACATGCAAAACATAAATCATAAATGAACAACTTATGTCAATTAAAGCATTGGAAGCGAAACATAACACAAAATGAGAGGCAAGCAAATAAAATGAATATTTAAAAAATATATATGAAAAGAAGGGAACTTGTCAAGTTGCCATATGCACTGAGTAGAAAGGGGCAGCAAAATGGAAAGTGACAGCAAAAACACCAGCAGTACAGTGGGAGGTTGACAGATGGAGGCGGGAGGCAACCAGATCTGGCCCAAATATGCAAGATCAATAATACTGCTAATAATAATTTTAAAATAAATGGTTGAAACTAAAAAAGGAAAAAATCCCTCTGCAGTGCTCAACAGTGGGTTCCATCTTCTTCCTCCTCCCCTCCTTCTAGAAGACCTGATTTTGTAGGTCCTTTTTGCATCTGAGGAAGTGCCTCCCTGGGAATCCCTTGTCAGACAGCGAACAAGGAGCATCATCTTCAAGAAGAGTCCTTCTAAATTGCCCAACTTACTTTCACCTAAGCACCAGGGATCTTTCATTTCTTAATACACTCGTCATTCGTCAAACAGTTTTAGGAACAGGAAAATTCATTTTTCCTTATGGAAACTCTTCTACTATATACTATTTGAGGTCTCCGTTAGTAACTTGGACACGCAGTGGAAGAAGTAACAAAGCTGTAGTGCCCCTCAGCAAATAGTAGATGAAATTTGGCCCTATTAGTTGCAGAGAGAATAGCGGACCTGAATTCAGAAGCTAATGGGCCCAATTACAAACCAACCAAAAAAACCTAAAAGAACTGTTGCAAAGCCCATTTCACTGGTGGCAAATAGAAATTTGAGGCATAGCATACCCAAACTTGAATCAATGAAAACCTGCCTCTTGAGATGATAGAGACAAGACCATCATAATGAGGCTTTTTGCCCATTTCTGAATGGAGGAAAGCTTGGGTGAACAAAGATTATCCTAAGCTCCTGCCCCTCCCCATTTTGGCAACTGGGTTTGACATCACAATGACCGAGGAAGTTGTAGTTGTCAACGACACTATCCTCTTCCTAGCTGACGAGGAGCAGCAGTTGTATGATGCCAAGTTGATGTTAGAGATAATGCAGGACATCAGTGAGTTGAAGGTGAACTACAGAAAAAGTCATCTAGCAGGAATCAACATGGAGGAGTCAGCACTCAAGCAGACAACTTTTATTTTCAGTTGTTAGATTGGGGAGTTTCCTTTCTCTTTTCTTGGCGTTCCTTTGTCTCCAAGAGCACTTCACTATAGGGATTGGTAGCCTGGCAGGTGGTCGTGCAAAGGTATGAGTCCAGACTTGTAGCATGGAAGGCTAGGCTCCTCTTTTATGAAGGGCGCTTGGTGTTATGCAAATCTGTGCTCGACAGTTTGTCGACTTATTTCCTTT
Organism: Amorphophallus konjac; assembly: GCA_022559845.1. Taxonomy (NCBI): domain Eukaryota; kingdom Viridiplantae; phylum Streptophyta; class Magnoliopsida; order Alismatales; family Araceae; genus Amorphophallus; species Amorphophallus konjac. Next base: position 578,705,479 of record CM040121.1, on the reverse strand, counting down.
CTATTTTTAGAGTTCCCAAGACGGTGGCAAAGAAGTTGAGGTCTATTCAGGTTAGATTCCTTTGGCATGGCAGTGAGAGCAGAGACAGGAGATGGCATGACATTCATGGGGCAAAGTTTGCAAAAGCAAGGAAGCTGGTGGTGTGGGTTCAAGAATGTTAGAGACTTCAACTTGGCCTTATTGTGTAAGTGGTTGTGGAGGCTCGGGACAGAGGATGGAGGGTTGTGGGCACAACTGATCAGACAGAGATACTATTCCTCATCCAGAGCTTAGGATTTGTCTCTGCCCCATATGCATAATGTCTCCCCAATTTGGAGAGGCATCCTCCAGTGTGTAGATTTTATCAAAGTTAGTGTTCGGGTCAGCTTGGGTGATGGGTAAAGGTGTTTGTTCTAGCAGAACAAGTGGTGTGGTGACTTCTCAATAACGGAGGCCTTTCCGTCGTCGTTTGCTATTGCGGTTGCTCCTAGGGCTTCTGTGGCTCAGTCCTTTGATGCACAATTGACGGGGTATTTGGGCTCTCACTTGCAGGAGGAATCTCTCCCTTGAGGAGATGGACCAGCTGGAACATCTCTTGACTTTCCTCTTTGACTTTAATCCAAACGCCAGTAGGGCAGATACATGATTTTGGAGATGGTAGAGGAAGGGAGGCTTCTCAGTCAAGTCTGCTTACTCTCTCATTTCCTATGGGGGAGTGCACCACTCTTTAGCACCTTAGATTTGGGTTCCCAAGAGCCCACTCAAGGTGAAGTTGTTGGTTTGGAGGATCTCCTATAGTCATCTTCCACCTGCGATAAGGTGGCACCTTTTCTCCAGCATATATCTACCTTATGTTACTTGTGCGGGGATATGGAGGAGGATCTGAACCAGAAGTTCACAAGCTGCCCCTTTGCGAAGGGCATATGGACGAGGATCGGCCAGAGATTCCAGCAGCCCCTTGGCCATTTTGTGGGGGTGCACCAGCTCTTCTTCAAGCGGCATAGGAGGTGGAACCTTAAGGTCGACAATATCATCTGGTGGCTTATCCTTCATGCCACTCTTTGGGCCTTGTGGAGCGAAAGAAACAATAGAATTTTCAAAAGGACAGCGAGACTGGAATATAGGTTATTCTCTTTTGTTTGTGAGATAGTGGCCTTTTGGGCTAAACATTTATGTAAAGTGGAGGCACATAACTCCTCACTTTTCTTGTTGTTGGGGAGTTATTAGGGTACACCTTCTTCGCGTGATGGTTTTTGTAAAGGGGTTTTGTGAGCTGATAGCTTATACTTGTACATCCCTCTCTTTTCTTAATATATTTGTGGTACCATCCACGTTTCAATAAAAGCAAGCCATAGATTGCCTTTGCTTCTTTTCAGCACTGCTTCTACAAGTATCCTCCAGCATATCAACTTCCATGTTCCAAGCAAGGCTCTACAGGTAATAGACCAAGAAGATCTCCTGAGGTACACTCACATGGTGCTTCACCCATTCTTCTCTCTCTCCAACCAATCTACCTATCTCAGTTTCCACACCTGTTCTCTATCCCTAAAGCCAAAGCCATTGAAGAGGCATAAGCAGGCAGTTGAAGCCATTTGCTTAGACCCTAGGTGTGCCCTGGGAGAAGAAAGGACAGAGTACTCAGAAGGACCATGTCCCTTAGACAGTTAGACTTAAATAGGACTGACTCACGATGAGCTGAAGACTGACCTGTCGAGTCCTTGAACTGGCTCGTCAGTTAAGGACCATGGGTCAGTTTCATCTTGTTTCTCCAGTTAGGGTTGCAGTGATATATTTCCCTGTAATTTTTTGTATTCATCCCTAACCTCCCTTCATCATCAAGAGTCCTCCACATCACTATTTTTTCTTTCTAGTTTCTATATCATTTTTCGTATTAGTTTTAGACTTTTAATTCCTCGAAGAACTCATTGTTCCTCACCACCCTTACATCATCTCTCAGTTGACAGAGGCTGCTGCTCCTGAAACTTTTCTTCTTCCACCAGAATCATAATGAAGAAGTGTTTAATATACTTGATTTTTTTTGACTTAGAGTGCTCTTTGGATTTTGAACTTCAACTTGTAACCTGGCAAATTCCATAGCATTATCCCTCAAATCACATGGACCAATGTCTCTGAGTAACCCAAAATTACTAACAATTTGCTTGAAAGTGAGTGTTCCTCAAAGATGAAGGCCAAAGATTTTATCTCATCATATTTCACAATTAGTTGTCTTCCTTGCTTCCAAATTCTCTGAGGAAGCATTCAGATCCACCCTGACGTGGGCCACCAGGAGTTGTTCCTCCAAGGGTGCTAAAAATATTCTCTTATCAGGAATGTAAGTGAGGGCCGAGATTTCTGAAATCTGTTTGGCCCATTTACCAGACAAGCATAACCCCTTTCCTTTTAAAGCATAAGCCACCTCTTCAGCTGATACCTGCTTCGTTTGGACTTGAAAATTCTTGGATCCCATGGATCTTCATATTTCTGTTAATAGCTTTCTTGGTTCTGCGGACAGAACTCCTTGTCCCACCCCTTTACCACTCCTATGTCTCAGAGGACCATTACAAATATTAGTCCCAGGACCACAATGTAAACACTCAAAGCATTGTTTAGCAGCAAAATAACCCTTACCTCTTTTCATCTTTCCCTGAATCCTTCCCTGAATGATCAATATCTCCATTACCCTTCTGTTTTCAAATTTCCCAGTAGCTTCACCAATGTCTTCTGCACCCAATCTGGTTTACTGACATTTGATTCCTTGCGTTTTCTATCTGCAGTAATAACACCGCTGTTCTCAACCCTATCATCCACATGTACTTTCAACTCTGGGACAAACTCCGGGAGTTGCTTTCCTGCAAAGTTTATTCTCCATGAGAGAAGTCCAGAGACGACAAAATTACTCCACCTTCTTCCTGAGCACCTCTTCCTGATTCCCCATCTCCCTCCCATAGCATGTTAGAACAATTAAAATTGTGTCTTGAGGGATATTTAGTTAGCTTAATTACCGCTAGATGATAGTTCATGTTCTATCACTACATGTGTACTGGGATCATATTCATTGATTAATGATCTTGATATTATACATATGTACGTACGTTTTCTTAGTGTTCTGTAGATTTGTTGGAGTCCTAGCATACAGATAGTATTATAAGCACAAATGGATAATAGTGTGTGCACTGGCTATGGTTTATTGTTATTCACTGTGTGCACTGGCTGTGTGTAGCAGAGATGAGGATGTTGAGATGGATGTGTGGCAAGACTAAGAAAGACAAGATTAGGAATGAGCGCATTCGTAAGGACTTAGGGATAGCTCCAATTGATAGCAAAATGAGAGAAAATAGACTCAGGTGGTTTGGACATGTGTTCGGTCGTCCTAACTCAGCGCCGGTTAAAAGATGTGACCAAATCTTAGTGGATGCTAGTAAAAGAGCTCGAGGAAGACCTAAAATGAGATGGTGCGATGTTATTAGGAAGGACATTAGTTCCTTGAGTTTAAATATGAATATTGTACTTGATAGAAATCTTTGGCGGAACAGGATTCATGTAGCCGACCCCAATTAATTGGGATAAGGCTCTGATGATGATGATGATGATGACTTGTTATTTCTATTAATTCTATGGTAATTATTGCCCTGCAATGTACCAACGTATGCATTTATATTAGATGACCTTGTTGCATTGTATAGTTCATTGGCTTGCCTGGGTATGGCTTCCGGTCGAGTCTATTGAAGACGCATTCTCACCGTCTCTAAGTTTTGGGTACTAGGGGGAGGTGGCTGGTAAAGTCAACAGAGAAATTTGCGTGCTGTTTTTTCTGAGGTTAGTCCCTGACCCTGGGCCTCCTGCACATTGTGGTTGTGATTGGAATGACTAGTCTTTGTTGGTAGGCATGCATCATGCTATGTGCCTTAAATGTGAACTATTGTGTTAGTAGTTTTTATCCCACGTATTATACGGTTCTCCACTGTGGTGTGTTTAAATGAAACAAAGAAAAGAGAGACAAAAAACTGAAGCGCCCAATACAACATCTTTATGAGGGGTGAATATTTGCTGGAGAACCTGGTCTAGTTAAACTAAGTCAGTTTGACAATACGTGATGAACTTTGGAAGCATAAATACATGTCCTTGTGAGAAGTTGCACCAGGATTGTTGATGGTTGGCAGTATCGGCCGAAACGTATCGGTTTCGGCCGGTACCGATCCGAAATGAGGCCCCAACACTATAGCAGGTCCGATATCTAAAAAAATATTTTTTTAATGATTTTGGACGAAACCATTAAGGGTTTCTTCCGAAACTGGCCTGTTTCGGTCCGAAACCGTCCGGTTTCGGCCGAAACCAGAGAGGATCACTAATTTTTTTATTTTTTTGAATGGTTTCAACTGGTTTCGGCCGAAACCGAAACCGATACGTATCGGTTTCGGTACCGGCCGAAACCGGTACCGAAACCGATACTGCCATCCTTGTTAGCACATTATGGTTGATTACATGTTCATCTTCATTTTGCTTCTCATCTGTGATCTGCATGTGAATGTTGTATAGTTTGGTTTTGTAACTGTTTTAGAATTTTCATATGCACAAATTCTGATGTAATTTTTCTCTGTTTATCGCAAGTAAGCATGTGGTAGGGGATAAAGTATGGCTATGAGTGCTCAGAAAAATCTCATTTTGGCAGATGATGCACTGGCAATGGAATCTAGTTCAGGAAATAGGCTGCCAGTGTTACAATCAGCCAGTGCTCTTGCATTATCTTTTGTGATATGCAAAATATCCACTTATATCACAAAGAGGTTTGGTCTCCAAGGAGGCAATCTTCCATGCATAACTGCTATTGCTGTAGCCTTGGCGACGTTATTTCCATCACAACTTTGCCATCTTGCACCTACTGGGGAGGCTATTGCTGTGATTCTTATGCAGGTAACACTGTCCATCAAACTATTCCTTCAGATACATTTTAACTGGCATTTGCTATAAAGTTTAAACTCATCAGAACCTGTGGTATCAGCATTAATTCAATAGCAGTAATCAAGAGTCTAAACCTCAAGAACTAGTTACTTCTTCCTGTTGTTTTCCGCATCTTCCTTAAGATTCTATCCTTTGTGCTTGACTACAAATAAATATGATTCAATTGTCAACAATGCTTACACCAAGACAGTCTTCAATTTCTCTTTTGAACTTTGAAGGGTATTGAAGGGAAAAAAAATGTTAATTGCCCCCTTATGTTATATGTAAATTTCTAGTAACTACAACCTTATACTCCCTAGATATTTATTTATAAGTTATATTTTTCATCTATATAACACAGCCCTTGACAAGGTCAAAAAACAAAAATTGCTTTTAAGACAACCCCAGACGACTCCACAAGGAGCTGCAGAAGACTGTTCAAACCAGGGGACCAGTTCCTCAAAACAGGGGAATCAGTGCCTTGTTGTTGGGTTTGGAACAAAGACACAGCCCAACCAGACTGTGCAGACAATAGGGAAGAGACTCCTTGTAATGACCCGAGATCCGAGTACCGGAAAGGAACCGGTGAGACCCGAATCATGGCTCGTCACCCACGAGTCACAGAGCTTGGAAGGGTTAACTAATGTTGTGGAAGTGCATCTGTATCTAAAATAAATATATAAATTAAAGTGCAGGAATTAAATTACATTTATCACAATTTATAATGCAGAGTACAAGTCCAAAAAGTACAGTCTAAAGAAAATAAAAGTACACAGCCCTAAGGCATATCTCGACTCAAGCACGCTTGTAGCTAAGAACTCTCCGGTCGCCGCGCCGGATCACCGAGTCCCAAGAGGAAACACCGCAACTGAAAGGAAAGGGGTGAGTCTCATCTCATTGGCTCAGTAGGGGTCCCGCGGATCCCTACCACTCTAAACAACAGTAACAGCAACAATAGCGGGTAACCGGCAGAAAGGAAGCAAATATAACTAAGCTACCCACGAACCTCATGATATCTCGAACCCCGAGGAAACTATGCTACTAGGCAGGTCACCCTCACACTCTCACTCAAGATCCTCGACCTCATTGTCGGGGAAAAGCCCTAGTCTCAACTGGTAAAGAACCGTGATTACTCAGCCGGGAATGCCACGACCTCGTTGTCGTGGAGACACTACCTCACTCGTTGAGAGGGCCGCGACCTTGTCGTCGGTAAGCTCAACCTGGGCCGACTTGGCAAAGAGACTCACACACGCCTCACATACTCACGTGTATCCTTTATACATACACACACACACATTCTCTTCATAATACCTGGGCTAGTTGGGGTCTATGCTCGTCAACACGGTGTCCGAGCCCCCAACCACGTGTACATGCACTAGACAAACTCCTTACGTCTAGGTCTTAAAAGACCAATTTTTTCCCAGCCCGGGCTCAGGCTCTAGGGTAGGCAGACTCCTCACGCCAGCTCTGGGAATGCATATAGACTCTTCAAGCCTACGTACACAGGGGCCCACGGCAACCGACTTGCAACCGTCTCACGGGAAAGCCCTCACCTTAGACGGACTCCTTACATTCTAGGGCCTCAGTAGGGGCGAGTCTCTCAAGGTATAATCTCATCGGAAAAGGGATCGCCAACTCACCCACACACGCATAGCCGAACTATGATATTACCCAAAGCCGCCACATAAGGCGGGAAGACAGAAACAATGATTACCAGCCTATCCAACTGATGCGAGAATGACCCTCTAGAGATACACGAAATCACGAGGGACTATCGGAAACCCGAAACTGGGGCTGCCACAAGTTTGGCTGCCAGAACGGCATGGGCAGCCACTCTCCTGGCCGTCCAACACTCCGGAGACAGAGGGCACTGAGCGGCCAACCTTCTGGCCGTCCAGCACCCAAGGCAGACCCATTCCCCTGGGCGGCCACATAGATGGCTGCCCAACTCTACCCTAGGCGGCCAGAGTCATGGCCGCTCACAGACCTGGGCGGCCACCTCTCTGGCCGCTCAGAAGCCTGGGCGGCTAGGTGTCTGGCCGCCCAGACCCATTCCCCTGGGCGGTCACACAGATGGCTGCCCAACTCTACCCTAGGCGGCCAGAGTCATGGCCGCTCACAGACCTGGGCGGCCACCTCTCTGGCCGCTCAGAAGCCTGGGCGGCTAGGTGTCTGGCCGCCCAATTGGGCACACTCCTAGGCGGCCAGATCCTTGGTTGCCCAGCTGGGCAAGGTGCCAGACCCCAGGGGCCAACGATCTGGCCACCTTCTGTGGGGGTCTTTCGGACAGAACACCCCTCCGAGATGTCAATCCACGCCCCAATTGCCTCCAGACGACGGGGAAAACAACGGGGATCACTCCTCGGACATCCCAGGCATAAAATGAAATAAAACTAACTACGAATCGCGGCTCGAATCGATCAAAAATCGCCAAACTATCCCGAGTATGTTTTTTCCCTAAAAATAGAATAAAATCCTCTCACGGCCTCACCTCGGCCTAAAAATGCGGGAAATTGACAAGGGTGCGGAATCCACCCCCCTACCTCTCACGAAGATTCCACACACCGAAATGCATTGGAGACGCCAAATCCCTTGTTCGAACTGCGCGAACTCGCAAACGCACCGCCCCACGATCTCGCCCTCGATCCCGCCACATGCCGCTGCCGTCGCCCAACCGTCTTTGCCCTCCAAGCCTGCCATCGGCCGCCGGAGGAGGAGAGGAGAGGAGGAGAGAACGGTGGAGGGAGAGGAGAGAAATGAGGGAAGAGAGAGAGGGGGTGGGTTTTAATAGGTTTTAGGTTTTAGAATTTTAGAAATTAGATTTTGGGTTTTAAAATTTTGAAAATTATATTTTTAGCTCAAAAAAATCTTGAAAAAGGCGTGACTGCCCGTTGTGCCATCAAGGGTCCAAAATAATCTTTATAATTGCCATTTGGGGATCCGAAGATCCATTAATTAAATTCTGAATATTCACAAACACGCTCCGCAACCTGCGGAAACACAATCCGAAGTCCGGAGTCATTACACTCCCTTCCTTTGATGCAGTAGTAAGTCCAGGACGCTTCTCTCTTTTTCCTGGTTTTGAGAAGAACCAAGAGATAAATCCATCTCTTGAAGAAAAGACCACAAACAGCCCTCCTGTGATCGGAAGCTGCTTTCCTCCGACTTCACACAACCTGTTCTGACACCAAGTGGAAAAATTCACAGAAGCGGGAGGGGGACAAACACAGGAGAGGGACCTGACTGCCTCAAAACTCACACCACCACTTCCTGTCTATTTTATTTTATTAACCATAATCAAGATAGACATTGAGACAAGTACACCCCTGTTACAATTACTTCAACAGGGGTATTGAGGGCAAAGAATATCATAAACAGCTGTAAAAGACATAAACACCCCTCACTTAACAACCAAACGTTCACTACTGATTCTGGATCCACCTGTAACAGGGACCTGCCTCTTTCTACAAATTTTAAAGCAGATTGCAGCTCAGGACAAAGACTTTCATGTATCTTTTAAGAGCCTTATCTTCAATTAATTGATGGGGCATTCTCTTACACTTCTCATTATGCCAATTTTTAATGAGCATAAGTTTGACCGTGGATATTGCCCGTGCGGATAATTATATGGAATCAGATCTGACATATTTGCATGAACCTTCTCATGAATATACGATTCAATCTCATGTTTTGTTTCTCTCTTGGTGGGTGACCATTTTTGATATGCAATTTAATAATGGTCTCCTTTTAGATAACCGAAGCCCTCTATAAAAGATCACATGTAAGCAAAAGGGTGGGGGAACAACTCTATAACATGCATTACTTTCTGAATGTATCGATTTCCAATTTCAACATCTATGAGGCAAATTCAATGATCAAAGCTGGGATGTGGCTGTGGCAGTTTATTGTTTGTTCCTGAGCTAAAGTCAGTCAGTTCTGTCCAGCTTTTTAGTTATGTGAACACAATCTATCATGCAGTGGAAAAAGCTGAAATATTCTCTCTTCAATTCGCTCCAGTACTGTTCAATCCTAACTTTTCTAAAACATAAAACAGGTATTTTTCGTGGTGGTGGGGGCAAATGGAAGTATATGGAATGTGATAAATACGACACCGGGAATCTTTGTATTTGCGTTTGTCCAACTGGTTGTCCATCTAGCCGTGATACTTGGTGCTGGAAAGTTGTTGAGGTTTGAGAAAAGGCTCTTACTGCTGGCTTCGAATGCCAATGTCGGGGGCCCCACTACAGCCTGCGGAATGGCCACAGCTAAAGGGTGGAGCTCTCTTATAGTCCCTGCGATTCTAGCTGGTATTTTCGGGATTGCCATCGCAACATTTCTTGGCATTGGATTCGGAGTTCTTGTTCTGAAGAACCTGTAGTTTACCCAATGTGAAGACAGGCGAGACGGACACTGACTTCATCCTAATCCTACATAACCTTGCGTAGGATTTACATTCTGCCATTTCTCAATTCTTGGCTCAATAAACAAGTTTATCAGACTCCAGCGAGTCTGTAAAGTTGAGAGCTTAGTTGAACTTTCAGATGTATTTTGGTTTAGCTTCTAGTCGAAAGTCATGAAACCCCTTCTATGCAACTGATGGTGATTTATGCAGACCCTAGGCATTGTGTTTTACAAGTTAGTCGTCAGTTCCATATCGAGTTTATTTTAGACAGTTGATGGGTCTCTGTAGAAAGTCAGGGACGTGAAGAGGGAATAAGGATCTAGATGGCAGTACCTTGGTCTTTGATAATTGCGAGCCATTTTTTTAATGCTTTTGAGAGAAGTGATAACTTACGAAGATTGGACGTCAACATTAAGAACCGATGCTGATGCGGGATAGCGTGAACGCCGTAGAGGTAACTATGCCGTTCCATATGAATTGCGAATGACGATCCAATGATGCCTTTTTGAGTTGCCATGCTCAACTACTACTGTTTTTGTGACGGCCATGCTCAACTTCTTTCTTTATCTTTAACAAGGAAAATGCAGTAGCTCGTTAAAACACTAGAATTTGAAGTCTGTCCGGCTAAAATTTTTATCCTCTTAATTGATTGGCGAGTTTCAAGGATTTATTTGAGTTTTTACATGTAAATCATTGTTAAAATAAAATTTGTAAAAAAATCATTCTTAAAAATATATTAGTAGTCATATCATTATGGAAATTCATATTGTACAGAAATGTTACTATGATAAACTTTGGTTGACAGGGAGATGAATAATTCACAAAGATTTTAATATTCACGTTAGTTAACCGTGAAATGATAAAAATACCCTCTTCTCTACAAAACTGAGGGGAGGGAGAGAGAGAGAGAGGAGGTGATGAATGCAGAAGCAGAACAATGACGTCCTCTCTTGTTCCATCCCACTACCACGCAACCCCCTGCGGCATAATCCTGCACCCCCACCACCTTCCCCTCTCACCACTCCACGGTTCTTTCTTCTTTCTCATTATTATCTTGTTCAAAAATCTAATTCGCTCTTTCTATCAAACCCCAGAGCGAAGAGCAAAGCGGGAGAAATTTTTTGTTTTCTAGGAATTTATTATCTTTTTTTGTTCTATGATGGTTTGGTTTGATTTGATGTGTTTGCGCAAGTGCAACATAACTTATTGTGCATCTTCGTCTGGTTCGATTTCTTAGGGTTTTCTTGCAGGGTGGAGGGAGGGGAGAGGCGACAGAAAGTCTCAACTTCCAGAGGTTTTCCTACTGCAGCGGCAGCCATGGTCGTTGATGCCGCGCCGTCGCAGAGCGGTTCCTCCGCTGCCACGTTCCAGTGCAGTGGCTCGCCGCTATTCTTCTCGCCCTCGCAGTTGCCGACGCGGGCGAACATCGCAGGAGGGTCCACGGCCGTGGTTTCGCCGTCGCATTCCTTGCCCAAGGCAAGGTCACACAAGTCGTGGTCGTCATTGTCCTTTTCAAAGATGAAACCCATGAACTCCCCCCCCCCATGCGGTTGATGGTGCATATTCTTCGCCCCCCTATTCCTCCCCTACAGCGGTTGTGGCCGCGACAGATATATGGTTTCATACTCAATATTGAACAGATATAAATAAATTCTAAAATGAGTCATTACTAGAAAAAAATATATAACCATACCGTTCAAAGAAATACAATCAAATCTTAGTCAAATCTGTTTAGATAACTTTTATAGTATCTAAACACAGTAGAGAACTTTTAAAGTATCCAGGCTACAACTAAACCGCATCATGATTTGTCAACTGGCTGTGTAGATATCTTTTCAAGCACTAAGATTTTGGAATAAGATGTCCATAACACAGTTTAATGAAAGTTGCATGCCATTTTGTTCGTTTCTGCACAAAGGTATGAAATATCCAGGTCTAGTATAAACAAAGTGAAACTTAACATCCGCCTCAGCCTAATCCTGATTTTTTTTTTTTGGTCCAACTCTTTACCTCTTACATAGAACAGAGAATAAAGATGAACAACATAAGATTCTGAAGTTCCAATTCTGTGAGACTGACTCTTCGTCATATGATATGGCAGGTATGGCAAAATTCGAAATGCAACATGGGAAATAATTGAACATGAAAACTGAATCGAAAATAGAGAAGTGAAAAAGGTAAAAATGGAAACAAAAAGGGATGACTGAATTGAACCAACAGGATGACCATTCTACGTGATCAAAATATAAGCAGCTGTTGTATTGGCAGCCACCCCCTAACAATAAATAGGTGATCACTGGTTCTTAACCTTAATGTTCCCAGGTGTCCCGATCATCCTTACACTCTGAACAGCGTAATGCTGCAGCAACATCTCTACCTGTGTTCTCATGCTATATTCATCTACGTATATCATAATTTCTTTTTCTCTTGAATGGCAACCTGCCTTTGTCGCCTCTTCCACGCTGGCATACGACCAGGGAATGCCCATCTCAACAGCCTCTCCCACCCATAACATCCTACAAACATGAGAGCTGCCCACAGCATCAACTTCCCTCGCATCCGCTCTGGCAGTGGCACGAGCTTCAACCAGTCGTTCAGATTCCTTAACAAATCCGAGGTGATCACCACAAAGAACACGACAGCCGCCAGCAAAGCATACTTGAAGGGCTTGTTTTCTGGAATACTTTGGTTGAATGGATGGCCCATGTAATTCACAGCAAAAGTAGCCACCTGAATCATCATATTCACCATGTAGGACACTGTGTTAACCAGGTTCGGGTGGAAGTCGGAATCTGGTTCGATGCATTCCTCTGGCATATACTTTCCAGCTTCATTAACAGCAGAAATCAGAAAAAATAAGTGCATTGCAAACTGGCCGATGAGGGAGAGGAAGACATAAGCACAAAATATGTTTGGGTGAGGCCGAGCCGCTGAGAGTGTCTCCAGTGGGCGTGCATGGGAGATGAAGAGGAAGAAGGCAGCTGTGAATACGCCACTTATGGTAGCCTGAATGTCTCCAAGCTTGACACCATCCAAGTACATGACACTCAGAACATAGGCTGTTGCAAGGCAGTTGAGGCCAAGAATCTTGAACATCTGGAGGGTTGTAACCAGAGTACTCCTGCCTTGACGAATTATGTCAAGCGTTGGCCCAACAGATGCATGCTTTGCTGTAAAAGGTGAAGCCATGGAAGCATCACCGAGCTTGACAATGGGTGCGGCCCGTCCATCACCCTCTTCATTCATCTCATCCAACATCTTTTTCAGCTTTTGGCGCTGCTTGTCTGCTGCAGTGAGATGGCGATTACTTGGTGCTGTACCTGAGCTGCTGGGTAATCCATTTGATGATTCAGCTGTAGGCTTTGACTTCTTTGGTTTTCCAGATTTTGTATCAGACTTGGGCTGTGAGGATGTCTCGCCCGGTTGAGCAGGTGGCACAGCATTTAGGAGAGCAACGCCAACATGGGCCTGAAAAAGATGAGCTACATATCAATCTTTGGAATATGTACCTCTCAGAACAGATATGATCAGACTTAATAGTTAACACATGTTCATCAATTGCCAAATTAATATATGTGAACAAATCAGGCAAACAAGCAGAAAGCTCGTGGATGATCATCAGCTTTAAATTCCTAACTGCTGGAAGCTTGAGCTCTTAACATTCAAAGACTCAGAATAAGAACGTCCATGTTGATGATGTATGAACTTGTGATCAGATTTCAAATCCATCCAATTAAACCACCACTGGCAAATCAAGAGAAGAAAAATGGATCACTGCATTAAAGCTATGCCCAGAACTCCACTGGCATTCAAAGATCACTTTGGGCTCAAATATACTGTTGGATCAAAAAATCGCCATTGCTTGATATCATCAAGTTCCTAAAATTCACTCCTCCCTGAAAGTCCCCCCCCCCAAGCTAAGATTAAGAGTCTAAAACAGGCATAGTGACAGAAAAAACATACCTGCTTTAGAGCGCCAACATCATTGGTTCCATCCCCACACATTAATGTCATCCTTCCCACTGTTTTAAAAGTAGTCATGATGAGTTCTTTTTGCTCAGGAGCAACCCGAGCAAACACCTGATATCACACAGTCAGTGGACCCTCACTAAAATGAGGCAGAAACAGCAGTATTGTGGAAAAAAAATATTAATATTCTTGGATGCTTACCTTCACATGGGGAATAACCTGTAAAACAGCAGCTGTCCTCTGCAACATTTCAAAGGAATCACCACCTATGCAAAGATCATGAGAATCTGAAAGAATTCCCACTTCTTTCTCACTGCATTAACATAAGCATAGGGATAAGATGCTCAGAAAATTTGGCAGTGATTCAGTAACACTCATTCCGAATAGCATTCGGAAGAGGAACAGACACTAAAAGGCAGCACAGATAAGGATGAAGAACAGCAATCAATGAGATGGAGGACGTCATCAGCACATTGAAATACCATCCTAATATTGAAGCGTTCCAGCAGTAGTAATGCAGATTTACCTGAAAGGTATTTTCTCTGTTTCATCGGGTGATATCCACTCGAAAGTTTCTCTAGATTTCATTGGAACTAGGATCAATGTTGGCTTCGAAATTATATGGACTTGACTAGCCACATGGCATGCGGTCAGAGCTTGATCACCAGTAATCATCACCTACACTTGTGAGACATCTTAGATTTATGTATCAACTCATAATTTAACTAAAGAAAATGAAATGGTAATATGAGGAAAATAAAGAAAACATCCAAGAATGAAATGATCTGGGAAACAATAATCATGTTCCCATATGTAAAGATAATTTGTATACAGAACTAATATAAATCGTGGACGGTCTTAGGAATCAACAAGAATAAGAAAAATGTCACAGCATGTAAGAGAAAAAAGACAACAGATGTTAAAAGAGGCATTGACCACCTTCAAACAATCAAGAATAAGGAAAAGCAGTACCACATGATTAAAAAGTACAAGCATTTAACATAGATCACATAGGTGAGCGCCAAGGAAGTGAGGCAAATATGAGGTGAGGCAATGCATTTTTGGCTCACCTCACCTTGCCTCATTGCCTAGTTGAGCGAGGCGACTGCCTTGATAACATAGGAGGAACAAAACCCCACCATAGGGTAAACCACCAAGCGCTCAATCGGTGAGCTATTACACACTAATCAGACAAGTAGGTAATGTTGGGGTGAACCAAAAATGTTTGAGTAAAGCCAGATCCAAGTGTTGGCTAGATATGCATCCTGTAGAAAGAGTAGTTATGAACCATGTAGACCGTCCCCATGGGAGCAGTGAAGGGAGAGCACCAATGGGTAGAAAAAAACCCACAACCCCTTGGGGTTATCCTGCACTACATTACAGAAGGAACGTCAAAAAAGTATTATATTAAAATTCAGTCTACTAGGACCAACCATAATATAACCTGCCGCTATAAGTTTCAAGCATTGACTCGATAAGCACCATGTACCAAAATTGATATGAAAAGGGGGGTTTGAAGAAAATGAACAATGCTACCCACCAAATCATGTGATGATCCTTTCAATTGCAACAGAACAGAACCAGAGTCTGGTCTGATTGGGCAGTTAAATACCTGGAAAGTAGAAACCCTGTTAGGCATCATAACATAAGCAAGACAAATGGGATGCAACAATTTGACAGCAAGTTTAATCCATTGCACCGATATACTGAATCAAATAAGAAAACAAATATAATTGGTGCATTGTTTGGTTTGGGGGTGGGGAAGCAAGAAATGTCATGCAAAGTTTGAGCCTGGCTGACGTCCATTTACCGCAAATCCAGTAAAAGTCAGACCAGTTTCCACCGAATCTCTGTCCAAGCTTCTAGCCTCACTAACCTGTTAAACAAAATCAAATAGACATCATCCCATATGATCAAACAACAATGTCAAACTGAATCCATGTACAACATCAGTTTTGTTATGCCGCATTGGAGCATGGGCCATTATAAATTAGACAACCATTTGAGAAGCGCCAAGATTGTTCAGATCAAACTACACATTTTAGCAAATACTATGGTCAAGTCATTGCAGGAATCCTATCTAAATTGGGCACTTCTGAGAGGAAAAAATATGACAAGTGGGTTTATGTTTAACCATTTTGAAATGGATTGCCTTTTAGTACATATCAGATAAGGAATACGAGGTATTCCTACATTTATGTCATTTTTATGGCTTCTCCGCAAATGTATTATTATTGCAATTAGATCCTTATTATACATAGAAATGGTGAATCACATCCACAAAGATTCACCATTATTGCATTGCAATATATTATTTCATTGCTCAGCAGATGATTGTGGGAGTTGGCTTCAGATGACACTATGCCTTGGAAGGTAGCGGTATAGCAGAAACATTGCAACAAGAAGCATAATTTTGTTTGCAAGTATATATCCTATCTGTTATGAGTTCACTGATGAAGGAATTACACATGCAGGGCAATGGGTTGAATAGGGTACCATGTCCAAAATTGGTAATGGTGAACATACATATTTTGGCATGATAAGTGGGTAGGTGATCCAAGAAGGTTTACAAGAAATACACAAGACAAGGGTCTGGAGTTCTGGCTCTTGCTTATAAGGCACTTCCTGAAATGGCTGTAAGGGTGCCCCTGTGCTTTTATTACACTACTTTTAGTTTTGCAATATTTGTAAGAGGGAGTCGAGAGTTGTGGAGTCGGTTGTATCTTTCGTTTGTGATAGAGTCAGGGAATGGGCTGATCTTCCTTGTAATGTGAACTCGCCTCTTTTTGTTTTGTTGGGAGGTTAGTTTGACCCACGCTTCCTTGGTGTGGCATTTTGTATAGGGTCGGTTGGGAGTTTTTTGGCCTACACTTGTATATTCCTTTTTTTCATTTAATACATCAGTGGTACCACCCACTTTCCAAAAAAAAAAAGTGGGTACATGATCCTCCGAAAACCACATTATCAAGGATATATCTCTTGGCGGTGGATAAATGGCACTGTGAAAAAATGACTTATTCTGTGGATGGGTCTGCCATGCATTCGAATGTAATCTTGAGAAGAAATTTAAGGGAAGAGGAGAAGCCACAATTTCTCTCTCTCCAGCAGCAACTAGCAGAGGTACAATAATGCCTTCCACTCAGGATCAATTACTCTGGACAAAGAATAATGGTATTTTTTCTGTCAAGTCTCTCTACACACTTACACAAGGACATATGCCCAACTATCAAGAATATCAGGAGGTTTGGAAAGTTAAAGCCCCATGAAGTTAGAGCTTTTATGTGGCAAGCTTTCCAACATGGACTTGTCAGTTGTCACTAAGGCCAAAACCAGTTCCATCTGGCTAGAACTGGCTGGTTCCGGTTCAGAACTGGCATTGGAATTGGTGACAATTGGTTGTAGTTCCCAACCTGGTTTTTTAAACCTTGCTACAGAGGAGAGGGCATGTGATTAGGTGATGGTAGGCTTCATTGCGCCTTATTTTGAGTTGACTTATGTATAGGTGTATTCCCTTTCGGGGGCTTTTTCTAGAAAATACTGGACATCTGACTGCATACCCACTTAGAATTCTTTGGCGGAACAGGATTCATGTAGCCGACCCCAAGTAATGGGATAAGGCTCTGATGATGATGATGATGACTGCATACCCACTTTCTTTCATCTTTAATTGAAGGATGATGCCGTACAATCATCTTCTAAAAGGAACTAATTTGTAACCTTTGTTGAACGCAGAGTTGAATATAGAAAGTTCTTCAAAGCTATTTGCCAGTTCCGCAAAAATTTGAGATTTGTTTGAGTATCCTCAGTTCTGAATCCATATGGATTCTGTCTCCTTGTATTCCAACAATTTCAGTTACCTAAGATGCTCCAGAAGGAAAGCTAGAAACTACAAATACTGCAAAACTAAAAGTAGTGTAAGAAAAGCACAGGGGCATCCTTACAGCCATTTCAGGGAGTGCCTTATAAGCAAGAGCCAGAACTCGAGACCCTTGTCTTGTGTATTTCTTGTAAACCTCCATGTAGGACGAAGGCAAATTAGTAAGTCTCTCTTGGATGGTTTCTGGTGCCCCCTGTCATTAAGAGAGAAAGAGGGATGTTACACAAACTAATAAAGGACAGTTAACAAGGATTAGATACTACATTAACTAGTATGTGTACCCAATGAACGAAAGGTAAGAATTTCATCTATTCCTTAATATCCAACTTATTTTCATAAGCACAAAGAAGTGGAAACTGGAAAATAAAGGACTGCACAACTGAACATCAAAAAAATGCCAAATGAGCAGTAAGACTGACAATCTTTTACTACCCACTTTCAAAAAAAGGACAAAATCTTTAAGATGCTTATTAGTTATTACAAAGGAACACAAGGTTCTAGTGGTTGAATGCAACTATAAAATTCATAGAAGTTCCCAAACATGCCGCATGCACAACAGCAGAGGTTCAGGTACTTCCCTTTGCCTAGAGAATCACAGTGAAGAAGAAGACAATCATGAGAAAATCAGAATGGAAATTTAAAGGGATGAGATTAGAGAATTTCAGGAAATAAGAGACTGTAAATATTCAAAGCTGGACAATGCACAAACTTCAGGAAGACATCCTCTGCGCATACCTTGACAAAAGCAAAAAATTCTTCCTGAATGCGAACAATAACAGACATTCTCTTTAAGTGTGATGCAAAGTGGTGCCTCTGGACGATCTGCACAGAGTGACTGCCTGACCTGAAATTTATGGATGGAAGATTATTCATCGGGAACAAGCAACTACCTGGTGTCGATCTTGGATAAGAGATCAGAAGAAAAATATTGTCATGAGCTAGTCACAAAGAAATGATAAAGGCAAGGTGCATTGTGTGCTTGTCAAAGCTTTAGGAACATGAAAAGTCTCAAAACAGAAAGATTGTAACAGTTCTGTCCAGAAAATGGATGTGAAACAACTGAACTGTGAAAAGCAGGTAACCCACTGGAGAAAGGTCCAATTGTAGCAAAAATAATTACAAAAACAATTTTGTAGGTAATTTATCAGTAAACCACTGCCTAGATTATGTAAAAGGAATCAAGGAAACAATCTTGAAGCTAATGAATCATTAAAAGAATTGATAAGGCCAAATGACATGCCACCTTATCAAAACTTAGGAGCAGAAAGACAGTAAATATGATAATTGCAACTGATACATTGAAAATATATATAGAAAGCAACTGAACAATGAGAAGCTAGACAAAAATGTAACCATGATGCAGTCTCATGTCCAGCCCCTAGCAGTGAACACCATGTAGCATTGGGCCGTAAATGGAATGAGTGAGAGATGAGAGAGCCAGAAAGATTACAGACAGACAGAAGGCAAGATAGAAAGAGATGTGGAGCAGTGGTGAACAGGGAAGTGGGAGAAGTGGGAGAAGAATCTCTGCGTTGGGCGCTACTGCCATGGTCATTAGGTGACAGGTGCACCAAGCAGTTATGTGCCAGGCCTGCAAACAATCAGTTCATGTAGCTCAGCAATCAACATTGACAAGTGGACAACGAGTACATGAAATGGTAATCGAGCCCCACGGAAGGCAGTCCAGGGGAACTCAGCACTGACACCCCAGCAAAGAAGGTCAGGTGGCTTTGTCTGCAGAAGAGATTGATGACGAGAGATGGGAGATCCTTTCGTCCCACCTGGCACGGGCAAAGAGGTGCAAGTGGTTTTCTCTTTGATTTTTTCCCTTTTCTTTAATTTTGGGTGAGGGAGTTGATGGAGAGCGGACAGCATGCCATCTCGGTGACAGATGCATCCTGCTCTTGCAATCCAAATGCCTCATGCTAGCAGGCAAATAGATTAAAGGGGGAGATTGGGGCCGAGAGAGAGTTATGAAAGAACCCAAACAGGTTTGCAGTAAATATTTCTGGCAAGCGGTGATGAGGGTAGCAAGGGAGATGGGGTTTGCCATTCACGTGGATGAGAAAAACTTGTCGGAAACTCAACGGCCATGGGCAAGGATTTGGTGACTATGGAGGCACCCAGCTGCCTGTGAACAATAAGTTACAGCATTGAAGCTTTGGCTTTGAGATTTGGATCATGGTCGTGGAGAGATGGACAGCAGCATGGGGTGGAAGGGGAGGGCTTCACAGGCAAAGGTCATAGAATAGGATTTTCAAGGTCCAGTGATGGGTGAAATGAGTCTAAAATCCTGGGCAGGTCAAATGCAAGGAAGAAGATGGTGAACATTGCAAAGCTGAGTCAAGGGGTATTTTGCAAAATCTGAAAGAAGCAAAATTATTGTATGAATTCAAAACTGATCTTGAATTCAAAATCAAAATATCCCACCCTGGCAAGCCATGAGGATAACTCAGACAGGCTAAGGGCAGAAGACCTGATACCCAAGAATGGACCCTCATATTCCCCTCACATTTAGGATTTTCAAGGTCCAGTGATGGGTGAAATGAGTCTAAAATCCTGGGCAGGTCGAATGCAAGGAAGAAGATGGTGAACATTGCAAAGCTCTGAGTCAAGGGGTATTTTGCAAAATCTGAAAGAAGCAAAATTATTGTATGAATTCAAAACTGATCTTGAATTCAAAATATCCCACCCTGGCAAGCCATGAAAATAACTCAGACACAAGGATGGCAGTGTCGGTTTCGGCCGGGTCCGAAACCGATACGACTCGGTTTCGGTATCGGTTTCGGTTTCGGCCGAAACCGGATGAAACCAGTTAAAAAATTTTAAAAAGTAATAATCCTGACCAGTTTCGGACCGAAACTGACCAGTTTCGGACAGAAACTATTTAAATAATATTTTTTTTAATTGTTTCGGACCTGCTACAGTGTTTTGGTCCGGTTTCGGATCGGTACCGGCCGAAACCGATACGTTTCGGCCGAAACTGCCAACAATGCTCAGACAGGCTAAGGGCAGAAGACCTGATACCCAAGAATGGACCCTCATATTCCCCTCACATTTACCAGACCTCCACCATCCCTAGGGTTTGTATTGAGCATGAGGCAAAGGATGGAGGCCAGCCTCCCCAGGCAAGGGCTTCTGAGTAGGTAACATCGTGCAAAGGGGAGAGACAACAAGGTGGCAGAACATGTGCCAGGCCTCACAATGTTGATCTTCACTATTGGACACCTAGAAGGAACATTCCCCAACTTCTCAGGCTTGGGGCACAGGAGTTACTCATCAATGGCTGCCTTACTTTGTGAACCATGGGGCATCTTTCAAAGAGAGGCCTGCAGGGCTCACCCATAGGGATGCCATTAGCATAGTGTTCCAAGGGTAGCGGCGGTGATATCAAGGACGGCAGAGGTTCAAAGGACACCAAGGCCCTTGTACGAAGCCAGAGCTCTTGGTTTTCCCAAACAGTTCTCCAAAACAAGGGGTTGACAGAACCAAGTTTGGTTGGAAAATCTGAAGGAAGGTTGACTCTCATCGACACTAGACTTGCAGGCAACAGTTTGCCCAAGGGGCTTGAGCCAGGGGTCAGGTAAGGAGACAGATCTATGGGGCTTCTTTTTCCCAGAGTTGAGCACAGAGCATCTGACCATCTGGTGAAGCAGTTGGCAAATGTCTAGACAGTCCACCCGAGGAAGTGAAAAAGTACCTGGATAGGGTAAACAAGTCAAAAATGAATGGTGGTCAGAGACTTAGAGGGAGTCAAGAACAAGGCAGTAAGCTGAACAAGTAAAGAATTGGCAAGCTAGAAGGAACATTTAGTAGGATATTCAACCGTGCACAGATTTTGGGCAAGCCAAATAGCAGGCAGTGAGTAGGATGCAATGGTCTACGTGTTTCCATGTTGGATGGTGATGGATGGTCACATGGGCCATCAGCACTAGAATGCTCTCACCATCACTGTCCTAGCCTACATCCAAGACAAGGCTGTCCATGGTCCAGCTGCCCCTATCCAGCAGCTAGGTGAACCCCATCTCCCTGAAGGGTCTGTAGCCCTCAAAAATCTGATGACATTTTTGCTCTTGGATACTCTAGGGGGTTAGGAAAAGGCAAGAAGAGGCAAAGAGAAATGGATCATCAGAGATGGTACCTTTGGAAACAACATGTAAAAAAGGCGGAAATGGTACAATCCCTTCGTCAACCCAGAACGAAAGGGGTGACCTAGGAAAGTCTATTAAAAAATTGAACTCCCCCCTAGAAAATGTGGAAATTGTTCTAATGGCATTTAGTCCCTGCTTTTCCCCTCAAAATAAATTGTAAGGAATAAAATATCCAGGAAAAAATGCTACCAAACACCCTATAAAAATTTTGATGTAGGTGAATAGGAGAAAGATGCAAAACCTACCTTTTGGGCATGGCCTTCTCATCAGCTGTGTAAACCCAATCTATTCCTTTGAGTGCAGCCTTTTCAAGAGGATCACCAACCTACAACCAGGGAAGAGAAAGGGTAGTGAAAAGACTCATATCAATAGGATCATAATCGAGAATTCCAACATGTTTTACATGGTAGCCATTCAGCTTAATCACCATGAATGAATATTTTATGGATATGACTGTTTCTCATGATTACATCAGCTTACCAGTTTATTGTCCACAAAAACCAAAGCATGGCAGGCAGCAAGCACTTCTACAGCACGGGAAGGAACTCTCGTCATATCCGTTTCTAAATTCTCACTGTCATTCAAACCAGCAACTCCTCTAAACTCCTGGACACAGCATAAAGCAAGTTAGTCTCAGATGCTGGATATGTTAACAAACTCATTATATATTTTCTTCGATATACCATATCATCTGATGTAAGAGTCCCTGTTTTATCGAAGCAACATATGTCAACCTGCATAAATGCAAGTAGTCAAGGTTTGGGATGAAACTAAAATAACTGCAACATGATCCTTAAATCATTCTACCAACCTTCCCAGCAAAAGGAATTCGAAAAGGTTCAGTGCAGAATATTCCACGGCGAGCTAATGCAATTAAAGATGTATTTACAGCTATTGATAGCTCCATCGGCAATTCAGGAGGAATTACAGAAGTGATGATTAATGAACAGCTCAAGAATAGCTTGTATCTACTCCTTGTCGGATCCTCCAATCCCTACATATGCCAATATCATGTAATGTTGTATGTCACCAGAGAAATAAGAGGAAGCATAATAAGTAGACTACCTATTTTTTCAGTTTATCACAAAATAAGTAGACTCTATCTATTTTTTCAGTTTATCAATGTCAATCATAGAAAAAATCAATGTTTTCAACTTTAATACCTTTTTAAGCACATAACCAGCAGCAATAACAGCAAAAACGACCAAGAAAAGAATAAATAATCCACTTTCCCAACTATTTGCAGTAACCTGAAATACCAGTCATGATTTAAAACAAATCTCATCAAGAAAGCTTATAAATTATAAAATGCAAGAACAAATTCACACACCCTCTCAGTAGAAAACAAGATCGTGCGCATCAGTTTTCCTTGACTTGTCTCAAATCCCGTGCGTAACACAACAGCTAGGCATCCTCCATCCGGTGTTTTCAGATGTGCTGACTGTGGCCAAAGTGAAAAAAAAAAAGAGAAGGACAAGTGAGGGGTGCAATCATGTTTGGCAAATAGAAGTGATAGAAACAGAACCTTATCTGGAGTGTGCTGTAATATTTTTGTCCCTCCAAACAGAATGTGATTCTTATCTCGCCTGGCAGATAATTTCTCCTCAATTCCCCGGCCCGTGATTGAAACCTAAGGAGACATTAATTGAACTATAAATAATATGTTTGCAAAAAAAGCAAATTAGCATCAATTTACATGTTATATCAATTACCAAATTGTTAGTTTAAAAGATTAAGTGTATGCGAAAGATATGCACTTACTTTTTGAAGAGAAGCATTATAATGACTTTGAAATTGCTAGTGAAGAGAACCTTTCTTTAACAACAAAATGTATCAAGAACAAAAAAGCATGCATTCTTGTTCAAAAATTTAAAGAAATTACTTAACGCAAATGTAAAACCCTGGTGGCCTGCCAGCAGAGTCCAGATAGTCTATGCTGGTCATACATGCAGGGCTAGAAAGAAGGGGGGAAAGTAGAAAAGTACTTCTGTTGCATGAGAAAAGTGTTGTTTGTACAAATGAGATGAACTGGAAGAAATAACCAGATCACACTCTCACGACACCAGACGTTGCATAAGCACCAAATATCCAAGTTGTATTTTCATTTCTCATGGAAATAAGAAACACAAATTTAGAACAAAGAACAGGTTGAGGTTGAGAAAAAGTGAAAAACCAAGTAAAATCAGGATTCAGTACAGGAACAACTCTAGGAGGGCCAGATCATTGACTGCAAAGTGTTAAGGAATGAGGAGTATTGGAAATACTAAAATAATCATAATATAATAAATAATGCTTTTATGCGGTTGAAAAACTTTATTCCAATCATTAATCTAGTAAGTTTCAAAGTCAAGCTGAGTCCAACACTCCAAGTACTGAAGTCTTATCCAGTAAAATGGCTTAATGTCAAACATCTATCAATTCAACAGGATTTTATCCGATCTGTCATCCAGATCCCGAAGGATTGAACAAAACTAGTGACCAAAACTCAACCGGGTGTCAACCACATCTCCACTAATAACTGATTTGTAGTAAGACAACCAGAGTTAAAATGTGTCTAATCTTAGAAGAACTGGTTGGTGGTAATCTGTTTTAGAAATCACGGACATGTTGTCAGCAACAGCATGAAATAAAATAGGGTGACTCAAGACTAAATTATAAATTTTAAGACAATGTAGAGAAAATTAAAATAAAAAAGAAACCACCAGGAAATCCAAATAAAGGAAAACAAAACCACCTTCCACTGAGGAGTAGACTCGCCCGTCAGAATTGCTTCATTCACAATTGCACTTCCAGCTAAGAGAAGTATGTCTGCTGGAACCGTCTTTTCATCCCCGTTCTGACCAGAGGAGCGTCCAATTGAGACCACATCTCCAGGAAGAAGTTCAGTTCCAGAGAGCTTCACCCACCTGAAAGCATGGGATTTCATCATAAAGCATGCCCGGGAAGTTCAGTTCAATAAATCAGCCACCAAAAGGAACCCCACTGTTCACTACTAGATTGGTTTTGTTAAGACATACTTTCCACCACGGTGAACCGACAGTGTCTGAGAATCCACCCTTACACGCCTGAGCTCTGTAAGAGTTTTCAACCTACTCTTCGCCATTGTCGACTCAAACAGAAATAACATGAAAAGAGTAAACAAGCTGTAGTACCAATATTCATCCATACACCAAAGGCCCACACAGAAAACCTGACCATGCAAATCAGCATCAGAAAAAAGGATTAGATTTTGAGCATAGAATATAAAAGGTGGCCCAGTGCCCTGAGGCTCCCACCAACGTGAGGACTGGAAGTGTCAGATGCACACAGCCCTCCTCCCTCCTTTTACAAAATGGCAGCTTGCAGTTTTGAATCTGTGACCATCTCAGGTTGTGATGGAGCAATGCACCAAAGCCCCAACTCGGGATATAAGATCTCAACAAGAATATTTTTACATTAACAGTATTGTATACTTTGTACCATGACTAACCTGAAACACAAAGAATGGCTCCATGCATTGTTCTTTCATCAATTTCTGAAATGTTGGTTGTGGGTATTCAAATCTACATAAATAAGAAGACACAACAATTGAGTTGACAATTCTATGTATTCATCAATGGAACGCTTGTTGAATTCATTCATTGCTAAAACAACACTTATCGAGTAAAATCCTATATATTCATGAGCATAAAATATTTTAGTTGCAACCTTCAGTAGCTGCAAAGGAAAATGATAACTACAATGACAGTAATATATTCATGAGCATAAACTAAATGATATTTATTAGATACACCAAAAGGATTTACAGTTACACCAAAAGTACATCCCAAGCATCGGGAAGTACATGAACATTTCAAAACATATGATTGTTGAATCTGAACATCAAAAATATTATTTTGTCCTCAAACCAAAATTCTTTTATGGATTTATCTATCATTTTTTATATTATTCCCATGTCTCCCAGCTATCAGACTGAGATGACACTCCAAAGATCTGAAAGTACATAAATCATTTTGCACATAATCAACTGCCAAAGGTGATCATCAGAAAGAGTTTTATCGCACAGTAAAGTCTTCCATTGAATCAACTTAGTGTCTAATTCGATCCAACATCTCCTCACTACATATTATGGTTGCTCAGGAACACAATCTGAAATGCTGCATCTCTGAAACTAGGAAATCTAGATGATTGTATCTTTGGAGTAATTCAGGACCAGCCTTCTGGTCTTCCAGAACTATGCAATACAATTCTCCCTTTGAAGGAAGAAACACTACCCAGGTTCAAGCACCGAATAACCCTATGCAAAGGTTTCTAAAGGGAACTAAAGTGTGCCTATTTCCCTCAACCGTTACAACTCTTTTGTCATAATGGAATCGCTCCTGGAGGCTCAAAGTGATCACAAAATCTGGTGGCTCAATTTTCATGCTACTCTTTGGGACATTTGGGGTGAAAAGAACGTAAGGATCTTCTGGAGGGAGGCCAGAACCTGGGTATCGGATTGGGCTAAACTCTTATGTCATGTAGATGCCTCTTCCTCTCCCAGTTTGGATTTTTTTGAGTGGAAAGCGAGTGACACCATCTAGGTGTACTCCTGTATAGAGAGACTTTCGGCTTCTTTCTCCTTCCTATACTTGTACGTCGCACCTTCTTCTTTTAATACAACCGAGGTACCATCCACTTCTAAAAAAAATGACCCATGGAAGCTGGATCAATTTGTTTACAGGAAGAAGACACAAGTTCTGGCATCAAATCCAATGCATATCCTATTTTAAATTCTGGATTCCACTCTGATGGTTAAATATTTCAGGGATTCATGCAAAAGACAAATACAATCGTACAAGAGGCTTCCTTTTTTGGAGGGATTTCACATCTTTTAACTTTTAGAAAATGGAGAAGAAAATGAAGGAGGATCAAAGAGAATAGTGAGATATATAAAGCAGGCAAAAGAGAGACATCAAGAGAGAAGGAAAGTTTTTCATTTTTTCACTTTTTAACTGCAAGTTTAATATTTGTAGGGGTATACACAAAAACCCTTTTTTGATCTAGTAGGAAAGACATGAACATGAAAGAAATAATGGGGGAAAAATAAAGCATGTGAGCCTATGAACAAGGATCAAAAACTCCAAACCAAATACGTGCCAATTTTGGGTCAATCTGACACCAACCCAACTTTCCCAAACCTTGGGATCGGATTGGCCAGATCAGCTCGAAGGGGGCCAGATTGGGTGATGTGGCCATGGATCAGCGCAGATCAGGTTGATCGTGGCTCCAACTAGCCATTGGAGACAGCAACTATTTGTCTTTGGCTGTTTCCTAATAGCTCATAGAAGCCTTGGAGGCTATATACCCAAGGCCACTCCTAAGGCAAAAAGTGCCCTCTAACCTCTTCTCCCTCACTCTACCATTGATGGCAAAAAGTGCCCTCTAACCTCTTCTCCCTCACTCTACCATTGATTTGTTGTGGAGCTTTGGTTAGGAATCTCTCTTCTACTAGTGATAGCACTAGCTCTATTGTCTAATAAAATCAGTGGTATAATCCACAACATTTTTCTTTCTCCACTCTTGTTTGTCCTGGTAGCTCAGCTTTTGAGTAGATTGTGGATGAGAGCTGAAGCAGCAAGGGTCATTTCAGGCTTTCAGGTAGACCAACACAGCACTAGTGTCACCCACCTGCAGTATGCGGATGACACTATTCTCTTTCTTGTCGACGAGGAGCAGCAGTTATATGACACCAGATTGATGCTAGAATTGGTTCAAGATATTAGTGGGCTGAAGATGAACTACAGCAAGAGCCACATGACGGGGATCAACGTGGAAGAAACTGCTGTCAGGCGGGCAACTCACATTTTTGGTTGCCAGATTGGGAAATTTCCTTTCTCCTATCTGGGCCTCCCACTTTCCCAAGTCCTATTCGGTGGAGGGATTGGCAGGGCATGGTGCAGAGATATGAGCCCAGGCTCGTAGGTTCAAAGGCCATATTACTTTCCTATGGAGGTCGGTTGGTTTTGTGCATCAGTTTTAGATTGTCTGCCGATATATTTTCTTTCCATCTTCATGATTCTGAATACGGTGGCTAAAAGATTGGATTCTATTCAGGCTAGATTTTTTCGGCAAGGTAGCAAGTGCAAAGAGAGAGGATGGCATGATATTTCATGGGGCAGAGTTTGTCAGAGCAAGGAAGCAGGTAGACTGGGCATCAAGAGTATTAGAGATTTTAACCTGACCTTATTGTGCAAATGGCTGTGGAGGTTAGGGACTAAGGATGGGGGATTGTGGGTTCGGCTACTCAGCCAGAGATACTACTCTTCGTCCAGAGTGTGGGATTTAGCTCCACCCCATTTGTATAATGTCTCTCCGATCTAGAGAGGTATCTTGCAGTGTGTAGATTTCATCAGAGTTAGTGTTCAGGTCAGTTTGGGTAATGGTGAAACTTGTCGATTCTGGCAAGATAGGTGGTGTGGTGGCTCATCTCTCGCGGAGGACTTTCCTTCTTTGTTCGCTGTTGCCAACTCACCCTGGGACTTCTATGGCCCAGTCTTTTTGATACTCAGTTGGACCGGGGCGTTTGGGCCCCCACCTTCAGGAGGAATCTCACCTTACAAGAGGCTGGAACATCTCTTGACTTTCCTTCTCAAGTTCAGTCTAGACGGCAGCCGGGAGGATACTTGGAGTTGGAGATGGGAGAGGTGTGGTCAGCTTTCTGTTAGGTCTGCCTATGCCCTTCTTTCTGATGGGAGGAACGCCATCCTTTAGCACCTCACATTTGGGCTACCAAAAGCCCACTCAAGGTGCAGGTCTTGGTTTGGAGGATTTCCCATGGGCGGCTGCCTACATGTGATCGGGTGGTTAGTTTTCTACCGCATATTTCTACCCTTTGTTGCTTGTGCGGAAATGAGGAGGAGAATCTAAGCCATTTATTTACAGTCTCCCCTTTTGCCAAGGGGATTTGGGGGAGGATCGGAAAGACTTTCTAGCAACCTCTGGGGCATTTTGTAGGGGTCCAGCAGCTTCTTGCTTTGTGGCACCGGAGGTGGTCTCTCAAGGGCGACAAGATTATTTGGTGGCTTATCCTCCATGCCACTTTTTGGGCAATGTGGAGTGAAAGGAACAACAGATTATTCAGAAGGGAAGTGAGGCCGGAAGATAGGGTGTTTTCTTTTGTTTGTGAGAAAGTGGCCTTTTGGGCTAAACATTTTTGTAAAGTGGAGGATTTTAACTCCTCGCTTTTTTTGTTACTGGGGAGTTGATTGGGTACACCCTGGAGATGTGGGCATTTTTTTGTAAAGGGGTTTGGTGTTCTGATAGTCTATACTTGTACATCCCTTCTTTTCTTAATATATTATGTGGTCTCACCCACGTTTCAAAAAAAAATCCACAACATTTTCCAAACAAACCTCCTCTCCCCCCGGCCCCCACTCTTTGCTCGTGATGCTTGGAAATGCCTTTACCACCCTCAACAATAACTACACAAATGATCTAGAGTAGGGCATCTGTTTCTAGATAATTAGATCCCTTCCAGCCAACCAACTTATGCTATCTGCAGATAGATAATTTCCAAAGGTGGGAATGTTGAGTCTTGGAAAGGCCATGATTATCCTAGCATAAGCATCCTGTTCCAGATCAATTGCATGCTCAGTTTCTATGTTTTACTTTTCACGTACATTTTTCTTTTTTACGCTTCCTGAATTTTTTTTAATGCTAAAACTATGGCCAATCCTAGCCAAGGATGCAGGTGAGGACCACCACAGATCAGCTAAATGGCCCAAATCTAATCATTTTTGGGCCAACCGATACAGGGGGGCAATCCCATGTTTTTCATCCTTGCCTGTGATAAATCTTGTTCAATCTGAGTCCGCAGGATCTGCAACTTGTAATTTTAATCCATGTTTTTTTTTGAAAGTGCGTAACGGTAAGGCTGATTCCAAAACGAGGACGGAAAAGCCAAAAGGCCAAATGGCTTGGGTGTCCCTATTTAGCACTGGTACAGACTAATCTGACCTGTGAAAAGAGTACGGTTGTAAACCACACCCCTTGCTGTTTTGTCGGCGCCTGTTCACCACTTGCCACTGATACATCTACATTTACACTGCACACCCTCTCTCTTTCCTTGTACTACTTTCTCTTTTTCTTTCATATTTTTCCTTTGCTATCAAGACTAGGGTTGTGTCCCGGGGGGGTGTTAAAAGGTCTAAAAAATATAAAACAGCAACCTTTATTAATAAATCTTTCTTATAAAAGAATTATAAGCCCTTCCAATTTCAAAAAAACAAAAAACATTACAAGTCCTTGTTTTTATTTTTACCTTTTTTAAAATGTTCTTTTTATTTTTGTTTGATTGAGCAAGAACAGATATGAGATCAGCTCCTTTCCCTCGGATTGGCCAATTTAACAGATCCATTTCAATTCAGCTCAAGGTAGAGATCAGAAAACCAGATCTGATCTTGCTAACAATGAGGTTGATGATTCAAGTGCATTCAATCCAAGAATATCAACTTCCAAATCAAGCACATGTGTTTAACTTCCAAATCAGACACGTGTTTGACTACCCATGTCATTTGATTACCAGATTGAATAGAGAGACTTGGGATCACAAAGTCGACACTATCATAATTTTGATGAATAACAGCAAGGAAACATCTTACTTTTCTGTCACTGGAGGAATTAGGGATTAGGGACACACAAAAGTGCCCCTAAATTTGATCATATTGTCGACTAATTTCTGCTTATTTTGATCTTACTGTCATTTTCTAGCAGCATAAATCTGATTCTGTAATATCTAATGAAGGATCCAACATTTGCTTACAGGGTAATAGCTAGAGTTTCTGTAGGCGGAAGGGGTGATCATCTTACACACTTGCTATATGCCGATGATTTGATTTTGTTTGCTTCAGCTGAGGAGGAGATAATCAACTTGAGAGTCATCTTAGACTTCTGGAAGAGGTGACAGGGTTCAAAATTAATTTTATGGAAAGTGTATTAGTGGGGGTTCAACATTAAAGAGGATAAGAAGGATCATTTAGCTCAAATTTCTGGAGCTAGATGGGGATGCTTCCCTATTAAATATATGGGGCTTCTTCTTACTGTAGTTCGGTTCACACCACCTTAGTGTGGAGGGGTTTTTGTTGAAAGGGCGTTTTGTGAATAAAATGACTACGCTTGTATATCCCTCTTTTCCTTTTAATACAATTAGTGATACCGACCACTTTCAAAAGAAAAACTAACAATAAACATCGTAAGTACCTCACTATAAGATTTACATTCAACAATGACGAAGTTATTCATACTCTTGAAAGACAATCATAAGAGTACTTACACATTTCTTCCCCACTTCTCCATTGCAGTAAGAACTTTAGCTTCAGAGCCATGGCCAGTGTTCTTAAGATAATACCCGAATGTTTCTTTTGTAGGATAAGGAAGCTTACAAAAGGTACCCTCCTTTGACAAAATGAAGTGCTGCTTTCTGAAATCAAAATAAATCTCTTGTCCATCCTCTGTTGAAGAACCTGTTGACTGAACAAGCAGACACACAACCAAGAAAATTTCATCTTATACTGTGAACAAAAATTAAATGATGGCCACCAGATAATACATGTAGTACAATAGAGCGAAATTTGTAATTGGGGGCAGTTTTCAAATTATTTTTTTTAGGACTGTGGTCCTATTTTTCTTCTTTTTCTCTGGTCTCCCTCTTTATGAAGGGCATTTATGTAATTATGGTTATGTTTATCTAACAAACATCTTTCTCTCTCCATCGGCTTGTGCATCCTTTCATGGCATCAGAGTGGTGTCTATCCTGGGCACCTTCTTCTCTCTTCCTCACCCGTGGAACCCACCTCCACATAGGCTGCAACCCTAATTAGGGTTTCTTCTTGCTGGCGCAAGAGTGAAACCCCCTTTCTTCCTTTTCTTACAGATCTGCTCCAACGAGGCCCTTTTAGGGTTTCTTCTCCCTGCTTTGCAAGGGGAGACAAAATGCCTATCTGAGGGTACTTTTCTGTGCGCCCTTTCTTGTGGATTACTCATCTTAGGATTGCGGTGCAGGCTTTCTCCTCTACTGGTCGCAGAAGCCTTTTTTTCCTTTGAACCACGACCCATTCTTCTTGTGCAGCGGTTGCTTCATCTCTTTTTTTCCATCAATAGCTCCACCTTCTTCGATTTTCTAGCATGGCGGACAACAATTCTGCAGCATCGGGGACGTCTTCACATGTGGTTCAACCTGTGCCTCCTGTCACCACCAGGGTTTGACGGACCGGCCGTACTAACCGTACCGGTCTTTTACTGGTACAGTATGGTACCATTGTGTACCGAGACAAAAGAGGACATTTGATATATATAAACTATAAGTAAAATTTTTCATGTCTCACTAGCCCAGTTGGTTAATAAGTTTGGCATTTAAATGGTTGGTCTTGAGTTTGAATCCTTAAAGTGCAAGTGATTTTTAGAATATGTTTGTCAATTTCTATGGGCCAGTTTGAAAACAAGGTGGGGTGGCTTACTCGCGCCCTTACTCGCGCGGTGGGGGGCGAGTAAGCCACCCGACCCCGGTTAGGGAGGGATGGGTGTGAGGAGAGTAGGTGGGGCCCGCCGCTCTCTCTCGTCGGGTTGGATAACCCAACCGGTTATCAAACCTGCCCTAAAGGAAAAAGGAAAAAAAACATGTTACTTGCACGATTCGAACATGAGACGTCGGGTTAAGATTAATCGTTTCCAACCAACTGACTTATTAAATCAAATGGATATAACTTAGAACATATGATATTTAAAAAAATATAAATAGTGTACCGGTTGCGTCCCATGCACTGACCATACCAGTCACCAGTTGGTACGGTCCAGTACGTGTCGTATGCCACGTACCGGACCGGTACGTCAAACCTTGGTCTCCACCTACCAGACTACTCTGCAAATTACTTCGAACAAGTTTGCGAAGAACAATTATGCTTCTTGGGTTGTTGCTGCATAATTATACATCGTCGGATGTGAGAAAATAGAGTTCTTAACCACACTCAGGAGATCCCGGACTCTAAGGACCTTCAATATGGTGCCTAGCGACATGATAATAGTATGGTCATGTCCCGGTTACTTAATTCAGTCAGCCCCGAGATCCGTCCAACAATTTGTGCTAAGTCTACTGCTGCATAAATGTGGAAAACCTTGGCCGGTCTCTATGGTAGGAAGAAAAGCAAGGTTTGTCCCTATCAATTGAGCCATAACATTCACACATGGAAGTAGGGCTCTCTTTCTGTCACAAGGTACTTTTGTGCTCTCACTTCACTTTGAAATGAGTTGGATGGCTGTCGTATTGCAAAATGGGCATCCCTTGAAGATCAGAAAACCTATCTTCCTCTACAGGAAGATGATGAAAAGTTCTTTGGTGGACTAAATCCTGAGTATGATGCTTTAAGGGGGCAAATTCTTAATATGGATCCTGCTCCTTCGGTAGAAGAGACCTATTTTAAAGGTCTGTGCGAAGAGCAGTGAAGTCAGGTAATGAGCAGCAAAGAACAAAGTGTTACGAGTTCAGATGTGGGTGAATACTCTACCCTTGCCACTGCTACGAGCAAGGCTACGTCTGGCAGTGGAAAGGCGCAGGGTGACAAGAGTGTGATCACTGTGGCCGTACTAACCTTGACATTGATTTCTACTGGGGAAAGTTTCCAAACAAGAAACCTTAATAAGATCAGGACTAAGAAGGAAAAGCAAGCCAAGGGTAATGTGGCAGTCTCTCAGTCCTCTCCTCCTGCCAAAGAGGGTCCTCTACCCTATCACTGCTCCTGGACCTGTTACACTTTCTTCCCCTAACATTGCTACACTTTAACAGATTCTCTCACAGCTTCAAATTACCACCCAACCTTCATCTTCCTCTACTTCCTCAGGTATACATGGTGCAGCCTAAAGTGCCTCCACCCAACTCTCTAATCACTCTTGGGTCATTGATTCAGGTGCCACAAGCCACATGACTGATATTGATGGGGCATCAGAGGTGATTTCCTTACACGGGTGGAGTGTATTTGTGTGTTATGGCTTGTATGAGATTGTAATTGTGTCATTTCTTTCATTTGGACTCCTTGTAAGGCTTATATCAAGTCAATGGGCCATTTTTAATGTAGAGTCCATGACTAGGTTGCCATTAGTAGAGTCCATTAGGAGCTTATTCCATATTGGGTCTTAAGGCCATCATTATGGACCTTAATAGCCACTTAGGCCCAAATAGGCTTCTCTCTCTCATGGGCCACCAAGGGTGGAAGAGTCTAGCATGGTTAGTGGGCTTGTAACATGGCATTTGACCACACTTGGCCCAAGGGAGGCCCATGAAGGGGGCGCCCCCTTCTTTGGCTCTATTAGACTAGTTAGGTGTGATTTAGGTGAGGTTGGAATGGAATTAGTCCAAGTTTGAATTGGAATGGTCAAGATAGATTAAAAAATTGTATTTGGTGTGTTATTCACACTTCATCTCAGCCATTCAATCCCCAACCCTTGATCCAAGGGTCCATATTAGATTTGATTGGAGTCATATATAACCATGTATTTTCATAAGAAAATCAATGAAAAATCAGAAAATTTGTGAGTGTTCTTGAAGCTTGGTGCGCCCCTCTCTCCTCCCTTGGTGTTCTTCCTTCCCCAACCCCAGATCTAGAGTGGATTCTATCTCCTTCCTCCCCTCTCAACCTCCGGTGATCGTTTGTGCCGCCGCCGCCGCCGTTCGTGCCGCCTTCGAGCCGCCGTGGAATCGTCATCAAGTTTCTGTCCTGCTAGACAGAGGTGTGGTTCGAGAATTCCTGAAGCCAGCCACGAGTTCTGATCGATTTGAAATTTTGAGGGTTGGTTCCTATCTTCTAGCCCCTTCTCCACAAAAAAATCCAGGTTCAAAAGCCACCGTTTCATATTGTTTCCTCTTCGTTCAACTCTCCATTTCAGATCTGTTCTGTCACTGTCTACAGTGACAGTAGCCCTGAGCTCTCCACCTTCGACCACCCTTTTGATTTTCTTTAGACCTCCCAATTTAACTGTGTTCTGTCCATCGTCCCCTACCACCACAATTTTTCTTAAATTTTTATCATCCTTCTACCTATTTTTCAAAATTCATGTTCTACCGGAGCTACAGTACTTTCAGCCAGATCCCAGATCCGACCTTTGTCCACTGAACAAATCACAGAAAATCATAGACACATCCAAACATGTCCAAACTAATTTTGCCATCTTCCCATCTCAATTTCTAACAACTTTGATGAAGAACACATCTTCGAATTCGGACATCCACATCACGGTCAAAGGCAATCAACAGTCAAGTCCTCTGCAGGCCTGAGTCTTCGGTTACTGTACAACAGAAGATTGAAAATTCCATAAGTCAAGATCCGAGCAGATCCGGGCCAGATCTTTGGGCCTAGGTTGAAGAACTTCAAGGTAGCTTTCCAACGGCGCCAGTCTCGTGTCGATCCGACATCGGGGCTGATCGCAGCGCCCATTCTCGCCGGAGCGCGCGCTGCAAAACAGCAGCAACCAGCCCGTGGACAGCAAACCCGACGGGTGCCGATCGGAGCCGCCCGACCTCCGGGCGACGTTCCAGCGTGCCGCCAGCCCGGGGATCGCCTCCACCAGTGTCCCCACCACAGTGGTGACACCGGGTCCCACACGGCCCCTCCGGACAGCACGTGGGCCCCACCGTCACTAGTTCGGGTGCTGCCGAAGCTACGCGGAAAGCCGCCCGTCAACCCGTATTCGGTCCTCCCGGGCCCCGTTGTGTCGCCCTTTACCTCCCTGCGTGGAGTGGGCATATTTCCATTGCTGTACTATTCATGTATTAACCGTCCCGGGAGCACGAGTTCGGCCGGGCCCGTCGTCCCCACGCCGAGTGCGTGGAGGTATCGTCTTCGCTCCTACACTTGGCATTTCGCTTATTTCATATATGCTTGTTTATGCCACTGCTAGAGAGCATGTTTTAGGACCTACCTTGTTATAATTTCATATCACCGCTGCTGCGAGAGAGTGAGCGAGACCGTCCCGTGACCCGATCCGGGCACGAAAGTGCGAGCCGACCACCCTAGCTCTTGCCGATTTCTCAACCGTGCACGTCCGACGCTTCCCTCGTTAAGGGACGATCGCGAGCTTGTCGTGTCCGTGGTCCCGTCCCGCATCAATTTGGTATCAAAGCGAGTTTGAGTCTAGGGTGTCAAAAAGAAAAAAAAAGAGTGTCATTTACATCGAGTCATTAGTCGGTTTAAGTCGAGTCTAGGATCATCATTGTTTTAAAACACAAAAAAGAGTGTCTTTTCGCATTGCATCCCTTTACTCGGTATATCAAAAGGTGTTGTCCGAACGTTAGGCCATGCCTATCGGGAAGGCCGCACACTTGTGCGAGTGATCTTCGGATCGGTTATCTCCGCCACGTATCGAGTCTTGGTTTACGTCTAGGGTCCTTAGTGTGCATGCATTCCAAACTTGCATATTCGGTCTAGTGTCTTGTCACCGTGTGTATGCATGTCCATGTCCACTACCCATGGCCGATCCCCAAGACCATACGTCCGAGTGGTCAACTTTTGTGGCCAAAATGAATGTCCTCATGGACCGAGCCTTTGGTTTTGCCCCTCTCATTATGAAAGCCGCTCTACCCAACGGGTCCACAACGGAACTCCATTTCACCGATAGGGAGTCGGATAATTGGGTTTCTCTTGACATCGTGGAGTCTCTCTCCAAGACAGGCGAGATTGTCCGCGATGGTGATTTTGCTTGTGTTGAGTTCTATAAGAGGATCGGCTCTGTTCTCTACACCGATGGCGCATGGTGCAGGATCGGCACACTTGCTGGTTCATGCATCATTTTAGGGCAAAAGTGGTTAGGAGAGAGAAGGGCCAATCTTGACTGGGACAAGAGGACTTGCACCTTATGCCCACCATACCTACCCGGTAAGATCACCCTTAGGGACCCCGTATGTCCAGCCACCCAGCCCCAGCGGCCCACTCCACCTTCGGATTCGCGCTTGGAGCCACCTTATCCCGAGCCACCCATATTTCTAACGGGTACATTATACATAGCCGAGCCGCTTCTTAGTTGGCTCAAGGATGACTTGGTCCCACTCCCTTACCCGTCTATGGACCCTACCCTACCTTTGGTGTCCATCAACTCCTACCACACAACTTTTCGGTCTAGTCACCATGTCGATACTTTGGATGACCTTATTATGGGATTAGATTCACAATGAGAGTTGACGCATCTTTTGGCTCGAGGCTTTGACCAACCCGCTAGTCTTAGCTTCACCCATCCGACCTTAGGATCCATTACCTCCGTGTGCACCGTGGGGTGTGTCACCACGGAGATTCTTCTACTCCTCCCGATGCCGGCCGAGTCCGACTTCATTTCCTTTTGCCCGAGGGAGGAAGTTTATTTTCTTCACATGACCATTGTCCCGTTCACTATGACAGATGAAGGTGAGCATTCACACCTTCAAGAATTTCACGATTGGGACCGTGTCATGGAGGAACCCATCTCCCGGGGTCATACCTTCTTTGACCCTTTTGACCCCTCCACTAGTGAAGCTCCCGAGCTATCACCTTCCCTCCACCTCTTCCAAGGAGTTCACTATTCCACCCATACCCCTCGGTCTAGTCGGCAAGCCGTCTCTACATCTAGAGATGATGACGAAGGTAGTTTTGGATCTCCTAGCCCTTCTTCACCCAAATCCCATCGGTCACCAATGCATGAGTGGTACATCTTAGGGTGTCTAGGAGTCCTCCCTTCCATCAACCATCGTGTACATCTAGTATATGCATGGCACATATTCGGGTGTCCTGGTCCGCCGTCACCCATGTACGGGTCGGACTAACAGTGTGCTTTTTCTTTGTGTGGTTTGTTTTGAGTGATTTGTTTGCATGGTTTGTGTGTCGTTTGTTTGTCTGCATGCGTCTTGTGCAAGCTCGTTGTCGGTCTCTTATGAGTAAGAGGCGAGTGGACTCACTTGATGAGTATGGGATCGGTTCCACATCTATACCCGGATCAGTCACCTATAGGGACTCAGCGGTGATTCCTAGTGAGTCTTCGAGCTGTTTTCTTCCCTTTTGAGAGTGCCCTTTCGGAGTGACCACCTTTAGCCCATAGCAGTTCGCATATCGAGTATATATGGAATGAGCAGGTGACGATCACTTGGAGCGGAGCATACCCGCGCTACTTGGCACGGTGACGAATCCGCCGGAGTACTCGAGCATCCCTACCCCTACTCGACGGGGTCGAGTTCCTCCCACCCGGGGAGAATTGATGGGGCATCAGAGGTGATTTCCTTACACGGGTGGAGTGTATTTGTGTGCTATGGCTTGTATGATATTGTAATTGTGTCATTTCTTTCATTTGGGCTCCTTGTAAGGCTTATATCAAGCCAATGGGCCATTTTTAATGTAGAGTCCATGGCTAGGTTGCCATTAGTAGAGTCCATTAGGAGCTTATTCCATATTGGGTCTTAAGGCCATCATTATGGACCTTAATAGCCACTTAGGCCCAAATAGGCTTCTCTCTCTCATGGGCCACCAAGGGTGGAAGAGTCTAGCATGGTTAGTGGGCTTGTAACATGGCATTTGACCACACTTGGCCCAAGGGAGGCCCATGAAGGGGGCGCCCCCTTCTTTGGCTCTATTAGGCTAGTTAGGTGTGATTTAGGTGAGGTTGGAATGGAATTAGTCCAAGTTTGAATTGGAATGGTCAAGATAGATTAAAAAATTGTATTTGGTGTGTTATTCACACTTCATCTCAGCCATTCAATCCCCAACCCTTGATCCAAGGGTCCATATTAGATTTGATTGGAGTCATATATAACCATGTATTTTCATAAGAAAATCAATGAAAAATCAGAAAATTTGTGAGTGTTCTTGAAGCTTGGTGCGCCCCTCTCTCCTCCCTTGGTATTCTTCCTTCCCCAACCCCAGATCTAGAGTGGATTCTATCTCCTTCCTCCCCTCTCAACCTCCGGTGATCGTTTGTGCCGCCGCCGCCGCCGTTCGTGCCGCCTTCGAGCCGCCGTGGAATCGTCATCAAGTTTCTGTCCTGCTAGACAGAGGTGTGGTTCGAGAATTCCTGAAGCCAGCCACGAGTTCTGATCGATTTGAAATTTTGAGGGTTGGTTCCTATCTTCTAGCCCCTTCTCCACAAAAAAATCCAGGTTCAAAAGCCACCGTTTCATATTGTTTCCTCTTCGTTCAACTCTCCATTTCAGATCTGTTCTGTCACTGTCTACAGTGACAGTAGCCCTGAGCTCTCCACCTTCGACCACCCTTTTGATTTTCTTTAGACCTCCCAATTTAACTGTGTGTTCTGTCCATCGTCCCCTGCCACCACAATTTTTCTTAAATTTTTATCATCCTTCTACCTATTTTTCAAAATTCATGTTCTACCGGAGCTACAATACTTTCAGCCAGATCCCAGATCCGACCTTTGTCCACTGAACAAATCACAGAAAATCATAGACACATCCAAACATGTCCAAACTAATTTTGCCATCTTCCCATCTCAATTTCTAACAACTTTGATGAAGAACACATCTTCAAATTCGGACATCCACATCACGGTCAAAAGCAATCAACAGTCAAGTCCTCTGCAGGCCTGAGTCTTCGGTTACTGTACAACAGAAGATTAAAAATTCCATAAATCAAGATCCGAGCAGATCCGGGCCAGATCTTTGGGCCTAGGTTGAAGAACTTCAAGGTAGCTTTCCAACGGCGCCAGTCTCGTGTCGATCCGACATCGGGGCTGATCGCAGCGCCCATTCTCGCCGGAGCGCGCGCTGCAAAACAGCAGCAACCAGCCCGTGGACAGCAAACCCGACGGGTGCCGATCGGAGCCGCCCGACCTCCGGGCGACGTTCCAGCGTGCCGCCAGCCCGGGGATCGCCTCCACCAGTGTCCCCACCACAGTGGTGACACCGGGTCCCACACGGCCCCTCCGGACAGCACGTGGGCCCCACCGTCACTAGTTCGGGTGCTGCCGAAGCTACGCGGAAAGCCGCCCGTCAACCCGTATTCGGTCCTCCCGGGCCCCGTTGTGTCGCCCTTTACCTCCCTGCGTGGAGTGGGCATATTTCCATTGCTGTACTATTCATGTATTAACCGTCCCGGGAGCACGAGTTCGGCCGGGCCCGTCGTCCCCACGCCGAGTGCGTGGAGGTATCGTCTTCGCTCCTACACTTGGCATTTCGCTTATTTCATATATGCTTGTTTATGCCACTGC
Organism: Amorphophallus konjac; assembly: GCA_022559845.1. Lineage (NCBI taxonomy): Eukaryota > Viridiplantae > Streptophyta > Magnoliopsida > Alismatales > Araceae > Amorphophallus > Amorphophallus konjac. The sequence continues at coordinate 578,665,980 of CM040121.1, read as the reverse complement.
TAGAGAGCATGTTTTAGGACCTAGCTTGCTATAATTTCATATCATCGCTGCTGCGAGAGAGTGAGCGAGACCGTCCCGTGACCCGATCCGGGCACGAAAGTGCGAGCCGACCACCCTAGCTCTTGCCGGTTTCTCAACCGTGCACGTCCGACGCTTCCCTCGTTAAGGGACGATCGCGAGCTTGTCGTGTCCGTAGTCCCGTCCCGCATCAGATATCTCTACATCTATCCTACTCTTTGCTATCCGGCCAAGATAAAGTTACCATTGCTGATGGGACCTGAGCAACTGTGGCAGGCAAAAGCTCCATCAGACTCTCTGGTCAACTTACCTTGCCTTCTACTCTTCACATTCCTTCTCTTTCTATAAATTTGCTCTCCGTTAGTAGCATCACTAAATAGTTGCATTGTTCTGTAACCTTTTTTTTCTGATCGATGTGTTTTTCAGGACCTGCAAATAAGACAAATGATTGGGATTGGTTGTGAAGTAGATGGTCTTTATGTCTTCTAGCCACATGAGAAGGGTGCACTTCAGTCTTCTGCGCCTCCCAGCTTAGACAAGAGACTACACGAAATCCAATTGTGACATTCTAGATTGGAGCACCTTTCTTATCATTCCTTGAGGGTCTTGTTTCCTACTTTATTTCAGTTAGTTGATATTTAGTCTTTACAGTGTCAAGTCTGCTAGTTGGCTAGACATTGTAGAACTCAATTTCCTTATTCTATGAATAAAAGTACTTCCTTTGAAATCGTGTGTTCCAATGTGTGGGGTCCTTCTCCGAACTCATCCTTGGATGGATACAATTACTTTATTACATCTATTGACAATTATTGTCATTGTTCATGGCTTTACTTGCTGAAATCTCGAAATGAAGTCCCACGTGCTGTCCAAGTCCTTTGCAATATGGTACAGACTCAGTTGAGCAAGCCTGCTAAAATCATTCGTTCTGATAATGCTCAATAGTATTTTGCTCAGAGCGTCAATGTCTTTCTTGAAAACGAGGGCATCATTAATAAGCTCTGCTTGCTCTATGCTCCGAGAGGGTCGGGTATGGTTCCCCTTATTTCGGTAGATTTGGAAGACAGAGAGTCCTCTCAAGGTTCAGGTGCTCATCTGGAGGATTTCACACGACCAGCTGTCCACTTGTGATAGACTGTGCTACTTCCTACAAGATCTTGCTCCACTTGCATCCTTCGTAGAGTAGAGGATAAGATTTTGGATCATCTTTTTGTGCCCTACACTTCCCATGAAGTTTGGAAGAAAGTGATGGAGAAGATTCATAGTGTCATCCTTCTTCCTCCAACTGTTCAGGAGCTTTTGCTCGGTTAGCTGCAAAGAGGATTGTCGAATCTGGTGGGTCATTCTCCATGCTACTCTCTGGTCCCTCTGGGGTGAGCATAATGCTAGAGTGTTTAAGAGAGACTAGAACCCCAAATAGGGTGGTAACTTTCATTTGTGAGAGAGCACGCGAATGGGGCAAGGTGTCTTGTAACCTCTCACCGACTGCTACCCCCCCCCCCTTTTGCCTTTCTTGGGGACTAAGTGTTTTGACTTTTTGGTATAGATAGTTGTACATCTTTTACATTTTAATATATGTGATACCACCCATTTTCCAAAAAAAAAACAGCAGATTTTGATCCAATAGTCCATAAACTTGGCCTTTGCTGGTGTAAAAAAATTGAAAACCTTTGTACTTCTTTTTTTTCCCTCAAAAAACCTATAGTTGGCAAGTTTCTCTTTAAATGATGTCTCAATCTCAGTAAAATTTCAGATTTACAAAAAACTAATCAAACCTCATATTAAGATATTCAGATTTATGCAGTAAGTAGAACCTTTGTTAAACCAAAGTTAGCACAAACATTCTATTTGACTTGAAATTCTCTCCACATGTCAAAGTTACAATGTTTAGGTTTCTTTTTTTCTCCACAACCATGTCTCCATTCATCCACAATCAGCGTTGACAAATTCACCCCTTACTTCAAGATTGCAGTATTAGTAAGACTAATGAAAAAGATATTTCTGAGATATAAGAAAGTGAAAAAGCTACTCACAGGCCTACGGAGGTGAAGTGGAACAATTTCCTTGGAGCCAGAAAACTTGGCAGGGGTCACCTTGCATACATCTGCCTGATGGATGTCTTTGACCTGCACCATCAAAAAGAACGACCAAAGCTAATAAAGAACCCAAAAAATGAAAGCCGTGGTTAAAATTGGATATGAAAGAATATAACCTATGAACATCTATTTGATCACTTGTCAAAGAAATGAATTACCCTGAACATTTCCCTATGTAAATAAAGAGACTATATCCTGTTGGATTATGACCAGGCTACAAATTTGCATAATCTAGTCATAATACCTAATTTACTGTGAGAAAAAATCATTACCTCCTTCTCAGAGAAGAAGTGAATAACAGGAAAAACTTGATCAACAGCGTAAGCAAGTTTTAAGACACTACTGAGTTGACAGAAAGGGGTTAGAGAAAACAGAAGACCAGTAGATCATTTTAAACCTTGCACATTTTGAAACATAGGGAACCATCTCATGGGCAAACTAAGAAATCACTAAGCTGGAAGTTGTTACTGAACATATTGAATTTGCTTTCAATGGATGACATACCACAAAAAAAAAAATCATGAAGGACATTGAGGCAATATTCAATTAAGTAGCAGCATGATCAGTGAGAAGGATTGCCAAGATCAAATAGAAGAAAGCTAGATCTACTCTTTTTTTTTTTTTTTGCCGAGTCACCTCACTGGGACCCGGAAAACCCAGGGCTTTGCACTCCCCTAAGTAATGAGGGAGCCAAGGTTGGAACTGGGGACCTCATGGTTCCCCATGATGTGAAGAACCAACTGGGCTACCCAGCTGGTTCGAAAGCTAGATCTACTTAGTATTGTAGTTTTGTGAGTCTCAATTTTGACCAACATTAAAAGTTTGACTTTTCTTTTGTGGTAACACCTCGTTCCTTGTCCTGAGGTGGTTAGCAGATACCCATATAGACCAGTCCTGACAAAGGTTCCCATGGATCAGATTGAAGTCTGTAGCAAACAGTAATATTATCTCGAGTGCCAAGTATCGGATAGAAACAATCACATTCCTATATGGTATAAGATTGCAGACACCACTTATTGAATGTATATCCTACTACAGAAGTAGACATAGGCAGTTCAAAGGACCAATATATCTAACATTATGTCCCCATGTCCCTCTTGTGTGGCAACATGGGGAGTAACAAGAAAGAGAAGGATGGGGTTTCTCTCGCTTTTGGCATAGCAGGCCTCCCAGTGGGAGGCACACATGATGGGCTATTAGCTCAGTGGTAGAGCACGCCCCTGAAGCACAAGCAAATGATCATTTTCTTATGTTTTCTCATATTCCCATTGTGTCTCCAGATATAGGAGATCCTATTATATATTATTATATCATACATATATATATTTTTAAAAAGGTGGATATATATAATTTATTATAGATATATATATATTACCAAGTACTTCCTGATGAGCTCTAATATGATCAGATTTATAAGTTTACAACCCAACAACAATATATTTGAAAAGTGGTACAATTCACCACTTTTGTTGGGGGGATGACATTTGGAAAAAAAAATAAGTAACAGCATTGCCATAGAATCCACTTTGCAAGAAGCATGACATTGCCATGGAAAAGAGTAATGAGCAGCATAACTTCATGATGGTAGTGAAGTTTTCTTGCTATATACTAGGGTGCAAGCTGTCCTTATGGCATTAACTAACTTGATGTACATTTAGGAACTGAAATAAGAACTAAGATAATACCTTACTGAACTGGACAAAACATCTGAAATCCACTGACCAAGCAGTAAAAAGCAGAACTAGAATATGAGTAACCGCAAGTCCACCGAGAACAATGACTGCATCAGTTATATCTATACTCGGAACTATGGAGACTAGCCAGGCAACATAAAGGATAGCAAATGGCCACACATCCAAGCGCCGGGCCCAGTGTCTCCTCTTCAGCAAGTCAACCCCTTCTACTACTTTCCCACCAACATAAAAGCTCGGCATCTTGACACTCCCAAGATCTCCAGATATTATGAACCCTTGAGGACCAATGCCCTTCCAAGCCAACTGTAACAGAACCTGAAGAATTTGACATTTAATGTTCAACGTCATTTGCAAGGAGGAAGAAAAAAAATTGAAACTAAACCAGACAGGTAATGCAAGTTGGAAGACTTGGAAGATTAAAGAAACAATATAAACCCAAAGTAACAAAAGGATTATAGGAGTCCAGAAATGAAAAAGGAAACAACTCCTACAAATGAAACCCACGATATCGAGAAACTAATCATGTGTTCCGCAAGGACAAACTTTTCCGAAGGTTACATTATCTAAACCCATGTTAAGCATTATGCCATTCAGCCAGGAACCAACGTTAAACTTATTTTCCGCCCTCGAAGGAGCATAACCTCGAGACAGGATTCGCGCAATTACAACTACAACACGACGCCTCGCAGGGGCATTGACAGCATGTGGAAAAGGAATATCAGATTGGGGGACCTAAAACTAGAGGGAACAATTAGAAATAATCAGATGGTTAAATCAAGCCTGAAACTTTCTACAGAAATCGGCTGGGCCGATTGAGACTCTGCAAAACCCACCTTAAACAAGCAGCCAGAAACCCAACCCTCGATGAATACCCCGCAGGAAACGAAACAAACATCGCTTCCAAGCCACCGGAAAAGGTCAAGAGATGGACAGATAGAGATCGACGCCGCTGAAGCTTACATGGAGCGGAGATCAGAAAAAAAGCTCCCGGCTGGAAGGAGGAAAGCGTCGGTCAAAGCATCTATCCACTCCCCACCCACCAGTGCGATCAAATATATAATGTATTAAAAGGAGGCGTCTTTCCTGCTCCGGAGACGTCCTCTCCTGCCTACCTCCCGGCAGCTTCAAGCGGAAGTCCAAGATCCACGCTGCTAAAACAAGAGCAGGGGAACGGCCTCCGACGCCCGCGCGCAGAGGTGGGGGAGGAGGAGGCGATGCGGAAGCAGAAGAGACCGGACCGTTCCGAGTTCGAGTTCTTTTCATCCGAAGGCGCACTATCGCAGGAGAGAACCGCCTGACCGGGTTGGAATCGGTAGTGGGAGTCTCCGAACTCCGAAGCGCTTTTGGGGTCCGACTCGGACTGAACCGGACTGGTGGTCGTGCGATGTGCTCACTCTCACGGAGAGATAAACTTGAATAAAATTATGATAAATCTGTTTTAAACTTTAAGATTATGATAAAATGGGTTTAAGATAAATTTAAGTGCATTGATGTCTTACGTCTTAACCGTCCGAATATCTTTTTCACGGATATTGTGGGTAAGATTTTCATTTGTAAATAAAAAATTAAGAACGTATAAGTACAAATCTTTTATAAGACGTGCTCCCATGGAGCGAGACATTGAGAGTAAAATTTGACAAATTGATAGGGTATGTCTTGTACCGTACATATTATATCATATCAATCGGTGATCAATATGGTCGGTGTATGATATGAAATTTGATAAAATATTTAAATTATTTTAAATAATATTTTATTTTATATTAAATATATCTGGATAGATAAATTAATTAACACTAATCCATTAATAACTCTAAACATTGAGCATGTTTTTTTCTTTAAAAACCAAAGTCAAAAAAAATTAAAAAGCATGTACTCTATTTTCCTTTAGAAATCAAAGTCAAAAGAATTTTTTAAAATATGTACTCTGTTTTTGTTGGAAATCAAAGTAAACAACTAAAAAATATATACATTTTTAGTATTCAACAAAGAAACATATCCATGCAGGTAAATCCGTTAGAAAAGTTTTCCAAATTTTTAACTCAGTTGGAAACTCTTCGGCAATGCCATCGCTTTATGGGATGTATTAATTACTTTATAAATTTCATCCCAAAACTTTCCGAAAAAACTCGTAACATACGGAGACTCCCAAGAAATCTCCCTCTTACGAGCAGAATGCACAAATTTTTCCCCATTAAGTCCGACATACTCAGGCCCCTACGTTATTTCAATAGATGCATCAGAGGATACTTGGTCTGCAGTCCTTTTACAAAAAACATGAAAAGAAGAAAACATATGCGCCTACCAAAGTGGCCAATTCAAAAAATATGAATTAAATTATTGGCCGGCATAAAAAGAAATATTGGCAGCCGTAAAAAGAGTCCAGAAGTTTCATCGTTATCTAATAAGATAAACTTTTATTCTAAAGACAGATTCCTCTACACTCAGGGCATTTCTTAAAAGAAAAACAGCGGATAATGTAAAGATGAGAAGATATGCATGGTGGCAAGAATCTTCTTTACAAACGAACGGCTAAAATTGCTCCGTAGAGCTTTGACAAGACAAAAGATAAAATGGTCTGTACTGAAAAGGTCTTGACAAGACAAAAGAAAACGAGGTTGTAAAGAAAATATGAAATATGATAGGACACTGCTTTTGACAAAAGATGTCATGTCATCAAAGGGAAATGTCTTCTGACAGGTCTTCTATTTTATCAGCTGTTGAAGCATCTTTTCATGTGTCGGGCAAAATCCTATGACATTTTTCTGGCAGCTCATGCATTCCTCTATGATAGTGCTAAGTTATTTTAGAGAGATAGCGAGAGTAGGAAGCTAATGGATGTTTACTTCCTTAAAGACTGGTACAAAATGAGCATTATCGTATGGCACTATATGAGATAGTGCAAAATAATGACGGTTTTCAAATTTTACACTCATGACCATGCCTTCCCAGTTACAAACCTCTCTAATAGAAAAGGCTACACCATGCCACTCTTCATAAACCACGTCATACCTAAAGTGAGGAACTATAGGCAGATAGGTGGGCATTACTAGATCTAACTCTTCAGTAACACTGTTAAATAGATGGAATGTTTTTCCTTCTCTATTTTGATAGTAGAGAGTTAGGTCTCTTGGCGTAAATGTATCATAGTAATTCCAAACCGTGATAAAATGGTAATCAAACTCATATCCATTATGTACCAAGGAGACTATGGAATTATAATTGTGATATTCTTGAGGGATTGGATGCTCAATCCCGGATGCTTCAAGACACTTTGAGTTTGCTAATGCTATCACTTTGCCCAAAGACCTCGACAAAATGTTAGAATTGAAAATGATGAGGTCAAAAATTCCTAAACAATAACATAAGAATCGGTTTGCAGACCATGTCATAATTTTAGGAATGGATATCCCGATTCTATCCTTAGATTTTACACCAATATAAGATATTGAAGACATAGTCAGAATGTGGACACAAAAGACTTTCATGGCACAACAAGTAAGTAAAACTCCCAATCAACAGTTATTTGATGTCATGTATCTAGCATTTATAGGAAAAGTTAACTCAACTAGACTTGCACAAGGCAACTTTGAAATCTGCAAACTTCGATGCCTCGAGAGAAGGCTATCGAGTTCTTTATATAACCTTTAGACTATCAATTATATTTTACATCTGAATTTGAAATATGGGAGTCTTAACGTCTGGGTATGAAGTCCGAAATCTTCTTTACAAACGAACGGTTAAAAATTGGTCTGTAGAGTATTGACAAGACAAACGATAAAATGGTATGTATTGAAAATGTTTTGACAAGACAAAAGAAAACGTGGTTGTAGAGAAAAGATGAAAGATGATAGGACATTGCTTTTGACAAAAGATATTATGTCATCAAAGGGAAAGGTCTTCTGACAGGTCTTCTATTTTATGAGCTATTGAAGCATCTTTCCATGTATCGGACAAAATCCTATGACCTTTTTCTGGCAGCTCCTGCATTCCTCTATGATAGTGCTAAGTTGTTTTAGAGAGATAGCGGGAGTAGGAAGCTAATGGATGTTTACTTCCTTAAAGACTGGTACAAAATGAGCATCGTCGTATGGCACTATACGAGATAGTGCAAAATAACGACGGTTTTCAAATTTTGCACTCATGACCATGCATTCCCAGTTACAAATCTATTCAATAGAAAAGGCTACACCATGCCACTCTTCATAAATCACGTCATGCCTAAAGATAGGAACTATAGGCAGATAGGTGGGCATGACTATATCTAACTCATCAGCAGCACTGTTAAATAGATGGAAGGTTTTTCCTTCTCTATTTTGATAGTAGAGAGTTAGGTCTCTTGGCGTAAATGTATCATAGTGGTCTCAAACCGTGACAACATGGTAATCAAACTCATATCCATTATGTACCAAGGAGACTATGGAATTATAATTGTGATATTCTTGAGGGATTGGATGCTCAATCTCGGATGCTTCAAGACACTTTGAGTTTGCTAATGCTATCACTTTGCCCAAAGACCTCGACAAAATGTTAGAATTGAAAATGATGAGGTCAAAAATTCCTAAACAATAACATAAGAATCGGTTTGCAGACCATGTCATAATTTTAGGAATGGATATCCCGATTCTATCCTTAGATTTTACACCAATATAAGATATTGAAGACATAGTCAGAATGTGGACACAAAAGACTTTCATGGCACAACAAGTAAGTAAAACTCCCAATCAACAGTTATTTGATGTCATGTATCTAGCATTTATAGGAAAAGTTAACTCAACTAGACTTGCACAAGGCAACTTTGAAATCTGCAAACTTCGATGTCTCGAGAGAAGGCTATCGAGTTCTTTATATAACCTTTAGACTATCAATTATATTTTACATCTGAATTTGAAATATGAGAGTCTTAACGTCTGGGTATGAAGTCCGAAATCTTCTTTACAAACGAACGGTTAAAAATTGGTCTGTAGAGTATTGACAAGACAAACGATAAAATGGTATGTATTGAAAATGTTTTGACAAGACAAAAGAAAACGTGGTTGTAGAGAAAAGATGAAAGATGATAGGACATTGCTTTTGACAAAAGATATTATGTCATTAAAGGGAAAGGTCTTCTGACAGGTCTTCTATTTTATGAGCTATTGAAGCATCTTTCCATGTATCGGACAGAATCCTATGACCTTTTTCTGGCAGCTCCTGCATTCCTCTATGATAGTGCTAAGTTATTTTAGAGAGATAGCGGGAGTAGGAAGCTAATGGATGCTTACTTCCTTAAAGACTGGTACAAAATGAGCATCGTCGTATGGCACTATACGAGATAGTGCAAAATAACGACGGTTTTCAAATTTTGCACTTATGACCATGCATTCCCAGTTACAAATCTATTCAATAGAAAAGGTTACACCATGCCACTCTTCATAAACCACGTCATGCCTAAAGATAGGAACTATAGGCAGATAGGTGGGCATGACTATATCTAACTCATTAGCAGCACTGTTAAATAGATGGAAGGTTTTTCCTTCTCTATTTTGATAGTAGAGAGTTAGGTCTCTTGGCGTAAATGCATCATAGTGGTCTCAAACCGTGACAACATGGTAATCAAACTCATATCCATTATGTACCAAGGAGACTATGGAATTATAATTGTGATATTCTCGAGGGATTGGATGCTCAATCCCGGATGCTTCAAGACACTTTGAGTTTGCTAATGCTATCACTTTGCCCAAAGACCTCGACAAAATGTTAGAATTGAAAATGATAAGGTCAAAAATTCCTAAACAATAACATAAGAATCGATTTGCAGACCATGTCATAATTTTAGGAATGGATATCCCGATTCTATCCTTAGATTTTACACCAATATAAGATATTGAAGGCATAGTCAGAATGTGGACACAAAAGACTTTCATGGCACAACAAGTAAGTAAAACTCCCAATCAACAGTTATTTGATGTCATGTATCTAGCATTTATAGGAAAAGTTAACTCAACTAGACTTGCACAAGGCAACTTTGAAATCTGCAAACTTCGATGCCTCGAGAGAAGGCTATCGAGTTCTTTATATAACCTTTAGACTATCAATTATATTTTACATCTGAATTTGAAATATGGGAGTCTTAACGTCTGGGTATGAAGTCCGAAATCTTCTTTACAAACGAACGGTTAAAAATTGGTCTGTAGAGTATTGACAAGACAAACGATAAAATGGTATGTATTGAAAATGTTTTGACAAGACAAAAGAAAACGTGGTTGTAGAGAAAAGATGAAAGATGATAGGACATTGCTTTTGACAAAAGATATTATGTCATCAAAGGGAAAGGTCTTCTGACAGGTCTTCTATTTTATGAGCTATTGAAGCATCTTTCCATGTATCGGACAGAATCCTATGACTTTTTTCTGGCAGCTCCTGCATTCCTCTATGATAGTGCTAAGTTGTTTTAGAGAGATAGCGGGAGTAGGAAGCTAATGGATGCTTACTTCCTTAAAGACTGGTACAAAATGAGCATCGTCGTATGGCACTATACGAGATAGTGCAAAATAACGACGGTTTTTAAATTTTGCACTCATGACCATGCATTCCCAGTTACAAATCTATTCAATAGAAAAGGCTACACCATGCCACTCTTCATAAATCACGTCATGCCTAAAGATAGGAACTATAGGCAGATAGGTGGGCATGACTATATCTAACTCATCAGCAGCACTGTTAAATAGATGGAAGGTTTTTCCTTCTCTATTTTGATAGTAGAGAGTTAGGTCTCTTGGCGTAAATGTATCATAGTGGTCTCAAACCGTGACAACATGGTAATCAAACTCATATCCATTATGTACCAAGGAGACTATGGAATTATAATTGTGATATTCTTGAGGGATTGGATGCTCAATCTCGGATGCTTCAAGACACTTTGAGTTTGCTAATGCTATCACTTTGCCCAAAGACCTCGACAAAATGTTAGAATTGAAAATGATGAGGTCAAAAATTCCTAAACAATAACATAAGAATCGGTTTGCAGACAATGTCATAATTTTAGGAATGGATATCCCGATTCTATCCTTAGATTTTACACCAATATAAGATATTGAAGACATAGTCAGAATGTGGACACAAAAGACTTTCATGGCACAACAAGTAAGTAAAACTCCCAATCAACAGTTATTTGATGTCATGTATCTAGCATTTATAGGAAAAGTTAACTCAACTAGACTTGCACAAGGCAACTTTGAAATCTGCAAACTTCGATGCCTCGAGAGAAGGCTATCGAGTTCTTTATATAACCTTTAGACTATCAATTATATTTTACATCTGAATTTGAAATATGAGAGTCTTAACGTCTGGGTATGAAGTCCGAAATCTTCTTTACAAACGAACGGTTAAAAATTGGTCTGTAGAGTATTGACAAGACAAACGATAAAATGGTATGTATTGAAAATGTTTTGACAAGACAAAAGAAAACGTGGTTGTAGAGAAAAGATGAAAGATGATAGGACATTGCTTTTGACAAAAGATATTATGTCATTAAAGGGAAAGGTCTTCTGACAGGTCTTCTATTTTATGAGCTATTGAAGCATCTTTCCATGTATCGGACAGAATCCTATGACCTTTTTCTGGCAGCTCCTGCATTCCTCTATGATAGTGCTAAGTTATTTTAGAGAGATAGCGGGAGTAGGAAGCTAATGGATGCTTACTTCCTTAAAGACTGGTACAAAATGAGCATCGTCGTATGGCACTATACGAGATAGTGCAAAATAACGACGGTTTTCAAATTTTGCACTCATGACCATGCATTCCCAGTTACAAATCTATTCAATAGAAAAGGTTACACCATGCCACTCTTCATAAACCACGTCATGCCTAAAGATAGGAACTATAGGCAGATAGGTGGGCATGACTATATCTAACTCATCAGCAGCACTGTTAAATAGATGGAAGGTTTTTCCTTCTCTATTTTGATAGTAGAGAGTTAGGTCTCTTGGCGTAAATGCATCATAGTGGTCTCAAACCGTGACAACATGGTAATCAAACTCATATCCATTATGTACCAAGGAGACTATGGAATTATAATTGTGATATTCTTGAGGGATTGGATGCTCAATCCCGGATGCTTCAAGACACTTTGAGTTTGCTAATGCTATCACTTTGCCCAAAGACCTCGACAAAATGTTAGAATTGAAAATGATAAGGTCAAAAATCCCTAAACAATAACATAAGAATCGGTTTGCAGACCATGTCATAATTTTAGGAATGGATATCCCGATTCTATCCTTAGATTTTACACCAATATAAGATATTGAAGGCATAGTCAGAATGTGGACACAAAAGACTTTCATGGCACAACAAGTAAGTAAAACTCCCAATCAACAGTTATTTGATGTCATGTATCTAGCATTTATAGGAAAAGTTAACTCAACTAGACTTGCACAAGACAACTTTAAAATCTGCAAACTTCGATGTCTCGAGAGAAGGCTATCGAGTTCTTTATATAACCTGTAGACTATCAATTATATTTTACATCTGAATTTGAAATATGGGAGTCTTAACGTCTGGGTATGAAGTCCGAAATCTTCTTTACAAACGAACGGTTAAAAATTGGTCTGTAGAGTATTGACAAGACAAACGATAAAATGGTATGTATTGAAAATGTTTTGACAAGACAAAAGAAAACGTGGTTGTAGAGAAAAGATGAAAGATGATAGGACATTACTTTTGACAAAAGATATTATGTCATCAAAGGGAAAGGTCTTCTGACAGGTCTTCTATTTTATGAGCTATTGAAGCATCTTTCCATGTATCGGACAGAATCCTATGACCATTTTCTGGCAGCTCCTGCATTCCTCTATGATAGTGCTAAGTTGTTTTAGAGAGATAGCGGGAGTAGGAAGCTAATGGATGCTTACTTCCTTAAAGACTGGTACAAAATGAGCATCGTCGTATGGCACTATACGAGATAGTGCAAAATAACGACGGTTTTCAAATTTTGCACTCATGACCATGCATTCCGAGTTACAAATCTATTCAATAGAAAAGGCTACACCATGCCACTCTTCATAAACCACGTCATGCCTAAAGATAGGAACTATAGACAGATAGGTGGGTATGACTATATCTAACTCATCAGCATCACTGTTAAATAGATGGAAGGTTTTTCCTTCTCTATTTTGATAGTAGAGAGTTAGGTCTCTTGGCGTAAATGTATCATAGTGGTCTCAAACCATGACAACATGGTAATCAAACTCATATCCATCATATACTAAGGGGACTATGGAATTATAATTACGATATTCTTGAGGGATTGGGTGCCCAATCTCGGATGCTTCAAGACACTTTGAGTTTGCTAATGCTATCACTTTGCCCAGAGACCCCAGCAAAACGTTAGAATTGAAAATGATGAGGTTAAAAATTCCTAAATAAGAACATAGGAATCGGTTTGCAGACCATGTCATAATTGTATGAATGGATATCCCGATTCTATCATTAGATTTTGCACCAATAGAAGATATTGAAGACATAGTCAGAATCTAGGCACATGATACTTTCATGGCACAACAAGCAAGCAAAATTACCAATCAACAGTTATTTGATGTCATGTATCTAGCATTTAAATGAAAAGTTAACTCAACTGGACTTGCACAATGCAACTTTGAAATCTGTAAACTTCGATGCCTCAAGAGAAGGCTATCGAGTGCTTTATATAACATTTAGACTATCAATTACATTTTACATCCGGATTTGAAATTCGAGAGTCTTAACGTCCGAGTATGAAGTCCATAATCTTCTTTACAAAAGAACAGCTAAAAATAGCTCCGTAGAGCTTTGACAAGACAAAAGATAAAATGGTCTGTACAGAAAAGGTTTTGACAAGACAAAAGAAAAAGTGGTTGTAAAGAAAATATGAAAGATGATGGGACACTGCTTTTGACAAAAGATGTCATGTCATTAAAGAGAAAGGTCTTCTGACAGGTCTTATATTTTATGAGTTGTTGAAGCATCTTTCCATGTGTCGGGCATAATCTTATGGCCTTTTTCTGACAGCTCTTGCATTCCTCTATGATAGTGCTAAGTTAGTTTAGCTAGAGAGGTAACGGGAGTAGGAAGCCGATGGATGTTTACTTCCTTAAAGACTAATACAAAATGAGCATTGTCGTATGGTACTATATGAGATAGTGCAAAATAACGACGATTTTTAAATTTTACACTCATGACTATGTCTTCCCAGTTACAGATCTCTTCGATAGGAAAGGCTACACCATGTCACTATTCATAAACTACGTCATGCCTAAAGCGAGGAACTATAGGCAGATAGGCGGGCATGACTAGATATAACTCATCAACAGCATTGTTAATAGATGGAAGGTTTTTCCTTATCTATTTTGATAGTAGAGAGTTAGGTCTCTTGGCGTAAATATATCATAGTGATCTCAAACCGTGACAAAATGGTAATCAAACTCATATCCATTATGTATCAAGGGGACTATGGAATTATAATTGCGATACTCTTGAGGGATTGGATGCTCAATCCCGGATGCTTCAAGACACTTTGAGTTTGCTAATGCTATCACTTTGCCCAAAGATCCCAACAAAACGTTAGAATTGGAAATGATGAGAAAATTTCATAAACAATAATATAAGAATCGGTTTGCAGACCATGTCATACTTTTAGGAATGGATATCCCGATTCTATCCTTAGATTTTGCACCAATATAAGATATTGAAGACATAGTCATAATGTGGACACAGAAGACTTTCATGACACAACAAGTAAGTAAAACTCCTAATCAACAGTTATTTGATGTCATGTATCTAGCATTTATAGGAAAAGTTAACTCAACTAGATTTGCACAAGGTAACTTTGAAATCTACAAACTTGGATGCCTCAAGAGAAGGCTATCGAGTTCTTTACATAACCTTTAGATTATCAATTACATTTTACATCCGGATTTGAAATATGGGAGTCTTAACGTCCGAGTATGAAGTCCGAATCTTTTTTACAAAAGGACGGCTAAAAATTGATCCATAGAGCTTTGACAAGATAAAAGATAAGATGGTCTTATACTAAAAAGATTTTGACAAGATAAAAGAAAATGTGATGGTACAGAAAAGATGAAAATCAAAGTCAAAATAATTTATAAAAATGTGTACTCTATTTTTGTTGGAAATCAAAGTCATAAAAAATAAAATATATATATATTTGTAGTATTTGAACTGAATACTGTTAAGCTAAACAACATATCCCTTAACCAATTGATTTAATAAAAAAATATATTAGTTATTTATAATAAATATATCAAATATCTTCTATTATTAACACGGTAACAGTACCGTATCTACCACCCATATTTCAAACCTCGGTTGAGGGAACCACCTGATTACAATATTATTTTTTGTTGTGATACGAAATTCTGTTTAATTCGGAGACAAACATTATAGATAATCCAGTTTGTACGAAGATAATAATATGTCATCCGACTCCAACTCTTTTAAATCAGATAAAGGTTGCTTTATTAAAAGATCAGTTAGTGTATATCTTCACAATGTGTTACTTTTTTACTAAAGACAATTACATACATATCACCAAAACCTACGTATACCTATGTTTCTTTATATTGTCATATATTTTATAAGTAAACCACGTTTCAACATACAGAGTATTGTTATCGTAAAGAATTTGTTTGAGTTAACTTTAGGTATATTATGGAGAGAAAAAATAGTGATCTATTTTTGTTTTAGCCTTTTCGCGTGGTTAAAATGATGATGCATTTATCCCTAAATCTTTCATGTTTTTTTATGTCACTTTAAATCATACATTTTATATTTTCAGCAAAATGTTCTATCAATTTTGATGGTATTGAAACCCAATAGATATAATCAAAGTAATATAACTTATCATGGAGGCATATCTGATTACGTACAGAATATGAGGACATAGAGTAAGATATGTAAGATGTTGAGAGTAGTTACACATCTCCTTTTACTATATGTCAATTTATATTTAATTATAATAATATATGCACTCGTTGTGTTTCATCATTTTATGTCATTTGTTTACATGTAATCTTATGAGTTATGAGAAAGGAAAAGTAGCATGTCATTATTTGACTTCATCACAAGTTTATAAAATATATTTATACTCTTAATTTTTTATATTTTAAAAAATTTACATGAAAATTATTGTTAGAAGTAAATTTATAAAATAAAATGTTTTTATAAATAAATTATCAATTATGTCACTTTAAAATTATACATAGTACATGAATGTTATTTAAGAATGATTTTTTATAATTTGTTAACACAAAAATTGATATATCTGTAAATAAATATGATATGTTTGTATAATTTAAATTTACATGATGATATACCTACTAACATGTTTGTAATAATAATATTTTGTAAGCTTCTATTTAACAATAGTTTTTATGTAAAAATAAATAAATATTAGCATGCAACTCCTTTTTTATTTTACTCATTATCTACCATTTGGAATATTCCTCTAGTTTTGAGGGTACTAGAATTTGAGGAATATAATTGAATAAATATATTTTTTGTAAATATATCATCCTTAAATGTTTATTTGAGTAGTCACCCCTATCAATTTCATATTTTTTTAGTAATATCGATGCATGTCAACACTTGTAAAATGCCCTTGTTGTCATCGACTATTAGCATTCTGTTAAAATATCTCATTTAACTCTAATTAACATTAAGCTAAACTTTGAAAAAGGATCGATATATTTTTAATATTTTTAATTATTTATCTCTTTACATAACTATCTCTTTACCTTCCCCGTCTCTCTCTACTTGGCACAATGTGCCGATCAAAATAACTCTGTTGTATAAGGACATTCTCATCTAACATTTTATTGTTCGTGGATGGAAATAAAATATTATTTAAAACTTCATCAGATCTTAATTATAGGAGCATTTTTGCCACTAGAGCGATATAGAAAATGTTATTAAGAAAAATAATGAAATAGGAAGAAAATATGTAAATAACTTTGTAGAGAGGTATTTTTGCACAAAACCCCTTGAGAAGATATATATTTTTAAGTTTTTAGTAACTAAGCATACTCTAGAAAGGGCTGAATAAGTGTGCCTATGAAAATAATCACGTATTAAAATTAAACTTAGAAACACAGAGGAAATAAAAGTGCAGAATCGTAAGGAACCACAATAACACATCAATTTTTATACTAGTTTGGTCAGCTCTCCCTGGCTTCCCTACATCCAGTTCCCTACAACTCGCTTGGGATTTCCACTAACCCTATATCAAATGTCACACTTGTTATTTTTCAGGGCCAACTTCCCAACTAATCTTAAGAGGACTTGACATATTATTTTTCATTAGTTTTTCAGTAACCAATGCCTAACTAATCTTAACATGACTCAGCAGATCATTTCTCACTAGTTTTCCATTTATAGGGTATTAACATACCGTGTTAACAATCTCAGTGCTAGTTCTCCCTAGCAGTACAGATGCTCTGATAACAAATATGTAAAGAGTTTTACAAAGTCACCACAAAATGCTCCAGAGTGAGCAATGTGGTCAAGACATAAAATAACAAATATGAAACTATAATCTAAAAGAAGAATAACATAATGAACGTTGTGAACGCAATGCTTTCTTCTTATTCTTCTCGGTGACTTCTCATAGTATGAGACTCAAATGATGATACAAGGAATTCGGTGAAGTCTCTCTTAAACAATAATATGTAAAAAGCTTAAAGATCACTTGTGAGGAAGATGAAGAAACTATTGATTTGCTCGTCTCATTATGGCAATCTTTCTTGTTCGATTCTTTAGGGTATTTATAAACCTCAAAGGCTCCCTTGTATCCGTTAAATACAAGACTCTTCAATGATGAGATCTTCTTATACGTTCGGTGGTTGGGATTCAATTCCTATCTCACCTTGAGCGTATACATTATTATATGGGTAACAGGTGAAATGGAGTTCAAACTAGTCGAAGATATCGTACTATTTGATATCTTTCCTTTTACAACCAAGCTATGTCCATTGTTGCCGTATGTATATTTTATAGGCTTAAAATACTTTGTCATTGTTATACATGTATAGTTTGTATCGAATAAAGCAGTAATATTTTAAATTTGATATTTAAAGAGAATTTCAAGCTCACATAAAAAGTAATTTTTATCAACAAAGGGATTAGCACTTAAGGATACGTTCAAGCAAAATAAATAGTATAACTATATTTTCTTTTTTCTTAAAATGGATTATTCTTTTTTTCGATAGATAATTTTATTTTTTTATTTTAAACGGGGAGGTGGAACCGGGTATTGAACTTAGGATCTCCCCCTTGTTTTTTGTCTTAAAATGGATTATTCTTTGTTTAGACAAAGATTTATCCCATAAGATTTATTATATAGAGAACGTCATGAAAATGTAAGATTTCTTTCCATTTTTCATAGGCCTGTTAATGCAGGTGAGACTATAGTTATTTTAAATCTCCTTTGTCGTTGAGCATAATAGAAATTTATGCTTGACTAAGTCAAAAGTGTTAGACGTGTACCGTCTTATTTGAATATAGGAAAAAATTAAGGTGACAATTTTTGTCGTTTAATGAAAATATACGAAGTATTATCTACCTACTCGTCTAAGCATTATATTTTACTATTTTTATTATACGAAACAACATATATCCTTAAATTTTGTCGTTTTCTAATTAGATAAAGTATCGTTTAATGTTTCGTATATCTGTAATCTTATTAGATGAAATATCGACTAATGCTTCGACTAGATAGATTAGACGAAGATACGTCTATCACATTTTTTTGTCGTTTTCCACTTAGACGGAATATCGTCTAACTCATTGACTATCATGATTTAGACGAAGTTTCGTCTAATGCATATTTAGATAGGAGATGTATCGTCTATCATGAAGCTTTGTCCTTTTCCATTTATACTAAGTATCGTCTAACTCATATTCAGTTAAACTATGTATCGTCTATTTTGAGATATTGTTATTTTCAATTTAGACAAAGTATCGTCTAACTCATTGTAGACACGCCATTTTCACATTTTTCGCGGGTAAATCTCATATTACATCGTGATGTCCTAAAGTGGCTTACGCATTTGACTTTATGTGGGTGATTAGTCATTTTTCAGGGGTTTACATAAAAGATAAAAAAAATCAAAAAAAAGTTAGAAAAATACAACAAAACGAAGAGAAAAGTTCATGCGTGTATATATTGAGAAAAGCATACAAAAATACACAAAAATAATAATAATAAAACTTATAAAAATAAAAATCCAAAAAATTGAGAAAATGCTAAAAAATAATATTGAAAATAATTCCTAATACATAAAAATAAATCATTTTATAAATGATAAAAGTGTAAATATATATATATAAGAAATCAATAAAAACATAAAAAAAGAGATATGATAATGTATATACTTATCTTTAATCTAATCTTTCTTTATTATCACTAATCTATGCTTGTTAATCTTAATCCTTATGTCATTGTCTTATCTCTTATCTTCATTGTATTCTTTTCCCAGCCGCCCTACAGAGAGCATCTACCTCTTTCACGTCATTTTATCTCTTTTTCTCCCTGTCTCCCATGATCTCATCCTCCTTCCTCTTCTCTCATCATCTCTTCCCACTCCGCACTTTTGCTAACCACTCCTCCCTCTGCGAACCCATCTACACAACAACCCAGCCGCTCTCCCTCGGCTAACTAACCACCTTTCTCTTCCTCTCTCTCCTCCGGATCCCGCCGTCTCTCTTCTCTTTCTCTCCCTCTCCCTCTTTTTCTCTTTAGCCGCGAAACACCTTCACTGCCTAGCCACTCTCGGCCATCTCCCCTTACACCTCACCATCACGTCCTCCATCGACCCCCGCGAGCCACGTCTGCCTCCGGCCTCTCCCACGTCGTCAGCACCCTAGGCTCCTCTCCACCGGCACGTCGACCTCGCCGCTGCAACCGGCACCGTCGTCAACTCCACTCCAAACCTCCTTGCATGCACCTCGCCACCACCTGCACCACCATCATCACAGGCGAGCCTCACCTCCGACCGACGCGATCGCCCTCCGCTCCATCACCCGCGAAGCTCCGGCTGCACCGCTGCAGAGCCGCCGTCGCCGGCCACGCCAACCGCGAGCACCTCCCTCTTCCATTCTCCGCACGCTGCGAAGCCCCCCCCCCCCCACCGTCGTTGTCCACCCGTCGGTCATCTCCGCAAGCCGCCGTCCGCCGCGACCGCACCAACGCCTCCAAAGCCGTCGCCCTCACCCAACGCCACCGGACACCGCTGATGTGGAGCACCCCTCCCGTTGCCATCGCCGTTATCACCTCCGTCAGCTCTCTACGAGTACCGCCGTGGAGCCACCCCCTCCGACCGCCGCTGCGCACGCCACCTCCGTTCCTCCGCCAATGCCACCGGACCACCTTGTTCAAGCCCGTCGTCGGCTCCTCCGACCACCACCTTGGACGCTCCACCGTTAGTCGCCGTTCGCCACCGCTCCCGCTGCCGTGGCAGCCCACACCGGCCGCCTCGTCCAACCACACCGCCGCACGACGCCACCCCGGCCATTGCACCAGCTCCTCCTCTGCGGACGCGCACGCAACCACCTTCACCGTGCTGGTGGATGACCTCCGTCCGCTCCAGCTCCGTCTGCACCGCGCCCGACACCGCCGCCGACACCGGCGCCTGGCCACTCTCGCCGCCGACCCCTCTTTCTTTCCCTCGTCTCCTCTTTCTCCGCAGCTTTCTTCCCCCCGCCGTGGTCCTCTCCATTTCTTCTCTCCCTCACTCTCTCTTCCCCTCTGTTCTCTCCCTCTCTCCCGATCGCGATCTCTCTCTCCCGTCTCTCTTTCTCTCTCCTACTCCCCGCGATCTTTCTCTCTCCTCACCCTATCTCTCTCTGCTCTCCTCTCTCCCTCACGCCCTCTCTCTCATTCTCTTTCTTCTCTCTCTCCCCCTCATGATCTTTCTCTGTTCTCTCTGATATTTTCTTTTGTATTTTCTTTAAACTCTCCCTCACAGTCCCTCACGCCCTTTCTCTCTTCTACCCGATCTCTCTTTCTTATTCTTTCTGCCCACCTTTTTATTATTTTTCTCTTCACCTCCCTCTCTCTTTCTCCCTCTCACACTGTATCTATACCTACTGTTCATTTACACACTCACGTTCACACATAATTTCATGTGCACACACAGTTCACCTTTACTCACACACTCAAGCACGTAGAGTTCTGATACATTGTTATTGTTAGGATATTAATCTTACTATATATATATATATATATATATATATATATGTGAGGGTGATGTATTTATATAATATGTTGAAGATGTTTATGTAATATAGGTATAGAAATATATTTATCCACCAATATATATATGTTTTGTACGTTTCTATATATATATGTGTACATATTTACTACATGCATGTGCGTATAGTTATATATATATATATATGTAACTATTATATTTCATTCATATTGGCTTATCATCTTTCTGAAAGTGTGAAAAAGGGTGAGGCTTTGCCCCCAATCAACGCTCCTGCGTGTTCTCGTACACGGGGAAACCGTCTCGTCCCACCGTTTGCCCGTTCCGCGCTTGCGCCGCCATCAACGGCTCTGTTTTTTTATTCTTATTATTTTGTTGTGTTTTTAGTTTGTTATCCATCTCATCAGTGTTTTATTCCGTGAGTTGTTATCATATCTTATTTTTGTTCTGACTTAATTTTATTTTGTGCTTGTTCATCTTGCAGGGTAACCACTCAAAAGCCCCCTTCTTCGACCTGTCGAACGAAGAGGAAGAAGGAACCCGCGTAAATCCAGTGATAAAGGCCAAGCGATCAATCAACCAGTTCGGGGCTCACGGTCCCTGGCGATCACACCACCAAACGCGTGCTTGTAGTAAATTTTATTTTATGTCTATAATACCCGCGGATAGCTAAATCCCGGGTCTGTTTGTACTATAATCGATCGCGGTGAGTCATTTCATCGTGGTCATTTATTTTCTGCACTTTCTTTCTGTACTTTATTATATTGTTGTTAAAACCCCGCACGGATCAATATCCTGCGGTGGTCTGTTTACTGTTCATATTCATGTTATTATTATTATGTGAGGAGTGATATGCCGTTCCAAATTCTGAGTCCACGTATGTCTTTGTGTCCGCCAACTTCTATTACATAGAGTCTTAGGTTCGCACTCGGTATATAGAAAGCTGTCCTCGGAATGGTAGGTCACACCTACCGAGAAGAGGTTCAGTTTGCGTGAGAGGGTCTTCGGATCCTGTTCTCCGCCCTGTACCAATCGGTAAGTCTAGGCTCTACGTCCTCGTGCAAAGTGACCTTTCAGGTTATACTATCTACCGTTTTTTTCTACATCATCCTTTTTACGCACGCGTTTTCATTTTTCATCATTTTTTACTCTTTCACTCAGAGAGGGAGAAACCCCATCTCTCTCTCAGTCCACCACGTGACGCGTTCACATCTCTGACGATCACGGTGGGACCTGCTTTTTAATTTTTTGGTTACCCACAAACTTTCGGCACCCACGTGTGCCCTTCCCTATTGCGCCCACGTGCGCTCACTCCTCTCGTGCACCTCGTGCACTCCCCCGGTCCTTTGTGGTTATTTGAGAGGTTAACGTTGTCTCGTGCACCACGTGCACTCCCCTCCATTTAGCACCCACGTGTGCTCCCCTCCATTTAGCACCCACGTGTGCTCTCCTCTGTTTAGCACCCACGTGTGCCCCTCCATTTAGCACCCACGTGTGCTCCCCTCCATTTAGCACCCACTTGTGCTCTCCTCTGTTTGGCACCTACGTGTGCCCCTCCATTTAGCACCCACGTGTGCTCCCCTCCACTCGGCACCCACGTGTGCCCTTTCTTATTGCGCCCGCGTGCGCCACATCATCCCCCTCGTGCACCACGTGCACTCTTATAGTCTTTTCTGTTTTTCCAAGTGGTCTACGTGTTTTGGAAAGAAGAACGGCTATATCTTACTCCATCTGTTCATTGTTGTTATATCCTTGTTATATCACTGTTATTTCTGCTATATTTGTGTGTTCTTGTGTGTTATATATCTTTTATTCAGTACTGTATTTCATGCATCAACCCCTTTATTTTACTTTTCTAAGGATTAACCTTTCTCGGTGAAGGAAGGACTCTCCGTCGGGAATTCCTCTCGACGGACTAGGATCTCCTCCATCGGGACCTCCATAAGTCCCCGACATCAAAGGATTCCCTCTTCGTTCACTGGGCAGGTTGTACCACTGAAGTACCCCGAAGTTAGTTACCTATCCATGGTGAGACGAGTGTCCCTAGTTGACACGGCGGTAAAACCAAGGTGTAACTAGGATTTTTGCAAATTCTGTGTGAATATTTATATTTGTTAAAAAGACAAAAAAGAAAGGTAAAACAAAAACAAAAAAGTGGCGTAAGATCATCCACTTGTTTGGTAATCTTTGATATTTATCTGTTGGTGTATGCTTTTACGTTCTGGAAAAATTACAACAATGGCCCACGATTCTCTCGAAGAAAACCAATCAGGACGTGATCAATCAATTGACCCACGTGTCCACGCAATGGACTCAGGCCCTTCTCGTGAGACCTCACAAGAGGTTCCCGCTGTTTCACGGGAAGTAGCCCCACCTCAGGACATCTTTTCCCTGTTAGGTGTCCTCGCCAGTACGCAGCTCAGCCCTGAGTAACTTCTAGCCTTTTAGGCTATTTTAAAGGGGAAATCTATTGCTCCCCCTCCTCAGGAGTCAACTCCGGCTCCCACATCCTACCAACAGCCGCTTCAGGCTACCACTTTTCTATCATATGTACATGACGTTCCTTCTTCCTCATTTCAAGAACAGGCGAGTCAACAGCCTGCCTCTTACCAATCTCCTCTTCCACAATCTCAAGCCCCTGTCATCCTTCATACGGTACCCCAAACGGGTCCGTCCACTAGTGGGCCACCATACCCTTCTGGTTCAGGATTCCCTTCTCAGGCCCTTGGCAGGCCCTCTCAGCCTCAGTGGCAGGCCCAATCTCTACCTGCTGAGGACCTCACTCAGTCCCTCCTCAACAAATACAATGAAATGAACGAGGAGTTCCGAAATTTCAAGAAAGAGGCACATGGGAAGTCTGTCCCTGACATTTCCCTGCCAAATCTCCCCATATTTCATCTTCCTCCCTCCGAAATGCCTACATACCATAGGTATAACGGCACGGGAAATCCTTATATTCACATCAAGGATTTTATGTATGAATCTTCCTCATGGCAGAACGATCCAAAATCCCTGGCTTACCTTTTTCGAAAATCATTGGATGGTCCCGCCCTAGAATGGTTCTATTCACTAGAGCCGAGTGAGGCTGGAGATTTTAAAATTGTCAAAACCAAATTCATACAGAAGTACCGGGATAGGGTCGGTCCCTCCCTTTCTATCACCGACCTAGTTGCTGAGAAAATGAGGTCAGATGAGGATTTTGTCCAGTATGCTGATAGGTGGAGGTCTCTGGCCGATAAAATAAAGGATACCCTTTCAGAACCCGAGCAAGTCAAGATGATTGTGTCTAATGCAACCCCGCAGTTTAGACACATTTTAGCCATGAATAAGCTTACCACGATGGAGGAACTTTATGAGAGGGCTCGGTATATCCAGACCCAATTAAAAGATTCTCCCATCATGCACATGTTTGAACCTCCAAAGCCAAGGGTGTTTAAGAAGACGGGCACTGGTGTCCAAGGAGGGACAACTGAGGGAGTCATAAACGAGCAAGTGAGTGTGCTTGGCGGCCCCAACCAACCAGTTAACCCAAGGCCTCCTCAGGTTTCACGACCTCCCTTTCAACAAGGTCCACCTCTTTATCATCCTCCACCCCAAAATAACCCCCTTCAAAACAACATGCCTCAACCCTTTCATCCCCAGCAACAACAACAACAACCACAACCTCAGTATCACCAAGTTCCACCCCCGAGAAATTACGGCCCACCACAACAACGGATGAGGCCCATTGGACCCAAAAGAGCCCATTATCCACCATTGCCCGAGGCATTGTCGGACATTTTTAATGCCCTCATGGCTGCCAACCTACTTACTTTTCCCAAAGAAAAGTTTGCATGGCCCCCAAATGCTGATACCTCCAGGTACTGTGTCTATCACAGACAGCCGGGTCATACGGTGGAGAATTGTTTCAACTTCAAAGATTACATTTACGACATGAATGATCTCGGTGAAATCGATTGGGATGAAATGAGACGATGCATCGCCACCCTAAAGGCCAGGAGACCTCCGCCTAGGCCACAGTTACCACAACAACCACATTAACAACAACAGCCTCAGCAGGCCCCACAACAGCAGCCTAATATGGGCATCATCCATAACCCGCTTCCGGAGCACCAACAGCCCAACTACCAGGTTAATCTGATTTCCTCCTTCTCGGAAGTTGGAAGAGAGCAAACCTGTCATTTAGAAAGCATCTCTGCCCTTGCTACCAGTCATACCACCAATCAACCTCCTCATCTCCTTCGAACAACATCTTCTTACCACTCAACCCCCTCACAACCCCTATTTGGTCCTTCTCCCGTTCCACAGCCATCACGCCCTCTTATTCGTACCCCTACCGTCAATTCACCATTAGTCCGTCACCAAAGGCCATCTCCCACTCCTTTTTCACCCCTCAGTCCCCTGATCACTTCTTATTCCTCTAATTTACCATCTACCTCTATCGCACCTTTACCCCCGCCTTCTAACCTTTTTACCGCTCATTATCCGTATGACGCACCATCCACCTCTACCGCCATTGAACCTCCTCTTCCACCATCTAAACCTCTTATCATTCACCGTTCATCTGAGGTCCCCTCTACTTCCACTATACCCCCTCCACCATATAAACCCCTTATCGTCCATCATTCACCCCAAGTCACCTCCATTTCTAATCTACCTCCACCATCTAAACCCCTTATCATTCACCATTCACCCGAGATCCCCTCTACTTCCCCTATTCTTTCACATTCTAAGTCCCTTATCATCCACCATCCACCCGAGGTCCCTTCTACTTCCACTATACCCCTACCCTTTAAACCACTCATCATCCATCATACGTCCAAGATTTCTTCTACCTCTACTATACCTCCGCCAAGCAAACCCCTAATCAAAACCCCTACACCCATCATAACCCCTATCCCACCAACCGTTCCTCCACCATTACCCCTTAAACCCTTGTTAAAATCCACACCCAATACCATAGAGGTGCAACAAGACCCACAAGCAATGGTGCTCCGGAGTGGAAGGATGTTCCACCGGGTGTTTCCTCAGAATAGTCAGGCCCCTGAACAATCTCAGCCCCAGAAAGATAAGGAAGAACAGTCAGAAGAGTCTATCCCTGGGACCCAGTATGATTTGCTAAAACATCTGGATAAGACGCCCGCCCGTATCTCCATCCTTGAGTTGATCAAAAGATCCCAATCTCACCAAGAAGCTTTGAAAGACTATCTTCAAAAGGTTTTGGTGAACGAGGATCTCCCTGTAGAGAAAATCTCGACAGTCCTGACGCCCACTGATACACAACCGCCTATCATGTTTCACAATCATGAGCTTGCCCCCAAGGAAGCTCGAAAATATGCATTGTGTATTGCGGTGAAAATCAATGGCGTGTCATTGGATCCGTGCCTAGTGGACACGGGCGCGTCTATAAATGTGATTTCCCTGAGTACTCTCCAAGTATGTGGGGTTGATGAAGAAAAACTCATGCCCTCCTCAATTACAGTCACGGCCTACGACAACAGTAAGAGGCCGCCAATGGGGATGATTGCCCTCAATGTAGAACTAGGTCCTGTATCAGTCTTTACGGAATTTCATGTCCTTGATATGGATCCCACTTTCAAGGCTATACTAGGCCGTACCTACATTGAAGCTATGAATGCTGTACCATCCACCAATCATCAGTGTTTGAAATTTCCATACAAAGGATGGGTTATCAAGGTAATGAGCATGCCCCTCTGTTCTACGGTGGATGCAATCACCACCTCTTTGCCTTCGGTCTGGCCGACTGATCGGCCCATACTATCCTTGTTGGATGTGTATGACCCCTGTCGTGCTCCCTTCAGACAACAAAAGCCATTCCCTTTGTCAAACT
This sequence comes from Amorphophallus konjac, assembly GCA_022559845.1. Taxonomy (NCBI): domain Eukaryota; kingdom Viridiplantae; phylum Streptophyta; class Magnoliopsida; order Alismatales; family Araceae; genus Amorphophallus; species Amorphophallus konjac. The sequence goes on along the minus strand of CM040121.1, from coordinate 578,639,084 downwards.
CACGTCTTCCCTTCCGCTCCAAAGGATGGGAGATTATGAGAAATATTGGCTACCAAGATGGCAAAGGTCTAGGGGCACAACTGCAAGGAAGGCTGAGACCACTCCAAAAGATAAAGCCAATCCGTAGAGCTGGCTTGGGTTTTAAGGGGCCATTCGAATCAGACGGCAAACCCCTCACTTGGACTTTGTCCTCACATTTCAAAAAGGGGCCCATCGTCCAGATGGGAGATCCTCCACTAGAATCACCTGGGGGGTCACGGGATGTGTTTTTAGCTCAACGATGTTCAAGGATCCCTAAAAGAGGGAAGATTGTCCACCTGGATTGTGAATGGTATAAATGGTTTGACATACCGGATATATCCATTGCACTGGAAAGAATGTTCTCGCCTCCACATCCAGAAGGGTCATCTTTGATCTCCGAAATGCCAGGGGACACCACCACACTTGCCAGAATGTCAAACCCTCCTCGCCAAGAGGATGTTGTCATCGACGGGTCATCATCTGTCACCAATATTGTCACCGACGGCTCATTAGCCGTCATCTTTTCTATCCACATATCACAGCCTTTGTTGCTGTCTCCTTCCTGGGCCAGACAGTTGTCTGATGATCTTCCCAAGTCCCCTTCTTTACTCATATACATACGTGGGTTTCTTAACTCACGTCAGGTTTTCAATCACGATCTGCTCTACGAGCTACACAACCCTCTAGCTCTAATTCCCTTTTCACCTCCTCCAATTTCTTTTCATTATTTTGTTATCAAAAATGAAAACGAAAAAAAAATGTCAATTTCCCAACTCCCCAACAACGCATCTTTGTTGAGGAGACATCCTATATCTCCCATGAGTGTGCCCCGACTTACGGGCCACTCATTCAAGGTCCCTTGAGCGACCTTCTTTACCCCTCCTATGAGGGGTCCTTCCCTGTACATTCTTCACTATCCTCTTCAACTTCTTCTTCTTCTGTAAATAATGTGTGTCAGGTTAGGAATAAGTCAAGGGTAGTGCCCAAGAAGAAATCCAAGGGTAAGCAGATCCCTCGGCGATTTCTTTTAGATTTAGCCGATAGGTGTCAAGTCCTTCTAGCCATTCCTCAATTGCTAAAAAATCCTATCCAATTGCCAGAGATAGAATGTGAAAATGATGGTATGATTGATGAAGGGTACGGGGTTTATGAAATCACCGATGATGAGTACCCCATTGAAGAAGAGGACGAAGAATATGAGGATGCGGCCGACGCATATGCTAGTGGAATGGGCAGATTTGACGAGCCGTCAGCCGCTGTAGAAGAGTCTACCAAAGAGATTAACCTGGGAACTGAGGAAGACCCTAGGATTGTCCTCATAAGCGACAATTTACCATCATCTGACGAAGAGGCATTAATTAAGGTTCTCGAGGATTATAAGGACACGTTTGCATGGAGCTATGAGGATATGCCAGGATTTGATTCTACTCTGGTCGAGCATCGTCTCACTCTCAAACCAGGATCCATCTCGGTAAAGCAACGGTTAAGACGTTTTCGCCCACAAATGGCTTTAAAAATGAAGAAAGAGGTCGACAAGCTCCACAAAGCTAGGTTCATAAGAGTCATCCTTTATCCTCAGTGGGTCGCAAACATCGTCCCGGTCATGAAGAAAGATGGAAAGGTGAGAATTTGTATTGACTTCCGGGACCTTAACCGTGCGTGTCCGAAGGATGATTTCCCTTTGCCTCATATTGATGTGTTAATTGATAATACGGCAGGATATGAAACTCTTTCATTTATGGATGGATTTTCTGGATACAATCAAATCCGTTTGGCAGAAGAAGATCAGGAGAAAACCTCATTCACTACTCCCTGGGGAACTTACTGTTATGTGGTCATGCCGTTTGGACTGAAGAACGCTGGAGCCACTTACCAAAGGGCTATGATGGCAATATTCCATGACATGATGCACATATATTTGGAGGTATATGTGGATGATTTGTTGGTAAAATCCAAAACTAGGGCGGAACATCCCGAGGTCCTTGCAAAGGTGTTGCAAAGATCCCGTGAATTCAATTTGAAAATGAATCCAAAGAAATGTGTGTTTGGTGTATCATCGGGCAAGTTACTTGGCTTCATTGTGAGCAAAGGGGGCATTGAGATAGATCCCAACAAGGCTAAGGCGATTAGGGATATGCCACCCCCGAAAAATCTGAGAGAAGTTCGAGGATTAATCGGGAGATTGCAGTTTATCCGTCGCTTTGTGTCGCAACACTCGCAAAGGTGCCGGCCCTTCTACGAGTTGACCAAAGCAGGGACCAAATTCTGTTGGGATTCTAAGTGCCAGAATGCTTTCGACGGATTAAAAGAATATCTGGCCAACCCGCCTGTTCTCACTCCACCTATTCCAGATAAGCCTTTGATCCTATATATCTCGGTCCTAGATGACTCTGTGGGAGCCGTCCTGGCACAAATCAATGAGGAAGGCAAGGAACGGGCAACCTATTACTTGTCCAAACTCCTCAACCCCTATGAGCGAAAGTATACTGCCATGGAAAGGACCTGTGCCGCCCTTGTGTGGGTGGTACAGAAATTGAAACATTACTTTCTGGCTCACGAAGTCCACTTGATTGCTCGGATGAATCCTATTAAATTTCTCTTGGAAAAGTTTGTCCTTACTGATAGGCTAGCACGTTGGCAAAGTTTTCTATCTCAGTTTGACATCACCTATATTCAACAAAAGGCAATCAAAGGCTATGCTATAGTCGAGCATCTCGCTCATCACCCTCTCCCCAAGTTTGACCCTGTTCAATCAGAGTTTCCAGATGAGGAACTAATGTCCATTACCCAGTCTGATGATCCCATGTGGACATTATATTTTGATGGAGCTTTGAATTCCCAGGGGAGAGGTATTGGCATTGTCCTTTTGTAGCCCGAAGGCGTCGCTATCCCAGAGGCATTCCAACTCTCATTTCCAGTCACCAACAACGTGGCTGAATACGAGGCTCTTTTAGCATGTCTGAACCTTGCCTATTCCTTCTGGGTCACCGAATTGTGAGTCATAGGTGATAGTCAACTTATCCTTCGCCAAGTGCTCACCAAATATCGCACTCGTGATCCCAAGCTCAAGCCATACCAAGAGCTTACTGTTGCTTTCGCTAAACTGTTCACCAAGTTAGTCTTTGTTCATGTTCCTCGCAATCAGAACATTCTGGCCGACGCTCTTGCTCTGTTGGCATCATCATTAAGGTTTCCTCTGGGCAGAAGGGCTATGTCCGTTTCTATCCACAAGCTTATCCTCCCTGCTATTCATAACCCTTCCTATTTAAGGGTTCAGGAGGAAATGTCAAAGATGGCTCAGGATAGAGAAGTTGTTGAAAAGAGGAAAATTATGTTGGTCGAATTGGAAGAAGAATTGGATGATGAGGAGAAGCCATGGTTCCATGAGATTGTTAAATATTGTAAAGACCAGTCTTATCCTGAAGAGGCAACAGCAGAAGATAAGAAGGCCATAAGGAGAGTCGCCCAGAGATATACATTGGTTGGAGGATTGCTGTACAAAAGAAGCCTCACTGGTGTTCTCCTAAGGTGTCTTGATGATGATGAGTCCTAGAAGTGTGTAGAGGAAGCACACTCAGGTGTGTGTGGTGGCCATGTGAATAGCCAGATGCTTGCCAAGAAGATCCTTCGACAAGGCTTTTACTGGCCCACCATGGAGGAAGACTGTGCTGTCTATGTCCGTAGGTGTGTCAAGTGTCAACTTCACACCGATAAGATCTATTCCCCATCTTCCTCTCTCCATCTAGTATCCTCCCCATGGCCTTTCTCCATCTGGGCATTCGACATCATTGGTCCTCTCGGTGATCCTAACTCCCTTATTAAACAAAAATCCTTCATCCTTACTGCAACGGAGTACTTCACCAAATGGGCCGAAGCTGAAGCTTATGCGGAAATCAAGGCATCAACTGTTTGCAAGTTTATTATGAAGAATATCATTGCTAGATTCGGCATTCCAAGAACTATCATCAACGACAATGGGCCACAATTCATTTCTCATGACCTTCAGGACCTCTGCAAAAGGTATAAGATTGCATTGCATCATTCATCACCATATTATCCACAAGGCAATGGCCAAGCAGAGGCCACGAATAAAACACTGATCAAAATCATAAAGAAAACTTGTGAGTCTAGCAGGTTCTCGGATTGGCCAGAGAAGCTTATCGAAGCTCTATGGGCCTATCGCACTTCAATCCGAACTCCTACTGGGCAAACTCCGTTCGCCCTCACTTACGGGATGGAGGCGGTAGTTCCGTATGAGATTCTGATTCCCTCTCTGAGAGTACAATTGGACAAGGACCTTCCCCTCGATGGACGTCGCGATTCTCTCCTTGCCCAGTTGGAACTCTTAGACGAGAAACGTCTGGTTGCTGTCGAGCATGCTCGCGTCTACCAAAATAGACTCGCACGTTTTTACCAGAAGAAGGTTATTGAGAGAAAGTTCAAAGTTGGTGAAATGGTAGTGAAAAGAATTTTTGTAAAACCTGGCGGGCCGCGTTCTAAGCTCTAACCCAATTGGGAAGGACCATACGTGATTCATGCTGTACATCCTGGCAACGCCTACAGGCTAGTCAATGCTGAAGGAGTTGAGTTATCCCACCCTTGGAATGGGCTTTACCTTAAGAAGTATTACCCTTAGATAGGTGTACATACTGTCAAAAACAAAAAAAAATGAAAACAAAAACAATAAAAAATGAAAAATAATGAAAACCACAAAATTTGTGTATAAAACAAAAAAAGGAAAAAATAAAATTTAAAATGTTGATGTTTGGAGACCACCATGGAATCAAGTCATTGTATCTTACCTCCATGCCAAGATAGGGCCCATTAAGGCTTGGTAGGTCTCAGGTCTTGGTTTGCCAGAACCGTGGAGACCCCAGTCCGGCCAATTCGGCCTATGCCCCCTCAAAAGAAGACAACATGTATACACATCTGTGTTATAAAAAAAATTGATAGCATCACTTATGGTAGGGCATCACTCAAAAGGTCTCCAAGAAAGTTCAAATCTTTATTCTCTTCTTCTCGACCGAATGAGATAGTCGGCGCCCTTAAAACGCTGAGCATGGGAAACACGAACACAACCCCTAGGGTGAGAGTAGGGCCCAATACCTCGAGCATGGGTCAGAGCACGAGAAGAGGGCAGTGTCCCCGCAGGCATACAAGAGGGATTCCACATTGTCAAAAGATTATGTCCCTCGCAAAAAATCTATCAAAAAAAATCAAAAAAGAACAAAATCAAAGTCAAGTGAAAAGCCTGGTCGTAACCGTGCCTGATTCCACTAAATGAAACCCCTTTGACTGAAATTTAAATTCTACACAAAAGGGGCCATGAGATGTAAATGCTCGAGATTTGGTCTGAAGTTGCCCGAAAGGGGAAGTTAAGTGCACCCCTACTTGCTCGCCGGGTTAACGGTTTTGTCGGTCCTCTCATGAGGTTTGTCCCCAATATTCTTCCTTCTTCCCCTGAAGATCAAAGCTCAATGGAGTTCCCGAAGGGTGAAACTCGCCAAAGCCTGCAACGTCCTTTTAACACAAACATATGGTTGTCCATTTTGAAAAGCAGAAGCCTTTGTCGTGAAGGAGTCTCCGTGTTTCTGGCCGGTCAAGACCCTCGTCTACCACCTTAATGTCTTCTTATTTAACCTCGGGCTTAGACCAATGCAAGCGCGTCACCTACGGGTGCGACGGCGTCTGATTCCGGGTCAGCGTCGCGCGGTTGGTCGTTTGCGTTCCAGGGTGTTCCATTATATACCATCTAGAGTTGTGAGGAAATAGACCCGGGTCGGGCAAATCATTTACCTCAAACACTTTTTGGGTGAATCTCTGTGGTCGAAAGCAACTGAGAGCCTAAGCATGGCATGACGGTATTGTCATCAGGATAAGTCTTAGCCGGCGGGATTATCATTCGAGGAGTCTAGAGGCCCAAATCAACCTAGATGCGCACTTAGGATACCTGGGAGGTTAGTAAGAAATCTCTATTCTCATGCAGGTTAGGTGCCATATGGGTGCTTGCCAAGCGTTAGCAACAACAAAAAAATGATGATAATGATTAAAACAACAAAAAAAAGGAAAAAAGGAAAATGTAGATATATGCAAAACAAAAAATGATGAAAAATAAAACAAGAAAAAAATGCAAGAAAAAATAAAAATAAAAAAATCGCATTTCCTATGATTGCATTTGTATGCAGCATTCCACTTTTAATTTTCGCTTGCATCCGTGTACTTGTGTGTCGCATTCACCATCATATCTTTATCTTGCCTTTATTAATAAAGGCTTGGCCCCTTGACCCATTATCAAGGACAGTCAAAACAAACATCTGCTTATTGAGCAAGGGGCCAAGTCAGAGCAGAAATTCTGACTTGTTTGTTTCAGTGATGTATGCAGGGATTCAAGATAGCAAGAAAGAAATGACAACAAAAACAACCAAAAATCAAACTTTTTATTTCATTCCTAGAAATTGTACATTAAGTTCCACCTTCTCTCTCTACATTACTCGTCCCTCCGCTCTCCGGGTAAGACGCTCTCGAGGGTGCAACCCAACTACGAAAAGCGGTACTTCTACCACTCTGCACTCCTCTTCCCATCTCTGTACCCCGGCGTCGATCTGCGGGGGCAGCAAAGAAGCTACTAACACGAAAGCCACGCTCTCGTGCTCTTCGGTAGCGTTCCTCACCATCTCTCAGCCATTGTTCAGCAAGGCCAAGGCTGGTTCGGAGTTCAAACAACTGGGCCTCCATGGCCCTCCACTCCTCCCTCTCAGCCAACCTATCGGCTCTTTCTCTTTCTCTGTCCCTTTCTTTTTCTGCCCGTTCTCTTTCTCGGTCTTCCCTCTCCAGTTGAAGGGTGATCCTTAGCTCCACGGCGTCCCGAGAAGAGTCATCATCTGGACGACGACGCAGTTCATCTTCCAGCTCCGCTATTCTAGCCTCCCTCTGCGCAGCTTGGGCAAGTGCCTCTTGCGTCTCTTTTTCCTGCCAGATATGCCGTCTCGGATATGCGGCAAGACATGAATGAGGAAGATTCAATAATGAAACTTTTACCTGTATAGAGAGCATGCCTTCTGCCTCTGCGGCACGCTGCGTGGCATGAGCAAGTTGCTCGTGAAGCAAATCCAGCTCTGAGGTAGGGATCCATAAGCTGGAAGAGACGCCATCTGCTCCCATCGCTGATGAGGCTGCGTCGATCTGGACGCGCTATAACCACATGAGGTGATAATTAGTGGCTAAGCACCATGAATCTATGGTCATAATTAGGAGTATGCATTGCATATACACTTACCGAGGCACTTAAGGCACCACGCGTGTCACCCAATTGTCGCTCCGTGTCTGCCAAGCGAGCTCGCAAGTTCGCTATCATGGTATCACGGACATCCTACAGCCATGTTATAGGAGTCAGCATTTTCACAAAAAAAATAGATAAGAACAAAAATAACCAAAAATAACGAAAAGAAGGAAAAGGGGAGGCCTACCTCCACAAGTCCCCCAGGTTGGAGTCGCTCTGCATACATTACCCTATATAGACGCAGATAGTCTTCACTATCTTGTGCCTGCGATTCCACAATTATGCCACCCCGTTGCCAGTCTTCATACTGTTCGGGGAACCGCACACGCCAATCAATACAGGTTGCCGGTCCTCGCGTCTTTCTCCCGACCCGAGGTGGCGCAGTCGTATCCACCCACTCCTGGGATAGCCCCAGGGTCCTCATAACTAATCGTAGCCGAAGCGGCTCGATTTCATTCAGGCAGTGCATCCAAAGCTCTCGTCCAAACCGGGCGCGGCTCATCAAAACCCACGGTTGGTCAGCATCGACCATCCCTGAGTAGGGTCTCCAGTTCACCTAGATTAGATTGTACATATTCTTTTAGCTAGTCAAATGTAGAAGCAAAAAAAAAAAGAATTAAAAAATAAAAAAATAAAAAAAATAAAAAAAAGAAGAAAAAAGAATCCTACCATCGCTGCAGGGAACTCCTGCAGCTCACGTCTTAACACCATCAATTGGTAGGATAGAGGTGATGTACTCATAATGGGTTGCCATCGTCTGGCTAATGGCACCGTCACTGGTCGCCAATGCCGAGCTCTCCCCATCGGGAGGTAGTAGTAGCTCCATAGCTGCATCATCATGTGCCATTAGTGCCTTAAGTGAACTATTGGGAAAACACACAAAAAAAATGAAACAAAAATTACATGGATAAATGGTGTAAAGCCACTGACAGTCACCTCACGGTCTGTCTCTTGGGATAGGCCTGTAAACAGATGCGCTAGTACGGCAGCTCCCCAGGCGTACTGCCCTACTCTCTCGAGATCTACTAGCAGCTCTAGGAAGCGACAGTCGATGCTGCCTCCCTTCGAGCTCAGTAGCAATCTTCCCAGTAAGAAGAGGAGAAATCTCCTCAAATCCATGTTGGACCTTTCCCAATTGCCGAAATCTGTGCAGTACACAGCACGGCACCCTCTTTCAGTCCTTTTCATGAATTCTTCCAAGGACTCATCATCCCGTGGACAAGTATCAGCAAGCCCCAATGCCTCCATGATGGATGCCTTGGCTACTGATCGGTTCTTCCGACTGTCAAGTTCCAGTCCTAACAGCTTCTGGGCACCTTCTCGGTAGTCCGCGTAAGTGACTCCTGTCACTGCCTCCCCATCCACTCTGAGGCTCGTGATTCGGACCACATCTTCCAGACGGGGTACCATGTGCCCCCAGGACATCAAGAATGCCCGACTCACTGGATCCCATCTTTCGCGCAATACTTGGATGAGGACGAGGTCGAGCTTGATTGGCTCGATCCGCAGAAAGGCCCCAAATCCCATCACGTCTAGCCTGGCCTTCTGGAAGTCTGGAAGACCACGATATGCGGCAACCACTAGCTCCCAGGAAATGTGCGATTTCATCATGCTCTACACATACACAAGAACTGAGCAAAGGCGAGCTTTGCCAAGGAAGAAAAAGGAAGAAAGAATGAAGGAAGGGATGACAAGGTCCAACTTACGAGTTGTGATTGCATACTCTCACCGAGCTGCCCCTCGACTTCTGAAAGTCTCCTGGAACTGCTGCCAGATCTGCTCCTCTTTGAAGAGCGGGAAGACTCACCTTCTGTTCTGAAGTTAGATTCACCCTCCATCCTGAAAATTGAGCAACTTTCACTACCTCCCCTTCTTGCAAACTTTCACTCTTCGCATCAGCTCTCATGACTCGGGTGCTCTCAAGTCGAGTGAAAGAGGAGGTATTTATAGGATTGGAAGGAAGGTGATCTAGATCTATCACCATCACCCCTAGCAACAGCCTTTGCGACAAGTCACCCCCCCTTACTGTTGCAGCCACTCTACCATGGGGAGTGATCGATTTGGGGGCGTGATTTGTTGACTTGTCGTCCTTATTCGGTCCAAAGAGTCTCCGCGTTTATTGTCCTGTTACATCTACTTTTAGAGCAAACAAGCAAATCGGGGACATTTATGCGGGAAAATAGGGCCAAGGGCCGACGTTTTTGAAATTGGTGGTAAATCCTTTTGAAAAATCATGGCCACGGTACACTCGCGTGTCACTTCGCCATGTGAAGTGAATGGAGCAGAGCTGTGATTGTTGACCCGCCACCCCTATTCGGTCCAAAGATTCCCCGTGTCCCTTGTCCTATTGCGACTACTTTTAGCGCAAACAGGGAAACGAGGGACATTCACATGGGAAAGAGCACCACGGGCTGATATTGTTGAAGTCTGATGGCAGACTCCCTTTGAAAATCATGGCGATGGTGAGTCACCACTCCGTGTTTTAAGGCGACATCTCGTCGAGCATGTCTCGCAGGAACCCATGTGGTAGAAAAGACCTGTAAAGCAGAAGGAACGAACGGGCAAGCAAGCTGCATTCAAACCAAGCCATTTCATTCACATATCTATCTAAGGGTTTGTGCCCATCATGAGGAAGGAGTGGGTGTACAAGCCATTCACTAATCCTCGTCACCCTCCTGGTTACGTCTCTTCTCTCTCCAAAGGTAAGAAGTCCCTCGGAGGCCTTCTATAGTCTCGTGATGCAGCAATCGCTTTGCTGTGCCATGCCTTTCCATCTGTTCTGGCGGTGCTTTTCGTCGTCCTCCTGCTTCTCTCGCGACCCTGATGGCCGCGAAGCTCTTGAAGTCGAGGTCGCTGGTTGAGCTGCCCTCTGCTTTGCTGATGGAGATGCTACCAGCTCCAGGAGCTCCCTTGCCGCGAGCTCCAATTCCCCTCCGATCTACGGAGCAAGTGACGTGTCTGGACGCTCTTCCTCTCAGAGTTCCATCTCTTGGGCCTCCTGTGCTACTCTGTCTTAGCCTTTCTCTTCATCTTCTCTCATTTTACCTCTCTCCTCGTCACTTGGAGAGAAACCTTTAGCGTCAAGGCATCTCGGGGCAATCCCTCATGCTGTAGTTGCTCTGATCTTTCATCTCTTATTCTGTGATGATCAGATGTCGCTTGGCGTCTGCCATCTTAGCCGCTTACGGAAAAGGGATGGAGGAGATTCAAAGCATGTGCAAAGGCATTAAGGCCTTATTTCATTCCAAAATGAGGACTACACCTGGGGTTTAGGCACTTCGGGCCTCAAATTCCCCAATTGGGTTACATAAGCTTTCCACAGCTCTATGTCCTCATTTACAGACACCATTACCTTCAGTGGAACACTTGCCTTCCACGATGCTTTAATTGCCTTCACATCGTTTGCATCTCCCTCCGTACCTAGCTCTCTCTTCTTCAGAGGAGGAATTTCAGATAACATTGGGAATGAATGGCGAGGGAGGCCGATCTGAGTATAACACCGATGTGCATTGTACAGAGCAAACTCAGTCGCGCCGACCAGCTGCACCTCCGCATCTGGGAAAGACCTCGTGAGGAGTTCACATGACAGTAAACATGTTGGCGCATAAGTGAACATGTTCTGCATCATGGTGCTGTAGTGATTCCTCCAGTCTTCGCGTTTCTTCAACCAAGGAGCGCAATTTACCACATTACCACTAAAGCCTAACACATCAGCTATGTGGTAAAGTGGACTTTGTTGGAAGATTTTTGAGGTAGTCGTCATCCCCTCGTGGTGGTCAAATTTGAAATGCAAGTCAATCCAACAATTTAGAAGGAGTATGCAACCGAAAGGAGGCTTACCCATGCTGGAAGCTGTGAGACCGCTGTAGAGATAGGTAAGGATGGCGGGCCCCACTCTCTTGCCATCCCAAATCCCACAAATGGTGCTCAATTGGTCCTCCTCCACTATGTTGTCTGTATAAGGAAATAGGAGAGCTCCCGCTAAGCAGATTGTGAACCCCTTCATCAGTTTCTCCAACTGATCATCACTTGTCGATTCTTCCAGGGCACTCATGGTCCATTCTGCAAGCTTTTGTAAGTTAATTCCCTGTCGAGTTTGGACCGTCTTGATAGCCTTCGATGGCATGAAACTTCCGAGAACCTCCTCAGAAGTCACATTTTTCAGCATGCGCGAGATCTTTATCTTGCCATCCTTCTTAAATCTCTTCAAACCGAGCAGCAACTCCACCTCCTCGAGAAGAATTGTTGCTTCAAAAGTGGGGAAGATGAAGGTGTGAGTTTGAGGGTGCCAAATTTCTACCAGTGCACCCATGGCTGCCCAATCCATGTAAATCTTGTCATAGTGTTTGGCGTGAATCACCAGTCCTTGGAGATGCCATTTTGAAATCACAGCTCTCATGCCAATGGTCATATTCGAAGTGAGCTTCGATAGCCAGGGCAGCTTTGAGAATTTCCTTGGGCCCGGGAAGAGAGGATATGGCTGAAAAGGAAAGGAAATGTCGAGAAGGTGAAGGAGAAGTCATACAGAAACTAGAAAATGAGTCAACTCACCAGTCCTGAGTGAATTCTTTCACTCAGATGCCCTTCAAGGTCCCTAAGTCGTTGGATCTCATTGCTAGCCCTGCTTCTCTTCACGGGACGCGAGGATTCGCCTTCCATCTCAAGTCAAAGGGGCTAAGATCACTCTTTCTCTCCCTTGCTTCTCTTTAGGGAATTCGTGCTTGTACTTCTTCCTGGTTCGCATATGAGCTACTTATAGAATAGAAAGGAATCAAGGTCGTCATCAACAGTTTGTCGTGTTATGATTATTAATCATGTATGATTGGTCATATTATGATTATGTCTTGTCATGATTGTGTTCATAATTCTATCTTGTCATGATTGTGTTGATAATTCTGTCCTATCATGATTGCCTTACATAACTCTATCTTCATGATTGTATTTTGTTACTGTTGTGAAATTGTTCTATGTAAATTTTAAAGAAAAAAGGATAAAAAAGGAAAAAAGAAAACAATGGATCATCCCCTCCCACATGTACATCTCCGCGTTATGTCCTGCACTGCATTTAGTCCGAGCCGTACGGATATGACGTTAAGTTGTGCTAGAACGTACGGACAGGCCGTTAAGTTATGCTAGGATGGGGACGACGGTTCCGTTCGGTGTGTCGATAAACGGGCTCCGGCTCATTACCGACTCATCGAATCGGTGTCCTAACTCAGTCTCCACAGCTTAACGATATTATCATGGCTAGTTGGTCTCACAGTGAGAATCATTCACTTAAGTCGATTATGTAAGCCACTGTGTTTAAACACTCTGAAATGTGAAATATTCCATTCTAGTCGAGTACTGAGTTTTTCTGAGGTCGCCTTGGGATGTTTCTCTGGAAGAAACCATTGTTTGGATTTGTCTCTAAATCATCTTTTTATTCCCCTCGGACCCACCTTGGCTGTAGCACGTCCACAATGGCTGGTAACCGCTCTCCAATGGTGAAACCTGAGGTTTACGACCCAGGTACTTCCGCACCGTGAAGTTGGTCCTTTTAGTTGTCAGTGCCCCAGAGCACATTTTGTTATTCCCTGTTTGTTATCATCTAAACAATGGTTGATTTCGGAGAGCCTTCTTTAAGGTTACTTCGGTAAAACTCGGGAAAGATTCTCATCAGGAAAATGATGAGGGCGTGTCTCATCACACCTTGGCACTTGCTTTTTGCTTCATTCCATTTCATTCCAATCCACTTCATTCCGTTCCATTACATGCCATGCCTCTACAAAGCAGATGTCAAGGCGAGGCAGCCGTAGACACGCCATTTTCACATTTTTCGCGGGTAAATCTCATATTACATCGCGATGTCCCAAAGTGGCTTACGCATTTGACTTTATGTGGGTGATTAGTCATTTTTCAGGGTTTTACATAAAAGACAAAAAAAATCAAAAAAGAAGTTAGAAAAATACAACAAAACGATGAGAAAAGTTCGTGCGTGTATATATTGAGAAAAGCATACAAAAATACACAAAAATAATAATAATAAAACTTATAAAAATAAAAATCCAAAAAATTGAGAAAAGGCTAAAAAATAATATTGAAAATAATTCCTAATACATAAAAATAAATCATTTTATAAATGATAAAAGTGTAAATATATATAAGAAATCAATAAAAACATAAAAAAAGAGATATGATAATGTATATACTTATCTTTAATCTAATCTTTCTTTATTATCACTAATCTATGCTTGTTAATCTTACTCCTTATGTCATTGTCTTATCTCTTATCTTCATTGTATTCTTTTCCCAGCCGCCCTACAGAGAGCATTTGCCTCTTTCACGTCATTTTCTCTCTTTTTCTCCCTGTCTCCCATGATCTCATCCTCCTTCCTATTCTCTCATCATCTCTTCCCACTCCGCACTTTTGCTAACCACTCCTCCCTCTGCGAACCCATCTACACAACAACCCAGCCGCTCTCCCTCGGCTAACTAACCACCTTTCTCTTCCTCTCTCTCCTCCGGATCTCGCCGTCTCTCTTCTCTTTCTCTCCCTCTCCCTCTTTTTCTCTTTAGCCGCGAAACACCTTCACTGCCTAGCCACTCTCGGCCATCTCCCCTTACACCTCACCATCACGTCCTCCATCGACCCCGGCGAGCCACGTCCGCCTCCGGCCTCTCCCATGTCGTCAGCACCCTAGGCTCCTCTCCACCGGCACGTCGACCTCGCCGCTGCAACCGGCACCGTCGTCAACTCCACTCCAAACCTCCTTGCATGCACCTCGCCACCACTTGCACCGCCATCATCACAGGCGAGCCTCACCTCTGATCGACGCGATCGCCCTCCGCTCCATCACCCGCGAAGCTCCGGCTGCACCGCTGTAGAGCCGCCGTCGCCGGCCACGCCAACCGCGAGCACCTCCCTCTTCCATTCTCCGCACGCTGCGAAGCCCCCCCCCCACCGTCATTGTCCACCCGTCGGTCATCTCCGCAAGCCGCCGTCCGCCGCGACCGCACCAACGCCTCCAAAGCCGTCGCCGTCACCCAACGCCACCGGACACCGCTGCTGTGGAGCACCCCTCCCGTTGCCGTCGCCGTTATCACCTCCGTGAGCTCTCTACGAGTACCGCCGTGGAGCCACCCCCTCCGACCGCCGCTGCGCACGCCGCCTCCGTTCCTCCGCCAACGCCACCGGGACCACCTTGTTCAAGCCCGTCGTCGGCTCCTCCGACCACCACCTTGGACGCTCCACCGTTAGTCGCCGTTCGCCACCGCTCCCGCTGCCGTGGCAGCCCACACCGGCCGCCTCGTCCAACCACACCGCCGCACGACGCCACCCCGGCCATTGCACCAGCTCCTCCTCTGCGGACGCGCACGCAACCACCTTCACCGTGCTGGTGGACGACCTCCGTCTTGCTCCAGCTCCGTCTGCACCGCGCCCGACACCGCCGCCGGCACCGGTGCCTTGCCACTCTCGCCGTCGACCCCCCTTTCTTTCCCTCGTCTCCTCTTTCTCCGCAGCTTTCTTCCCCCCGCCGTGGTCCTCTCCATTTCTTCTCTCCCTCACTCTCTCTTCCCCTCTGTTCTCTCCCTCTCTCCCGATCGCGATCTCTCTCTCCTGTCTCTCTTTCTCTCTCCTCCTCCCCGCGATCTTTCTCTCTCCTCACCCTATCTCTCTCTGCTCTCCTCTCTCCCTCACGCCCTCTCTCTCATTCTCTTTCTTCTCTCTCCCCCTCATGATCTTTCTCTATTCTCTCTGATATTTTCTTTTGTATTTTCTTTAAACTCTCCCTCACAGTCCCTCACGCCCTTTCTCTCTTCTACCCAATCTCTCTTTCTTATTCTTTCTGCCCACCTTTTTATTATTTTTCTCTTCACCTCCCTCTCTCTTTCTCCCTCTCACACTGTATCTATACCTACTGTTCATTTACACACTCACGTTCACACATAATTTCATGTGCACACACAGTTCACCTTTACTCACACACTCATGCACGTAGAGTTCTGATACATTGTTATTGTTAGGATATTAATCTTACTATATATATATATATATATATATATGTGTGTGTGTGTGTGTGTGTGTGTGTGTGTGTGTGAGGGTGATGTATTTATATAATATGTTGAAGGTGTTTATGTAATATAGGTATAGAAATATATTTATCCACCAATATATATATGTTTTGTACGTTTCTATATATATATGTGTACATATTTACTACATGCATGTGCGTATAGTTATATATATATATGTAACTATTATATTTCATTCATATTGGCTTATCATCTTTCTGAAAGTGTGAAAAAGGGTGAGGCTTTGCCCCCAATCAACGCTCCTGCGTGTTCTCGTACACGGGGAAACCGTATCGTCCCACCGTTTGCCCGTTCCGCGCTTGCGCCGCCATCAGCGGCTCTGTTTTTTTATTCTTATTATTTTGTTGTGTTTTTAGTTTGTTATCCATCTCATCAGTGTTTTATTCCGTGAGTTGTTATCATATCTTATTTTTGTTCTGACTTAATTTTATTTTGTGCTTGTTCATCTTGCAGGGTAACCACTCAAAAGCTCCCTTCTTCGACCTGTCGAACGAAGAGGAAGAAGGAACCCGCGCAAATCCCGTGATAAAGGCCAAGCGATCAATCAACCAGTTCGGGGCTCACGGTCCCTGGCGATCACACCACCAAACGCGTGCTTGTAGTAAATTTTATTTTATGTCTATAATACCCGCGGATAGCTAAATCCCAGGTTTGTTTGTACTATAATCGATCGCGGTGAGTCATTTCACCGTGGTCATTTATTTTCTGCACTTTCTTTCTGTACTTTATTATATTGTTGTTAAAACCCCGCACGGATCAATATCCTGCGGTGGTTTGTTTACTGTTCATATTCATGTTATTATTATTATGTGAGGAGTGATATGCCGTTCCAAATTCCGAGTCCACGTATGTCTTTGTGTCCGCCAACTTCTATTACATAGAGTCTTAGGTTCTCACTCGGTATATAGAAAGCTGTTCTCGGAATGGTAGGTCACACCTACCGGGAAGGGGTTCAGTTTGCGTGAGAGGGTCTTCGGATCCTGTTCTCCGCCCTGTACCGATCGGTAAGTCTAGGCTCTACGTCCTCGTGCAAAGTGACCTTTCAGGTTATACTCTCTACCATTTTTTTCTACATCATCCTTTTTACGCACGCGTTTTCATTTTTCATCATTTTTTACTCTTTCACTCAGAGAGGGAGAAACCTCATCTCTCTCTCAGTCCACCACGTGACGCGTTCACACTCATTATCTATCATGAGTTAGACGAAGTTTCGTCTAACACTTCTTCACGTAAACAATATATCGTTTATTATTAGTTTTTATCGTTTTCCTCTCATATGAAAATCTATCTATCAGCTCTCGCATCGTCTACCTATCTTGACATAGACGATATATCATCTAATCTTTCGTCTATCTTATTTGTGGACGGTATATCGTCTAACTCTTCATCTATCCGGGAGACGTAGACAATGTATCATCTAATATTTCGCCTATCCTATTTGTGTTGGATGATATATAGTTTAACTCTTCATCTTTTTTTGAGACTTAGACAACAGATCTTCTGACTCAATTTCTTGTTATTTTATTGTTAGAAGGAATATCACCTATGTTGAATTTGATTAGACGATCTATCGTCAAACTCTAAGTCTTGTGTTTACTTAAATGATATTTAATTTATTTAATTTTGTATAAGATATTTAATTAATTATGATTTAAGTTTATGAAGATTTGAATTATGTACAACTTATAAAGAATTAATAAATATTTATTTTACTATAATAAAAAATAATGAATACGTGAGAAAAATATATTATTTTCAATATAAGTTATTACGAAGACCTATATAATATGATGGATTTTAAGGGCGTCATACAATAAACCCTTTTTCAAATGGGAAAAGTACATAGACTCATTGTGCAATTTTTTGTGGCGAGAGTTCAACTCAAAGTCATGTGTGTCACATGTGTAACACAAGAAATACTTGATATATAAATTCAAATATACTCGTATTTATAAAATGACATTGGGTTTATTAAAGTGAGTAGTGACGATAATATATGAAAGAGCATACTATGCTCAAACACCGTCCACCTCAATTGACTTAAAAACTACCTTTTTTTCGGAATACCAATTTATTAACTATTATTTGTCACCAATTTTGATATAAGCAAATAAAAACATGCTACATAAGCATTTAATGATGTTAATAAATCATTTTCGTTATAGAAGTCAAAGGATAAGTGTTAATAAGTTTTTTTTAATAACGAGGAATATGACGAACCATAAAATCTTAGCCTATCCATCCATTGAGGATTAAACACGTGACCAGATAACCCCCCCCCCAAGATGAATCAAACTTGGAACCTCAAGTTTTTCTAGCTGGGGTCTTCTACCCTATGGCCCATCACAGGTCCTTGGTGTTAATAATTCGCTTTCTTTGCTTCTCCAAAAGGTATGTTTGATTAAAAACATTCTTTTTATAGACTCATTTCGGGTACTTGCTATGGATGCTAAAAATACTCATCCACATCATGAGGGTATGGAAAGTTCTTGGCTATATTGCTATTTTCTTAGAGCTATCCTTCCACGTTTGAATCTCCTTTTAAATCAGTAAGTATTTGATAAGATTTTTGATCTTATTCTTACTTCTTACCGTATGTGCTAAAGCTGCAACTTGATCAGGTCACAATGTACTTTAATCTATATCATATCCATAAAATATATTTCAATTCGTGTATTCGTAGATTGGAGTAACATCTCACTCACCCCACTAAAATGAATTTCCAACAGTGGGCGACATATATCTAATACGAGAGAATAATGAGAAACCACCTGAGACCTCAGATGTCGTCCAATAACTGTTGTTTCTTAACAATTTCAAGTGCTGCGGAGAAGTGTCATTGTAACCGTTCACATTCGCAAAATCCAATGAGTATCAAATTCTAGTTATGCCTGACAAATCAGACCCCCACATCACTTAGATTTGCTTTCCACCTTACAAAAATATTATGTCATTACCCAGTTCACACTAACATTGTTAAATTTTGTTGAGACATCTATGTTTTCATCTTCACCAACAATAACATCTTCTGCTCAACCTCCTAGTTAGGCTCTTAAAGACGTCTATATGAAACACCACCTATTAGTACATAGTGAACTTGGTTAAACTATACTAAAGAGCATCGCAGTTTCACGCAAAGATGCCGATTCCACAAGTCAGTTGTCTTTCCCATCATCATCCGACAGTATTTTCAGCAACGAGAGGAGTACTAGCCTAAGGAAGGGACGTATTGGATGGGATCTGCTAAATACGACGATAGGTTCCACGTCTTCACTGGTTGTAGGCCTTCCAATGACATCACTTTTTATTATTTCTTTGGGACTGAGATTGTCATTGCTCCTATCAGTTTATGCAGAGGAATTAGTCAAAAGAATATATGAAAAAATGAAATGTTGATCGTAAAATAATAATAGTTTGGCATCACTCGATGCTCCTCCGAGTGGACGAATCTGCTTCAAGATGTTCTTGACGGGAAATTTGTTAGCTCTCAGCATCAGGCCTTTTTATGAACAAGTTGAACCGAACTTGTTGAGATAGGAAAGTGTTGGCTAAATACGATTATGTGATCACATGAATTTGTAAGTGTGGTACTATTTTGCATGCATGGAGGCCATATTTTTAAAGCACGATTGGACTGAATACCCTAGTAAATTTGCGGTCGAGCATGCATATTAAGATGGATCAAAACTTACCACCATCAATGTTATTGGTTACTAAAGAATTCTGCTTCATCTAAACTACAAGAGAAGTGTTGCAACTTAGGACTCTAGCAAGCATCATTGTACATTGGAAATTAAACAAAGATGATAACCAGCTTGTCAGCAATATTGGTTCCATTATGTTACATTTTCAAGAATGAATAATACAATTGTCATTATACCTAGTAGAAGCTAGCCACCCAATATGTGCTTTAAGTTGTAATGTATTGACAACATTAAAAGTAACATAACTAGCTGGGTTAGATCACAGCCAAAGATCGTTTGCAACAGCACAAGAAAAACAAGAGATCAAACCTTGAGAACACCATGGATTTCCTTGAACAGATAGGTGCCCCTTTTATATGACCAACCATCTAGAAAATAGACAGGGACAACGAAAACATTGCCAAGCCCTAAAAATCATACCTTGCAGATCTGTCAAAGCACCTCGTCGTAGCAGGCACAATTTTTGGTGTTATATCCATGATGCCAATGTGATGGTACTATATTTTCTCCTTTGCTCTTCATTTCTTTCTCATTATCATAGTGATCACGGCTCATCTAGAACCAGCTCTATCTATCTCTTCAACAATGAAAACTTTATGGATGGAGTAAACATATTGACAAGAGGCATACTTGTTCTACTACTATTGTGAATCTTACCCAGAGACCCAAACAGTTCTAGAATCCATTCTTCAACGTCTAGAAACTATCCTTTCATATGATAGCATATATCATATAGGTTGATGTCTTATATTAAGTGTTCATGTTACCATTCCATGCATTACTCGTGTACATGATCCTTGATCATACGTCTGGGTGGAGATAAGTGAGTCGAACTCTGCACTTATCTTCAAGTCGAGAAGCTCTGTGTTAGCCTGAAGTGATATGTGTTCTACCAATGATGATGCATCAAATTGCACATCACATGTGTTAAGGTTTAATCACACATTGGATAATATGTAGGCGCCTCCCTTCATATATGTTGAGGATTCTCTCAACTCAATGTCTATATTTTGGGTTAAAGTTTGGGCTTTTAACATATGTTGAGCACCCCTTGCAGCATAAACCTCACCATCATGGTTGTCAAGACGTCCAAGGCAACCAAGGCGGTGGCCCACTGCCTTACTGCTTAGGCGACAAGATATAAGGCATCTAGGTGAAGCCTAGTTTATATAACTAAATACATTGCAAGAAAACTGCTACTATGCATTATCTACATATAAGTTCTATTTTTAGTTAATAGAAATTTTGATATCCATAAATCTTCAACATATACCTATATTTTAAAAAGTAAAAAAAGAATAAATGACAAACAATAACAAATTAATGAAGAGAAAACTAATAAGCATTTGTGACTACTTGTCAATCGATATAAAAATTTTAATCTAAAAGTTGGTATTCAAATAATTATTATCTATGTTAAAAGGAAGCATAAACATGACACTTTTTTAGATAAATTATAAGCACATCAACATAATAATTTCATAAGTTTTACTTGTTAATTATTAAAAAGAGACACAAAAATGGTATTAGCTTCAAAAAGTGCACCATGCAAATATAAATCAATGTCCTTAAGAGGAGGGAAGAGGAACCGATAGAGATAATAATCTGAGAGAAATGAGAAAGGGAAATGAAAGTCTTATCTTCTCTTTCCAATCTTGACATATTATTTATCAAAATTTTAAAATTACCCCTGAACTTTTGTCTAAATACTAAAACAAATCTCAAATCAAGGAGTGTATGTCCTACCAAGGCTGGCTAGGCAGGCCTAAGATGGCCTATGTGTACCAAGGCAACCGGGTGAGTGCCTTAATGGGCTGCTCGCCTAGGTGCCTGGTCACCTTGGGTGCCTTGTCGCCTAGGCGATGCCTAGGTGTCACCCAATGCTCACCGTCCTCACCGAGTTAGAAGACAATGACGACGGATTACTAATCTAAAAAATAAAGATGCACAGAAGAAGAGATAATGAAAGAGAATATGAAAGAGAGAGAGAGAAACACAGAAATTTACGTGGTTCGGTTGGCCAGATTGTCTCCTTATGTCCACGAAACTTTACTCAACTTCCTTTTATGCACTAACACTAAGAACCGAGATACACTAACGGAGGCCTGACTATGAGACTCGCCTTCTCAATTTACCAAGTTAGGTTTTCCATGTTCTCAATACATCACATATATAGGAACCATGGGACAAATATTCCCTAACTGAAAAAAGAGAAAATTTCTCAATTATTGGCAACGATAAAGGCACTCCTTTTCAGACTCCTGGTTGTACATAAATGTTACATGCATTGCCTAGGGCATATCGTCCACTTTCTACCTAGGGTCTACCTGATCCTTAATCTTCTTTGTCCGGATTTATGACTTAGACGATATTATCGTCTAAATCTTTTATTTCCTTTGTCGTTTTATGAATTTAGATGATGCATCGTCTAAATTCTCCACTTAGACGATGTTCTGTCTAAGTTCCCACTTAAGACGTTGTATCGTCTAAATCTGTTCCGTCTAAGATGTACCGTCTAAGCTACATGCAGCCTTGGACTTAGATGATCTATCGTCTAACTTGTCGAGGCTTCAACTTAGACGATACTTCGTCTAAAAGACTTGTACTCCATCTATCTTAAACTCAGATGATCCATCGTCTATCACCTAAACTGCTCTAGTCACTGAATTCGTCTGAATATGGGTCATATCTCAACAAATCTCCACCTCGACGGATATTCACCACCTTGAAGAAGTTAATCTCCACATTAATGAATATTCACCACCTTGAAGAAGTTTCGGACTCTTACCTCCACTAGTTAGCACCTAATGATGTGGAGCAAACCCAAGTAGTGTTTGAATTTCTCTACTGTGATTGATTTTGTTAACATGTAAGTTGCATTCTCCTTGGTCCCCGCCTTCACAAGATTAATTTATCTAGCGCTAAGAAATTCTCTTATCTTGTGAAACCTGAGAGCTATATATTTTGTTCTGGGATGATAAACTTGATTCTTTGCCAAGTATATTGCACTCTAGCTATCACACTGTAGTCGGATTGCCTGTTGACCCACACCAAGCTCGACTAAGAGTCCCTTCAACCACAAAGTTTCCTTAGCTGCCTCTGTCACCGCCATATATTATGCCTCAGTTGTAGATAGTGTTGTCACTGTCTGCAATATGGATCTCCAGCAAATAGATCTTCCTTCCATAATAAACACATACCTTGTTGCATACCTCCTGTCATCTTGAGCTCTAACATAATATGCATCTACATACCACATGACTGTAATTGTCATCTCTTGTATCAAATTGAATCCCATGTCAAGTACTTGAACACATAATTCACAACTTGCCAATGCTCTTTACCTGAATTAGCTATGAACTTGCTAATCACACTCACTGAATGAACAAGATTAGGTCTGGTACATACCATGGCATACATTAGGCATCTAACTGCATCTACATAAGGAACTTTTAGTATTTCATTCACTTCAACTTGTGTCTGTGGAGACTGTGCAACAGATAGCCTGAAGTGATAGGTCAAAGGTGTACCTACTGATTTTACATTGGTCGTGTCAAATCTCTCCAACACATTTTGAATTTATCCCTTATGTGAGACCCAGAGCTTCATTACTTTCCTGTCTCTAGAGATTTCCATTCCAATAATCCTTTTAGCAGCACCTAAATCATTTATTTCAAACTCCTTGGTCAACAAGGATTCCAGATGATTAACATCATCTTTGATTTTAGCATCAATTAGCATATCATCTACATACAACATCAAGAAAATACATGTAATATTTGCAAGATTTGTGAAATAAACACAACAATCATATTTACAACATGTATAGTCAATCTTTAACATAAATGTGTCAAAGCGTTTGTACCACTATCTCGGTGACTGTTTCAACCTATACAGTAGTTTTGTCAACCTGCATACTAGCTTTTCTTTTCTAGCCACCTTAAAGTTGTTCCATTAAAATTTTCTTCTCGGACTTCCATGCAGAAAAGCAATCTTGACATCCAATTGTTTCAGCTCTAGATTTAGCTAGGATACCACAGCTAATAGGATCCTGATAGATGTATGCCTCACAATCGGGGAGAATATTTCGTTGTAGTCTATCCTTTCCCTCTGTGAGTATCCCTTAGCCATCAATCTTGCCTTGTACCTATCTAAATCTTTATGTTGCCTCCTCCTTCATGTAAACCCACTTGCACCCAATGTATTTATTTCCTTTAGGGAGCTCTTCTAGCTCCCATGTTTGATTCTTATGTAGAGATTCCATCTCTTCCATCATAGTTTTAGTCCATTTTTCTTTTTCCAGATATTCTATAACTTCCTCAAAACAAACTAGATCTCTATAACTACTAATCAGATCAAAAGAAACAATATCCTCAAAACCATACCTCACTGGTATTCTGATAGTTCTCTTGTGTCTTTCTGAAGAACTCTCTAGCTGCTCCTGTGGTTACTGTTGCTGAGAATTTTCTGAGGTGCCCCCTTGTGTTGTGCCTTAAGTTCGTGAGCTATAGCCTAGCTCCACTTCCACCCTAGACCCCTCTGCATCTGCCTGTACATCTCTCTCAGTGTCGTTTTTCCTATCAGTGTGTTCTACATTCTCCTTGTTTATAGATATCTCACCAAACACAACATCTGCACAAACCCTCGCATTCTTATCTTCTGGATCCCATATGTTGAATCCCTTTACTCCTTTTTTTATCCAATGAAGATACATTTCCTAGATTTTGGGTCCAGCTTGGATCGTTGCTTATTCTAAATGTGTACATATGCTGGACATCCAATTTTTTTTAGACCTAAGTAGAATATCTCCTCTCCTATTCATACTTCCTCATCATCTTTCCCATCTAACTTTGCCGAAGGTGACATGTTAACCAGATAACATACTATGTTTACAGCTTCAGCCAAGAAGAATTTAGACAAGCCGGTTTGTAGCCTTATGCATCTAGTTCTTTCAAGTAGTGCTTGATTCATCCTTTATTTCACCTCATTTTGCTATGGGATACCAAGAGTTGTAAAAAACATTACAACCCCCTCATTCATGTAGAATTCTATGAGCTCAATTGTTGTGTATTTTGTATCATTGTTAGACTTTAGCCATTTCACATGTCTACTAGTTTGCTTCTCAACATTGGCCTTCCATTGCTTGAATTTGGTGAACGCGTCTGACTTTTACTTCATGACATAAACCTATACTTTCCGGGAGTAATCATCTATGAAGCTCACAAAATATACCGCACCTCCTAATGACAAAGTTAACACAAGACCCAAACATCTGAGTGTACTAGCTCCAAAACCTCTTTGCTTCTGTGTGTAGAGGTCTTGAATTGGACTCCGCACTGTTTCCCCAGAACACAAAAGTTGTAAAAGTCTACTTTGCAAGATTTTACTCCTGACAATAACTTTTGATTATAGAGTTCTATCATCTCTCTCTCACTCATATGCCCAGCCGCATATGCCATAGAGTGGTATCCTCAATATTGCTCTCTACTGAATATGATACAATGACATTGCCTACAACTGTACTCCCAAATAGTATGTACATATTATTCTTAGTCCGTCTCCCCTTCATAACAACCATAGCACTTTTACTGACTTTGAATAAGCCATTGTCTAAAGCTGTTGACAAATCATGCCCATACTTCTCTAAATAACATGGAGATATCTGATTCTTTTTCAATTCTATAACATGTCTGACATCTTCTAGTGTCCCGATGACACCATCATGCATTCGTATTCTGATGTTCCCAATACCAACTACCTTGCACGGGTGATCATCACCGAGCACAATTGTTCCACCCTCGTAACTTTTGTAGGTATCAAACCACTCCTTGTGTGAACAATAATTGAACAAACATCCAGAATCTATAGTCCAAGATGTAAGAAAAGTATCATTACTTGATGATGCTACCAATAGTTCTGCATCATCTGTTGGCACTTCTGTATTACTAGATTTGTCTGCTGCTACACTTGTTGAATTAGCCCGAACAACTCTCTTCCCCTCTGCTTTCTACTTTAGAAGAGAACAATCTATTTTGCAGTGTCTCTTATGATGACATGTGTAGCACTTTGCCTTATTAGCATTAGATTTGGACCTTCCTCTGTTATGTATCCGATTTTTATCCTTGGATCTTCCATAACTTTTGTCCCTGGCCATCATACCTCGAGAAAGAGGTTCATTCCTGTTGCACCTCATCCTTGTCTCATTTGACATGAGGTTTACAATAACCTCCTGAAATGATAAAATCTCTTTGCCATACATCAGTGTCAAGATCATATTATCAAATGAAACGGGTAAAGAGCATAGCACCATGATGGCTTTACATCAAACCTGATCTCGAGTTGTGACATATCATTGATCATCTAATTAATCTTGTTGATGTGTTGAATCAGATCCCTGCCTTCGACCATCCGAAGACTATCCAACACCTTCTTCAAGAATAATTTCTTGGTGACGTTTTTGGCCATATACAACGTCTCCAACTGTTTTCAAAATCAGTTTACCGTCTTCTATGTCATCGCATCATATAAGATCGAACCTATAAGACACATTCGGATCTTACTGAAGTCCATATGCGCCAGTTCCTCCCAATCCTCTTGGTTCATTTTTTTAGGCTTCTCTAATGTCAAGGCCCTGCTAACTCTCTATTGAACTAGCAGATCTTTCACTTCCATCTGTTATAGACTAAAATTACCCTTACCATCGAACTTGTCGAACTCAACCTTCATCAGTTCACTCATCTTTGAGCTTGTATTGTAAACCCGTGCAGAACTTTGCACTCTGATACCAATATGTTGAGCACCCCTTGCAGTATAAATCTCACCGTCCTCACTCGCATTAGAAGACTACGACGATTGATCACTAATATAGAAACAAAGATGTACAGAAGAAGACAACATGAAATAGAAGATGAGAGAGAGAGAGAGAGAGAGAGAGAGAGACCATACACAAAGATTTATGTGGTTCGGTTGGCCAGATTGGCTCCCTATGTCCACGAAACCTTACTCAGCTTCCTTCTCTACACTAACACCAAGAACAAAGATATATCGACGGCGGCCTGACTCTGAGACTCGTCTTCTCAAGTTACTAGGTTAGGTTTTCCCTGTTCCCAATACATCACATATATAGGAACCCGTGGGCACTACTTGACAAATATTCCATAACCCCCCCAAAATCCCCAATTATTGGCCATGTCTAATTATTGGTTACAACAATATAGGCACCTTTTTCCAGACTTTTGACCGTACAAGAATGCCACATGTATTGCCCAGGGCGTATCGTCCATTTTCTACCCTGCGTCCACCTGATCCTTAGTCTTATTTGTCTGGACTTACGAAGTAGATAATGCTATTATCTACCTTTGTCGTTTTGTGAATTTAGACGATGTATTGTCTAAGTTATCCACTTAGACATTATTTCGCCTAAGTTCCTGCTTTACACCCTATATCGTCTAAATCTGTTCCGTCGACTTAGACGATACTTTGTCTAAAGGACTCGTACTTCGTGTAACTTGAACTTCGTCTACCCTAAACTTAGACGATCTATTGTCTAAGCCACCTCAATTGCTCCAGTCATTGAATTAATTTGAATATGAGTCACATCTCAACAACACGATGTCATATTGGGCTTTTTCAAACTCCACCTCACCCGTTCAACCGTGTCAATTATACCGTAACCATTTGGGTTCAGCACACTTAACTGTGTCACTCATACTATAATCATTCGGGTTTGACATGTTCAATTGTGCCCTTCATACCGTAACCATTCGGGTTCGGTGCCATAAAGTGTTGAGGTTTACTCCCACATTGGATAATCTTTGGGCGCCTCCCTCTTTATCTGTTGAGGATTCCCTCAACTCATTGTTTAAATTTTGGGTTAGAGTTCGGGCCTTTAACACTATGAATCAACACAAGGTAACATCCTTTTCCCAGGTGACTCAATTGTAGATTTGTTCTCTGATTTCAACTACGTTCTTTCGTGTTAGCATCTTATATATAATGGAGTGTTGTTGGGTTGCATATTCCCTTTTTCCCCTGAAGATGCTCTACCTATTGTGCCAATAAGGACATGCAACAGTCAAATCATAGAGAAAAGATTCACTGTCGCATATTCTTTATGATACCTTAACCTTAAAATTAACTTTCATAAATAACTCCTCGTCATTTTCAAGAAAAAAATCGTAGCACTCTTAGTCTTCAAGGATGTCATTGAGATCTAAAAGGCAGTCCACAAGGTATTATTCATTCCTCCATAAATATATTGTAGTTATAGGTAAGAGAATCATCGGGATATGTTAAATGACAGAATCCACACTCACCTTAAATTTTTTCAATCGGTGTATAAATCATCAAGATCAATGATGAATTAACCGTCCCACAAACCATTCTCACCTCTAATTAAGGCGAAAAGGAAAGGAGGGGAAAGAAGAAAATTGGAGACACAAATGCAGTACAAACGTGACGAAAACTCCTCCTTTTCTCCAACAAGAACATCAAATATATCAAAGGAAATCCTTAAGAAGTTACCACAAACGTGAAGAAGCGGGAATGGATGGAAAAGAACATCGACGAGATCGCACTGGTGATTGCCTCCACTATGAGAGGAGTACGATGATCAAGGGCGACGCTCGTTGAAACGAGTGGATGAACGGGTCGAGCATATTGCAAAGAGGGACCTCTCTCTCTCTCTCTCTCTATGATCGAAGGCTTCCAATATCTAGGGGAACCAGAGGCGAGATGGTGGAGGAGAGAATGCAGAAAAAGTCTCCCGAAGCTGTCGAAGGATCGTCGTCGAATTGGATTCAAACGGCCGCTGTCATTGACGTTATTGTCAATGCATAGATGTCGATAAGAGGTTAACATGTCCTTCCTTATCCTTGTTCGACAACTGTCGTATCCGCATTAGGCGCTATTAACAATGAACAACTGCATATATGTGATATGACATGATCAAAATACCATCAAACTCGTTGTGAGTTAGAATAGTTTAACTTGCTGCACACTCAAGTGTGTTGCATATTCTGGTTATATAATGTATTTATTTTTTTATTTTTTTTGAAGTGACTCTTAAGATACTCCAACTTTGGATGTAAGTCACCCCATCATCTGATTATTAAAAAAATGAAATTAGTCGATTTTTAAAAGAATGGGTCCATCGTTATTCATTTGATGTGATTTTTTTATTTATTTTTGAATAATCCAACGATGACACGACTAGCATCGCAAGTTAAGATACACTGGAGATCACTTCAAAAAAAATTCAAAAAAATAAAAACTACAAAGGTCCTGCACCCTGGGTGTGCAATGAGCCTTACTCGAGTTGAAATGTAAACTTGATCAGGTATCCCACATAGATAAGATATTCGAATGAGATTTCTCGATTTGCACAAGCGATGTCACTGGGCCAGGCTTAGTAATCCAAGATTTATTCGTTAGTTTGTAAGTTCAAGATTGACCGAAACTCAAATAATAATTTGTGGGCCCAATTATTTCTCTTAATTCGAAAGCTCCATCTCGACGTGGCCTAATAAATTATATGAAAATTAATAAAAATAATATATTTAAGAGTATAAAACTTATAATATTGATTAACATTTTAATATAATAAATAGATATAAGATAATTATTGAACCAACTATACGAAACTCTTTCTCTTTTTTAATTAATGTGATATAAATTTTGTTTAAAATTTAAATATTTGACGAGTTATTCCAACATCAAAATTTTAAGTTCGAGTTGATTTTTTAATAAACTCGAGTTTTTAAGTAGAGAAATGCTAGCTACTCTCTTGATTGAGTAGAAAAGTTACCAGTCTAATGTGTTATTGCTTCATGTCATTGGCACGTGAGTCTCACCTATTAAATTCCTTAAATGCTTCTTAAATGTTTATATACACTTCCATCTATTTGTCACATTTAGATAGTTATTTTTCACTTTTAGATATATATTTTTCATCATTAGATAATTATTTGTCACCCTTAAATAGTATTAGAAGTCTCATTCATCATCTCAAGAATGCGCAAAAATTGACAGAGACTTGCTATTTGTCACCCTTATACCGCTATTTGTCACTTTTAAATAATTATTTTTTACTTTTAGATAGTTATTTGTCACCCTTAAATAATATTGAAAGTATAATTCGTAATCTCGAGAATACACGAAAATTGATGAGTTGACTATTTGTCACTATTAATATTTGTCATCCTTCAATATTTTATCCTTAAATAATTATTTGTCACTCAGATAGTATTAAAAAACTTATTAAAAAATATACAAAATTGACAAAAGTAGGATTCACATGCTACATATGTAATCTAATAAGAGATAAAATGGATAATAAAATTACTTTTTTGTATGGATAATAAGTATTTCTATGTTAAGTACGCCTAAAAATTCACGGGCTAAACGTATGATGACGGTCTTACCCAATGTTATTTTAGCCTGGAGGCACGTGGGGTTGACCCGACTCACTGATAATCTTAGTTTGCCAGACCCACTTTGCAGTTTGCACTGCAACCAGCACTTTGAGACCAAGCAGTGCCGATTCGAGATCGGTTTTCAACGCGTCGTCGGGTCGGGGCCTCGCAAGGCCCGAGTCGGTTCTCGACCAACGGATCCGCGATTGCCCAACTGTAGCGCGTAGGACAATCGTCCCACGCTCCCCCCCCCTCTCTCTTTTCCCCCCTCTGTTCGCTGTGTTTGAGAGAGTTCTCATCAGTGTGTCACCGTCTCTTGCCCTGCCGCCAGGGCGAAGCGCGGAGATCAGCTGCAGGGAGGAAGCACGACGGAGGGGCTTTCCGCTTGACAAGGTTCTCACTCCAATTCTTCTTATCCGCTGATTCCTCGCTGTTAGGTTTTTCAGATAGGTATGTCTCCAAATTTCCCTTTTCTCCCCCCTCCGTTCCGAAGCTAGGGTGTTGATCACCACTACTGCCGTATCGAAGCAACGAGTGCAGAGCTGCTTGTTTCCTTTGCCGCAACAGAATCCTATCCCATGCATTCTCGAACACGGTTGACGACTTGTGCAATCCCCGCCGCCTTTGCGGCACGGCATGGTGTACTCCATCACTACGGGTCATTCATATGTTCTTATTACTCCCAATTTCCATAGAAAAATAGCGGCCCTGTTGCTCGCACGAAAACTTCCCTCTTCCTCTTTGAATTGGGCATTCCTCGATTTCGTGGGGTTTTATACGTAATCTGTTTGGGCTCGAGATGGTCTCAATGACTTTGCATTGTATGTGGGGATTTCTGGATGGCATCGCCTCCACCACTGGGCTGTATTGTGTTTGCGTGTTTGGGAGTCTTCCGCATTCCTGCTGGGGTTTTTTCTCTGGGATGCGGGACTTCCCAAAAAAATCCCCCGGAAATGGGTTTTTTTGTATGATTCTATTTCCTACTTCCAACAGGCGGAGATTCTCGAAAACTGTCATGCTCAAAAGTATTTCATGTTCCAAAGCTATACTTCCTATAACCTTCGTTCACTTGAGTTGCCATAATTTCGGTTATTATTTGGCATTCGTCATGTAGCACCATTTTGACATACATTCATCATGGACTTCTTTGTAAAGATCCATTTTGTTTTGCCATGAAATATTATTACTTGAGATTCTTTCTTTTTTCTTCTTTTTTTAAATGTAACTTTTACTTATCTTCCCCCTACAGTCCATAGTAAGTGAACATCACTTTCTTGGTGTGTGGTTCCTCTATTAATACGATGAGAAACTTAGTAGATACATTTGGAAGATTTATTAATTGGTCCATGAGTTTGCAACTTATGGAAAGTGTAAGGATGCTGTTCCTGTTTAGGCATGCCACATGCACGTTTCCTTTGTTGAAGCGAGGGAGTATATGCCGTATATCCGCTGTAAGCATTCCCCTGTTAATAACTGAGCAAGGGAGTATACCTCTTGAACTAAATATTACTGTAAGCATTCCCCTGTTGATAAACGCACCAGAAGAAGTGCACTAGATAACACTTGAGAATATGCCAAAGCGAACTCTTTCTGGAATGGTTCAACCCTGCAACTTTTGTTTGGGTAAGATGATTTTTATCTGCTTGATGTTGATCAACTTGTTGGCAGGAAAAATGGAACATCCAGAAGATGAGTGTCGCATGACTGGAGATCACCATGGTAAACCAGATGATGAGGTATGCTCGTTTAGCTGATTGCACATGTACAATATTGCATACGGGCCAATTTATGTATATGTTTTGGACTTTGTTATTCGTAAAATTAGGGAAAATCCCATTGTCTTTGAAAGGCTTACCGCATAATGATTCTAACTTTTAAAGACGATTCAATCTTCCAGACTTCTTCGAGCTTCTTGCGAGCAGGCAACCGACCATCCTAACAGTTATATGAAGATCAGACTGAAAAGTTACCATTATTTTTGTTCCAAACAATTTGATCTGGACAATCCTTATTTATTTGAATGGTGTTAAGAGATTCAAGAAGAGACATTAAAAAAAATAAATTCAAGAAGAGATATATTCATTTTCTTTTACAGCCTTGGGGCCCCTCCTCAGGACTTGGTTCCTGTATCTAGCTGATCCAGGGTTGAGTAATTCAACTTAAAGTTGACACTGTTATCCTGTTGAGCAATTGGTAGATCAAGCCTGTTACATGTATCTAACAGATCCGGGGTTTTGGCCAACCATGACCCACTCCCATTTTCTTTTTCCATATTGCTTTCGGCCATTAAATAGGGAACTTACTGGTTGTTACTAATATGTTTCTTATTGTATTCACATTGTTACAAAATCGATCCCTTTGTTCCTGTTGCTTATTGCTGTTTAGCTTTTGACAGGTGCTAAGGTTTTACGCTTTATCTCGTTTCTTGTTTAGCAAACTGTATGAGATTGTCATGTCTTCCACATATGTGTATTTATTAATGTGCCTGTACTTTGTGTTGCAGGAAACTGTTGCTCGTCTTGAGGAATTTAAAAAGTCAATTGATGCAAAAATTACTCTGCGTCAGAATAATTTGAATCCAGAAAGACCGGGTCAGTAAAGAGTAGTTGTATGTAAATTTGTCAGTGCTTCCTTCTATAAAGAAATGAATGTTGACAAAACATAGTGACCAGAGTGTTTGTCTGTGTCGAAGCTTGTTGATTTTATATGATGGGAAAACCAAATGAAATAGAAACCGGAGTGTATGCCCTTCAGGTTTCAGTAAATAGTTCTCAGCAATCTACAATTTTGGAAAAAAGTAGAGGGCATGATGTTTCTCTATTTAGAAGTTGATAACCATACATATGTTGGGAAAGCTAAAAGAAATGGAAAGTACTAGGTACATCAAGAGCTTATAACAACCTATAAGTTGTTGCTCAACTTGTTTAGGGTGATCATGCTGGTGCATGCATAGTTCCATCATCGTCATGTTCACAACCCAAAAAGGTAGCATTAGTCAGTTTATCTTGTCATGTTTTTGTTTGAATAACCCCTTTGATTTTCAAAGTTTGTTGAATACACGGTAAACCATTTGAAGGGGTTTCTTTAAAATAGCAGCTATAGTTACTTATATTTCCTTAGATTTTATTTTACTATATTCTTTTATTTTATACAATAATGACAAACTGTTCAGTTGTAGCACAAACAATTTATCCATCCATTCCTTCACATTGTGTTGAAGTAATCTTATCTTAGTTGAAAAATGACAATTTTATCCAAACTTCATCTGCTTTAGGCAAACCATGGAAATCAAGATCAGGCACTTCCATCTAGGGAAGGGGTTCAAAAGGCTTATTTTCCGTTCAAGAACATCTCAACATAGTTTTTTTGAAAGTGGATCATACCACGTATTATGAAAGAAAAAGAAAGTATTTACAAGTAAGGAGGGAGTGCTCCCACAAAGCTCCCAAATACAAAAGGCGGCGGGATGCACACTGCCCCTGGAAAAGGAAAAAGGAAGAAATACAAAAGACCTAGCCACCAAAATTGACCCCCACCCAAAGCAAAAGGGAACACCGAGGCCAAACAAACAACCGAACTATCTACACTACCTTACTACCTTGTCAAGAGACCCACACACATCAAAACCTTCCCTGAACAACTGCCAACACCACAAAATCACCCTCACCCCCCCCAGCATGGGCAGTGTAGATCACCCTCCTCCCAAGCTATTAGCTCAACCCCTCTCCCTTCTAGCCCTCTGTCAGTTCCTTCCTTTCCTCTTCCCTCTTCACATCCTCTCTTCTATTAGTTCTTCCTGCCTTAGCCTTCCTAGCTACATCCGCTTGCCATCTTCTCTAGATTTTGCAAAAGACGAATCAACACTCGCAGTGGCTGTCTATGTAAAAAGAGAACAAAGGAAAGAGTAGGCGATTGCATATGGAATCTTATGCTAGATACTGGAGCCTTTTTCAAGAGCACTAATTTAGTTCAGAAGCTGCTTATAATCTGGAGCAGAGGGAAGACGAGGCGATTGTATATGGAATCTTATGTTGAACTTAGAGCCTTTTTCAATAGCACTAATTTCGTTCACAAGGAGCACAATGTTTTCGGGACTATAGGCCTATTAGTTGTTGAATGGCACTTACAAAATCATCAACAAGGTGCTAGCTACAGGACTGGAGAGAGTTATAAATAGGTTGGTTAGTTGCTTCGAGGGAGCTTTTATCAGGGGGAGGCACATTCAAGATAATTTCTTGGTAGCTCATGAAGGTCTGTTTGCCATGAAGACTCAGATGAAGAAAGGTTTGGCCTTGAAGCTGGGCTTCGAGAAGGCATATGATAGGGTCTATTGACAGTGTTATTTGATGTGCTGGACAAGATGGGCTTTGGAGAGAGATGGACAGGTTGGATCCATGCTTGCATTTCTTTTCCACTTTTGTTGTCTTGTTTAATGGGAAGTCGACTTCTCTCTTCCATAGCGGTAGGGGACTCTGTCAGGGAGACCCCATTTCCCCTCTCCTTTTTGTGCTGGTAGCCCATATTATGGGCATGGTGTGGTTGAGGGCGGAAGCCTTGGGGTTGATTAGGGGCTTCTAGGTTGGGAGAGGTGGCCCATTGTTGAACCCTGAAATTTGCTAAAAGAAAGAGAGAAAAAGAGAGAAGACACCAAGCCAAGAACAAAATACCTCCTACAGCCCCCTCACTTTCCTACTTAAATGCCCCCCCCACCCCACAAAAAAAAGGGGGGGGGGAAGGATGGGCCTTATGACTGCATAGCAGATCGGAGGGGGTCTCCCTCATGTTGTGCAGACCGGAGGGGGTCCTTTTCCAGTCATGCAGACTGGAGGGACCTCCTCCAGTCATGCAGACCGGAGGGGGACCCCCTCTGATGCACTGTAGTGATCGGAGGGGGCACCCCCTCCGGTCCCCTTTTCCATGTGCCACCAAAGGAAAAAAGAGAGAAAAGAAAAAAAGGGGGGGGGGGAGAACAAGAAGAAGAGAAGGGAGGTAGACCCCCTCCGGTGTCATGCAACCGGAGGGAGGGGCCTCCGGTCATTGCAGCACTGGAGGGACCTCCCCTCCGGTGGCACTCAACCGCATTGTTGGCAGTTTCGGCCGAAACCGATACGTTTCGGCTGAAACGTATCGGTTTCGGCCATAACTGATCCGATTTCGGACTTGCTCACTGTAGCAGGTCCGAAACTTTAAAAATAAATGGTTTCGGGCGAAACCGATATGGGTTTCGGACGAAAATTACATGTTTCGGTCCAAAATCGGACGGTTTCGGCCGAAACCCACGTGAACTCCCCTCTTCACTTGCTGTTCTCACGGCCGAAACCCCAACCCACGGCCGAAACCCCCTTGCTGCTGCTGCTGCGACCTGTTGCTGCTGCTGCTGCGACATCTGCTGCTGCTGGTGGCACTTGCTGCTGTGCCTGGTGCTGCTGCCGCAGGCTGCTGCTGCACCTGCAGGTGCTGCTGTTGGGCTACTGCTGCTGCTGCTGGAGGTGGACAGGAGGGAGGTGCTGTTGGCATGAAGAGTTGAAGGATCATTCATCAACCGGCGGTTGGTGCGGGCTGTGTTGGGTGAGCATTGCGGGTTTCATTGTTTTGTTTGAGGTTATTTTGATTGGGTTAATTTAGGGTTTGATTGTTTTGTTGTGTTATTTTGGTTGGGTTAAAAATATGGGGTGAGCAAGGAGGGTAATTAATTTTTTCCAAGGGTGATTAAGGGTTAATTACTAATTAAACTCTAATTAGTTCATAAAAATTGGGACTTTTGTCTATTTTGATTTGCTTAGGCTAAATTGAAGTTAAATTAAGCTTCATTGAAGATTTTGGGGTGGGAGCATGCGGGTAATTAATTTTTTCCAAGTGTGATTAAGGGTTAATTGCTAATTAAGCCCTAATTAATTCATAGAAATTGAGGCTATTGTCTATTTTGATTTGCTTAGGCTCAATTGAAGTTAAATTAAGCTTCATTGAAGATTTTGGGGTGAGAGCATGCGGATAATTAATTTTTTTTCCAAAGGTGATTAAAGCTTAATTGCTAATTAAGCTCTAATTAGTTCATAGAAATTGAGGCTTTTGTCTATTTTGATTTGCTTAGGCTCAATTGAAGTTAAATTAAGCTTCATTGAAGATTTTGGGGTGGGAGCATGTGGGTAATTATTTTTTTCCAAGGGTGATTAAGGGTTAATTGCTAATTAAGCCCTAATTAGTTCATAGAAATTGGGGCTTTTGTCTATTTTGATTTGCTTAGGCTCAATTGAAGTTAAATTAAGCTTAATTGAAGATTTTGGGGTGGGAGCATGCGGGTAATTGATAATTAAGCCGTAATTTTTCTAATAATTATACTATTTCTCTTTGACTGTCTTAATGCAGCATCATGCCTAGACGTCAGCAAACACAGGAGCAGTAAGGGCAGGAGGATCCGGGGTGGGCCCACCTGTCCTTAGTTGATGTTAAGAGAAGAAAGGTGAAATGCAATTACTGTGGTAGGGAGATACATGGCGGAATTACTAGAGGAAAGCTACATTTGGCAGGGGTCAGAGGAGAGGTGAAACAATGTGACCACTGTCCCCGAAAGGTGCGAGAAGAGATGCGCCAGTGCCTTCTGGGCAAAAAGGACATGATGCAACAAAGGGCTGAGGATGAGGCTGAAATTGCTGAGGAGATTTCTGGCAGAAGGGTTAGGAGGGATGGTGATGATGATGAGGAAGGCACTGAGGATTCAGATCCAGAGCTGACTGAAGCAAGGGAGCGTGAACAAGTCGCTCGAAGGAAAGGGAAGGCACCCATGGGTTCAGGGACCTACGGAAGTACATCTGCACGACGTCCTGACAGTGGTGCTGTCCCGCAGAGAGCAGGGCCCATGGACAGCTATCTGCACAGAAGGCCCCAAGCTACACAACCTAAAATCAAGCAAGCATTGAGAGGGGTCAAAAAATCAGCAGAATTTGTAGGGCATGCATTTAATAGTATCTGCAAATGGTTTTTTCATGCAGGTGTCCCTGCACATGCAGCTTCAAGTGAATATTTCCAACCTATGATAGATGCCATAGCAGATGCTGGCGCTGGCTTGAAGGTCCCCTCACGTCGAGACATATACGGGCGTGGCCTTGAGGGAGAGGTTGAGGAGCTCCATGATTGGGTTGAAAGCTTTAAGCATATATGGGTGGAGGGAGGATGCACCATCATGTGTGATGGTTGGACTGGTACCACGAAGAAGTCCATGATAAACTTTTTGGTTTATTGCATCGAAGGTACAGTATTTGTGAAATCAGTTTATGTATCAAATTATGAAAAGAATGCAAATTATTTGTTTCATTTGATGGATGACATGGTAGAACAAATTGGAGAGGAGAATGTTGTGCAGGTGGTGACTGATAATGAAGCCAGTTACAAGGCTGCAGGGAAGAAATTGATGCAGAAGCGCGAGCATTTATATTGGCTCCCATGTGCAGCACATTGTCTGGATCTGATGCTTGAAGACATAGGGAAGGAAAAGCATGTGAAGAAGACAATTGACAAGGCACAAAAAGTCACACAGTATATCTATGGCCATCCTAGGATATTGAATATGTTCAGGGCGCATGCCAGTGGAGGGCGAGATATCATCCGTGCAGGCAACCAGATTTGCTTCCAATTTTATTTCTTTGGAGTCTTTGTACAGGTATAAGATTGATCTCAATTCTTGATACTTTATCCTTACTGATATGTAACAGTATTTGATTCAAATTTCATTTATTTGCACAGGTATAAGAATGAGCTGAAAACTTTCATGTACCACAATGCCCTGCGGGAATACATCGACAAGGGCAATGTTGATGCTCAGATGGATTATTTGGATGTCTGCCACATCGTGGACGACAACAAATTCTGGGACAGGGTGTCACGGTACTTGAAAGTAGTCACACCCTTCGTGAAGGTCCTAAGAATGGTGGATGGCGATGAGAAGAATGATATGGGCTATCTGTACGAGGCCATGAACCATGCCAAATTGGGGTTGCAGGATTCACTTCCCAGACATTATGCAAAATGGTGGAAAATTATTGACCAGAGATGGGACAACACATTACACCACGACTTGCATGCAGTTGGTGAATGATTAATTGTACTGAAATTGGGGTAATGCCTATATGTTATTTTATATATAACATTTAGTTAATTATACACAAATGCATGTTATTTCCTCAACCCTCGATTTATGTACGATGTCGATGCACATGTTGATGGCGAGGTGCTCCAAGGGACTTTAAAAGTCATTGGTCGTTTATCGAGGACACCAGAAAAGAGACTTCAGGCCGAAGTAGAGGTTGGCCTTTATTTGATTTTATCAATAACAAGTATAGAATTTATTTAAGTAGTTATGTTAATGTATTACTTTATGTTTGTAGATGAACAATTATAGAATGAGGACTTGGACATATTTTGACTCCCAATTACAATACGCTGTGGGAAGAGTGAGCCCAGGTATATTTTATTTTTTTGATTTCTTAACCTGAATATGTATTTCTACAACTTATATGCATTTGTTTATGGTTGGTGGAACAACTGACTGGTGGATAATGGTGAATAATAGAGATTTGGCCAGTTCTGCATTGGCTTTCATTGCAATTAGGGTGCTCAGTCAAACAACATCGGCAAGCCAATGTGAAAGAAATTGGAGCACGTTCAGCCTTATACACTCAAAGGTTCACAATCGGCTAAAGGCTGAACGGTTAGAAAAATTAGTTTACTGTCATTACAATATGAAACTGAGAATAAAGAACATGAAGATAAGACAAATGCTGAGGGACAAACGCGTCGCAGAGGATGCAATGCCAGAAATTGATGTGGACGCTTTATTTGATGATGAGAATCCCTTGCAGTCTTGAGTGGAGACACGGGAGCAGATTGATGAGCCCGTTTTTGATGATGGTGATAGAAGATGGGCAGATGGCATACTAGATGAAGATGAGCCAAGAGATCCCGAATTCAGAAGAAAATCAAAGAGAGCCAGAGATACTGATGCGCACCAGAGAAGGGACCCACCTGGGGTTGTTGATGACACTGAGGAGCAGCATGATTTTCAGCCAGCTAGACACTCAGACTCAGATAGCAGGCCAGTCACTCCTAGAATGGGCAAGCCACCTGCATCCTTAAGAAGAAGTACATCAGTGCATGGGCAAACTGAGAGAACAAATGTTGCTGCTCGAAAGCAGATTTATTTGAGGCACACGCCAAGGGGAACATGATTGAAGAAAGCACACCGAAACAGAAAAAAGCAGCTCCAAAGGCCAAAAGGTGACTGGCCAGTGATGGTGGTGGTGATGATGATGATGATCCTAGTGCAGCTGCAGGTGCTACTACTGGCGGTGGGGATGCTGGTGGTCCTTCCTCCTTCCACGCAGACACAGGCAGAGGATACAGTCAGGGTGAGCGAGGACATGATTCACAGAGTCAATATGGGCATCCATCAGGTTATGGAGGTGGCCAACAGGAGGCAGCGATTTATGGGTGGGGTCATGAACCAGCATTCCAGTTCCATCCACATCTGTCCAGTTCCTCTTCTCTTCCTATAGATTCTTACGCTGATTCTGGATTCGAATCAAGCCGAGAACCTCACACTCCAAGAGGGATCCAAAGAGGGATGCAAGACTTGGCTACTTCATTGTTTGGTTATAGTGAATATACACAATACATGCAATCTTCTTATGGGTACCAAGATCAAAAGCCAGACGATGAGGGAGAAGATTCTTGTTATTACCCATATTAATGTCTCTTCATTTAGGTAAAGATCATTTAATTTCTGTAACATTTACTGTGCCTAAT
This sequence comes from Amorphophallus konjac, assembly GCA_022559845.1. Lineage (NCBI taxonomy): Eukaryota > Viridiplantae > Streptophyta > Magnoliopsida > Alismatales > Araceae > Amorphophallus > Amorphophallus konjac. The sequence continues at coordinate 578,599,794 of CM040121.1, read as the reverse complement.
TAGATTTATTGTAATGCTTGAACCTACTTTATGCTTAGTATGTACTCGAGACTTATAGTTTAACATGTTCAATATTTGAATTTCAATGTCTACTTCATGTTTATTGCACTTAATCTAATTTCTTTACAATCAAATGCATGTCTAATGAATTTTCTGATTTTTATGTGATTATTGACTTTATATCTATTTGTTTATGAATTTTTAGGTCCATTTTCAATTTTTTTAAGCTTTTGACTGGGTTTCGGCCGGTTTAACCGAAACCGAGTCGTATCGGTTTCGGACTCGGCCGAAACCGAGTCCGAAACCGACACTGCCATCCTTGCTCAACCGGAGGGGCACCCCCCTCCGGTCCCTCCTCTCATGAAAAAGAAAGAGAAGATAGAAGAGAAGGGAGGGAGACCCCCTCTGGTTTCATAGTACCGGAGGGGGCCCCCTCCAGTTATGCAGACCGGAGGGACGCCCCCTTCGGTTACTACACAACCGGAGGGAGGTCCCTCCGGTGCCAACCAACCAAAGGGACACCCCCTCCAGTCCCTCTTTCATCTCCAACCCAAAAACAAAGTAAAAAAGAAGAGAAAGGGGGAGGAGGGGAGCCTACCTGTTGAACTTCCACCGGAGGGGGTTATTTTCAACCTCCAACCGGAGGGATACCTCCTCCGGTCCACTCCTCAAACTGCTATAAAAGGGAGGTTTGTTGAACCCCAAAAATGTTCATAATTTCTGGTAATTACATAAAAAATCAAAAATTAAGGAAATCGGTCGTCGTCGTCAGACCGATGCTCATCGGTATTTCATCAAACACCTTTTGAGCGAGACAATGCACAAATAGAAGAAGGGTGAGCTTTGGTTTAGGCTCACCATTGGCCTGGAAGATGACCAGAACTCCCCGTGGCCACTAGAAGGTGGTGACCACACCCCCTCTTATTTTGACAAGTGGACTCCATCGGGGGAGAAGGATATACATGCACCCAACGGGGGGAGAAGGCACGGGACTTGTTGCCACCGGGGGAGGGTCCCCCGGACCTGTTGACCACCGGGGGGGTTCCCCCACCTGCTGTCCACCGGGGGGGGGGGGTTCCCCCACCTGTTGTCCACCGGGGGGGGGGGGGTTCCCCACCTGCTGTCCACCGGGGGGAGAAGCCCCCCGGGTCTGCTCCCAGCGGGGGGGAGGCCTCTTGCCGCTGCTGCTCCCACCGGGGGGAGGAGGCCCCCCGGTCTGCTCCCAGCGGGGGGGGGGGGGGAGGCCCCCCGGCTGTTGCTGCTGTTGCTCCTGCCGGGGGAAGGCCCCCCCGGCTGCCCCGGCTGTTGCTGCCCTACTGTACCCACCGGGGGGGGGGGGGGAATTGAAGCCCCCCTGCTGCCACCGGGGGGAGAAGCCCCCCCTCTGCCTGCACCACAGGGGGTGGTCTAGAATGGGGAGAGGAAAAGACGGGTAGAGGAAACGACATGGAGATGAAGAGATGGGAGGTTACCTCCTCTAAGGTCCGTCCGGGGGATCCCCTTCTTGGCCTCCTCCACCTCCTATAAAAACCCAAGCCAAGCCCTCTCCTTTGAGAAGAGAGTTGGGAAGAGGAGAAGGAGGGCTCCGAAAAGAAAAAAAGAAGAAGAAAGAGGGCCACACCTCGAAGGCTGCGCAGAAAGGATGGAGACTCGTGGAAAGTTGAAGCTTTGAAGTTGTTAAACTCCGCTCAAGAGGGAGCATGGAAAAAAAAAGAGAAGAATTAGAGCTTCCTGGAGGCCCAGTGGACATGTGGCCACCACAGCTGCAGTATGTGCACTGCAGTCCAGCAGACATGTGCAGCCCCTGCATGGTCACCATAGCTGCAGGGGCAAGCAACAGCAGGGTGCTAATAATTTTGGAAGTTGACTCCTTAGGAAGGGATGTGGTCACCACCAAAGGCCCCTCCCGAGTGTTCCAGTCACCTCCTTTTGCAATGGTGATCTTAAGAAAGCTTTCACCCCTTGCAAATGAAAGTAAAGTCCTCAAATGAGATTCCATTCAAATGGGCCTACCACTCAAATGGGATTCCATCCAAATGGGCCAATTCAAATAGGCTTATGACTGGAAATCAAATGGGCCAACGAATGGAAATCTGCTTACAAATGGAAATCAAATTGGGCTTATTGCATTTGAAATTATTGAAATGGCCTTATGCTTATTGCAATTGAAATCATCCAAAGGAACTCATCCAAAGGTAGAATGAAGATGGTTACAAGTTAAAATTGCAAGTCTTACAAATTTTCAAGGCCCGGTGGACAGAAAATTGCAGAAATACCCTCGATAGCGGGAAAATTACAAAAATACCCTCGATGGCGGGAAAATTACAGAAATACCCCTATAACGGGAAAATTGCAGAAATGTATCCGGTAGTGGGCAAATTGCTGAAATGCCCCGATGGTGGGAAAATTGCAGAAATATCCCGATGGTGGTAAAATTGCAGAAATACCCTCAATAGCAGGAAAATTACAGAAATGTCCCCGATGGCGAGAAAATTGCAGAAACATCCCCGATAGCGGGAAAATTGTAGAAATACCCCCGATAGCGGGAAAATTACAGAAATGCCCCGATAGTTGAAAGATTGCAGAAATCTCCTCAATGGAGGTAAACTTATAGAAACACCCATGGTTGTGGGAAAATTGCAGAAATAGCTCCATTTGTGGGGTCTCAAAATTATCAAAATACCCTTGTTCTGATTTACCCCTTCTCTGAAGCGGTGTGTGCTCTCCTAGGTTCGGCTTATAGCTAACCATCTAAATCCATATATCTTTTCATGGAGCCCTGAGAAGTCCATAAATTAAGACGAGGAATACCTAAGAAGCCGAATGACGAGGTTATTTCCGAGAAGTCCAGAAATTAAGACAAGGAATACCCGAGAAGTCAAATGACGGGGTTATTTCTGATAAGTCCATAAATTAAGACAAGGAATATCCGACAAGCTTCTGCAAATGGGCTGATCAAAATGGGCTTGTTCCATTCAAAAGCAAAATCAAATGGCCTTACAAATTGATTAGAAATGATTGGACTTGTTATATTCAAAGTCATTCAAAGGTAAAATCAAGATGGCCTTACAAATTAAACATAAGTGATTGCAAGTCTTAGAAATGTTTAAGGTTATGAAAACTTTGAGAAAAAATTATAGAAAAACATTGGAAAGGTGAAAAATTGCATAAACATCCTTGATGAAGGGAAGATCGTAGAAATGTCCCTGATGAAGGAAAAACTATAGAAATACCTCCAATGGCGGGAAGATTACAGAAATATCACCGGTCACAAGAAAATTGTAGAAATATCTTCAGTGGAGGGAAAACATTGCAGAAGTACCCCAATGTCGAGAAATACCCCTAGTGATCAGAAAATTACAGAAATATCCTCGGTGGTGGAAAAATTATAAAAATACCCTCAGTGGACATAAAATTGCAGAAATACCTTCGATGACGAGAAAATTGTAGAAAGACCCCCAATGATCAGAAAATTACAGAAATACTCCTGATAACGGAAAAATTGCAGAAATACCCTTGATGACGGTAAGATTATAGAAATACCTTGGGTGGTCAGAAAATTGTAGAAATATCTCCGGTGGTCAGAAAATTGCATAAATATCCCTGATGGCGGAAAAATTGTAGAAATACTCTCGAGGGTAGAAAAATTGCAGAAATACCTCGATGGCGGGAAAATTGCAAAAACACTTTGAAATATAACCCTCGAGGGAAGTTCTCGACTTGTCTCAAAATCACCAAAGAATGCTCTTGTTCCAATTGGCGCCATTTGCACGACTCGGTGGAGCGAGATCATACCCCTTCCTTGAAGCGGTGTGCGCTGTCCTGAGTTCGGCTTATGGCTAACCATCCAATTCGAGCTATTATGTCTGGAAACTCAAAAATGGTGAAATTACAAATAAATCCTGGAAAGTCAAGAAATAAAGACGAGGAATACTCAAGAAGTCGAATGACGAGATTATCTCCTAGAAGTCAAGAAATGTTAACGAGGAATGCCCATGAAGTCAAATGACATGGCTATTTTTGAGAAGTCAAGAAAGGAAGTCAGGAGCGCACAGCCCAGGAAGTCAAACGACGTGGTGATCTTCGAAAAAATCAAGAAATGGTAGATATCTCCGAAAAGTCAAGAAGTGACAGATATGCCCAAGAAGTCAAGACATGACGGGACTATCTCCAAGAAGTCAAGAAAATGTCAAATACATTCCGAAAAGTTAGAAAGATAAGGAATACCCAAGAAGTCGAATGACGGGGCTATTTCCGAGAAATTGAGAAATGAAGACGCGGAATACCCAAGAAGTCGAATGACAAGACTATATCCGAAAAGTCATGAAATTACAGTAGTACCCAGAAAGGGTCAGAAGTTGAAGAAATACCTAGAAAGGGAAAGAAACTACAGAAATGCCCAAAAAAGGTCAGAAAAGGCAGAAATGTCCGGGGTCCTTCTGAAACTGCAAGAATACCCCAATATTTGAGAAAACTGCAGAAACACCCGAGAAGGGCCAGAAGCTACAAATATACCCTAGCCTCGTGCGGAAGTGCCCTTCATGGACATTAATCAAACTAAAGAGCCGATCACAATCAAAAGAGTGGCAATGACTATGAAGCAACTCCGACGGTTCGATAATGATCATCTTGGCGATCTAACAGGCCGATCTTGATAAAATTTGAAATCAATGGTCGGATGGCGATCCAAAGCAAATCCAATGGTTGGACCTCGACCACATTCAAATTCAATGGCCTGATCAAGACCATGAAGCAGATTCGACGGACCGGCGGTGATCATCGTGGCGATCTAATGGTCCGATCGTGATGGAATTCAAATTCAATCGTCCGATCATGGGACAAAAGTAAATTCAATGATCCAATCATGACGAAATCAAATTCAAAGATTCCAAATGCAGACCGAAGCAAATCCAAACAATCTGATTACGATCTGATGTAATCCTGAAGATCCAATTACACAATCGAGACCATATGTAAAGGTCTTAAAAGACCAATTGTAATTAAAATCACATGTGTTCAAAGAAATAAAGTCTTCAAATTTCTTTGCAAGAGTATGTACCCGTAATGAGAGATCATCAAGATCATTTATGTCACAACGGATAGAGACAAAATGTGTTCTTTGACAGTTAATCAAAGGTGTTCGGACTTGTTCCGATATAAATTAACACCGACTCTGGTCTGTGGAGAAAAGTCCAGTACACGAACCCTAAATCGTATGATAAATCCAAACGTGCAGAATTAACAAATATGTCAAAATATACGCATATTTATCCAACGAAAATGGATATCTGAAAAGTCCACATGTGAAGCACCCATCTATTACATACTTGCAGTATGCATATGATACAATTTTGCTCCTTGTTGATGATGAGCATCAGCTTTATGTGGCCAGGTTACTGTTGGAATTGGTTGAAGAGGTCAACAGTCTTAAGGTCAATTTTGTAAAGAGCCTAATCGTAGGTGTGAACATGGAGGATAAGACTCTTCAAAGGGCAGCCTGCATCTTGGGATGTTAGATGGGAGTTTTCCATATTTCCTACCTAGGTCTCTCTTTGTCTCAAGGGGCCTTACACTATGTAGATTGGCAGCCTATTTTTTCAGAGATATGAGTCCAGGCTAGCAGGATCGTAGGCAAGGTTTCTATCCTATGGGGGAAGGCTAGTCTTATGCAAGTCAGTGTTGGACATCCTATCAATTTATTTCTTGTCTATCTTCCGGATCTCGAAGACGGTGGCAAGGAAGGTAAAATGTATTCAAGGGAGATTCTTTTTGGCACGGTAGTGGGGGGAGATGCAGGGGCTGGCATGACATCTCTTGGGGTAGAGTGGCCACAAGCAAGGAAATGGGAGGTGTGGGAATCAAGAATATCAAAGACTTCAACCTGGCTCTTTTGTGTAAGTGGTTGTGGAAGTTGGGGAGGGGCGATAATGGTCTGTGGGTGTAGGTTTTTAGGCAAAGGTACTATGATAGAAGGAGAGATTGGGACTTGGCACCAGCATCACAACATCCATCTCCCCTATTTGGTGTGACACTTTGGCTTGCAAGGACATTATCACTTTCAGCGTTCGGGTCTGATTGGGAAAATGCGACAAGTGTCTTTTCTGGAAGGATAGATAGTGCGGCGACTTCACCCTCAAGGCATCTTTTCGTGGCTTTTTTGTAGTTTCAACAGCTCCTTTGGGGTCGGTCTCTCAGATTTTTGATTCCCAATTGTCAGTAGGTACTTGGGCACCGACATTCAGAAGGAATCTCAGGGCCGAGGAGTTGGAGCAACTGTAGGACCTTCTTCACTTCCTCCTAGACTACGTTCCACATCTACATACGGAGGTCGCGTGGACATGGAGGTGGGGGAAGGAGGGTATCTTTTCAGTAAGGTTTGCTTAACCTTTATCTCTGATGGAGGGGTTCGCCATGGCCTCCCCCCCCCTCCGGATTTGGAGCTCTGTTGAAGGTGAAGCTCCTTACATGGAGGATTTTTCATTGGAGGCTAGCCACCCGGGGTAGATTGCTTCCATTTCTTCAGGGCATCTTTTTGGCTTGCTGCCTATGTCGAGAGGAGGAGACCTTGGACCACTTGTTTGTAGGTTGCATGTATTCATAGGGGGTGTGGGAGGAACTTGCTAGGAAGACATGTTGCACCCTTGGCCGTCACAGGCAGGTGCACCACCTTATTGGGAAATGGGGCAAAAGTTGGAACCTCAGAGGAGACAAGATTGGCTAGTGGATGATTCTCCATGCTATTCTTTGGACTTGGGGGGGGGGGAGGAATAGCAAGACGTTCAGAAGGGAAGCTAGAGCAATGTAGAGTGTGGCTTTGTTTATTTGTGAGAGAGTGATAGAATGGGCAGAGCTCTTTTGTAATGTGAACTCCCACAACTCTTCCCTTTTATTTTGTTGGGGGGTTAGTGTGGGTCACATTTGTGTGGCCCTTTCATGATTTTTCAGGAGTTTACTGACTTTGCTTGTACATCCTTTTTTTCATTTAATACAATAGTGGTACCATCAACTTTCAGAAAAAAAATAGTTCACAAGCAACCTATAATCTTGGGCAGAGGAAGGATGATGCAATTTTTTTTGAAAGTGGCTAAAAAAGAGGGATGTACAAGTATAATCAAGGACTTTCAAATGATCCCTATACAAAAACTGCCCATCAAAATGGTGTGTCACCCACTAACCCCCTAAAAAGTCAAAAAGAGAAGAATTATGTGAGCCCACGTTACATAAAATCAACGCCTACTATCTCACTTCCCCATTATGAAAGAAGCAACCTTGTTAGACACCCTAGCTTCCCTCTTGAAGATTCTTGTGTTTCTTTCTCCCCATAGTGCCCACAGAGTCGCATGGAGGATGAGCCACCTGATTAGCCTATCCTCCTTGATGGTCCATCTCCTATGCCAATTAGCTAGTACCTGTTGCATGCTGTCTTGTAAGGGGTGGCCCTTGTTATCTCGGCCAGGAGCTGTGCCTATACTGTCTTAGAGAAGGAACATCCTACAAAGAGATGGTCCATAGACTCATCCTCCACACCACACGGAACATCAGAGAAGGATGATGCAATTGTATGTGGAACCTTAAGCTAAATGTTGGAACCTTGTAATTTAATTTACAAGTGGGCTATAAATTGGTGTTAGCATCATGCCATGCAATGGACTTGATTTATGAAGGCATGCATGGTGTTGAATTTCCTCTCGTTCGCTCCACTTCTTTCCCTAGCTGGCACATACCTCTGCCGATGAGTGGAGGAATACCTGTGATCCCGTTGTCGTTCACTTTTTATTAATAACATTACTCTTGAGAATGTGTTTCTTCCTTAGTGGGAGCTGACAGTCATGAGTTGGTGCAAGTTTTAGTAGCAGGCAGACAAATGCTGGAGGTTATTGAAGTTCAGATTGTAATTCTTGGGATCCAGGATGGTGCTAGCGGATTTGCTGTGGAGGGTGGGGAATTGGTCGACGATCTTCTTAAGTGGCTGCGAAGGAATTGAAGGATGGCATAAAATCTGACCAGGATCTGACTTTGCTGTCCCTTACATGCCGGGGCGGCGGGGCGTCCTGTTTGTTGCCAAAAGGACAGGGTTTTCTGATGTAGGCTTGTAAGAAGAAACTGTGGCTTCATGGAGAAAGATGTACCCAAGTTTTCTGAAAGAGAAGAGGGCTCCACATCAAAAGGCTAGGTCTGAACGAGAGAGTCTTCTTATGTAAAAGGGGATGCACTTTTTTAGAGGCTCAGGAGAAGCCTCCAGACTGGGGGGGCGGCGGTTAGGGCATATAGTTTTGTACAGGTTGGGTCTTGAGCAGTTGAGCTTTGATGTGTTGTAGGTTGTATTGTTTTGCGGTTGATGTGTTACTGGTTCAGAGGGTCGAGGAGTTTGAGAGTTTGTTTATCTGGATTTTCTGGGTCCCTTAATTGCTATCACCTTTTTTCAATTGAGTTTTTCTTTGTATATGTGCCCTATAATCTTCTAAAGCTATATGTTATTGCCTCCCACCTTAAACAAAAAAGTATGTTATTGCCTTGAAATACCTCTAGATTCTAAAGAAAGAATGTTTCCTTATGTCCTTTCTTGGCTTAAAATCACTAAAGTGCATGTAGAGGATAGAAATGGCTTAGGTGCCCCCCATTTAGTCATCTTTGGGTTTATGCACATGGCCATTGTGTCACAATAGGAGCATGCGACATTGAGGGTAACTTAGGTATTTCCAAAGTCTGACATCTTTTATTGAATCTTTCTGGAACATCCATTTCTGGATCATGGTCTTTAGTACATGACATCGAGGGTAACTAGGTATTTCCGAAATCTGATGTCTCATTTTTTTGGAAGGTGGTATAGACCACATTTCATTAAAAAAGAAGGTTGCAGCTCCAAAAGGAAAATTGAAAAACACACACAGAAAACAAGCAAGCTCTACCAAGATGGTAGAACAGCCATGAGCTCCCACCGAACTCCCCTCAATTAAGGAAAAATTACATGATGTATTGTCTCCACCCTAGTAATCTGTAAAAAAGTGGAGATTGCTGAGAAGATATCCCCCTAACATTGAAATACCAGTCTATCAAACAATTAATGCAGCTCTGGATAATAGTAGAAGGGTGCTTAAACTCCTCTCCAAAAATTCTATTGTTTCTTTCCCTTCATATGGCCCAGAGCATGGCTGGGAAGCACATATCCCAAAGGTCCTTCTCTTCCTTGAGAGGGTTAAGAAGCTCCCACTCCGTGCACCACTCTTCCAATCGATTCTTGAGTTGGCATTGAACCTTGGCTGTTAAGAGAAATCGAGCCCAGACCGCCCAAATAGCCCCACAGTTGAAGAACAAGTGGTCCAAGCTCTCTGGGAAGCATCCACAGAAAATGCAGGAAGTCCTTATACCAGGTTTGAAGCTTTCTGGAGCATCTGCTTCTGGTGTATGGTCTTTGGCTAGAAGGCTGGAAGGATACGACATTTTTGTCGAACATTGTGGTACTAAAGACAACAGCATATCTACAATATTGAAGATTACAAGGATATATAAACAACAATGCCTTTTTCAGCTTATAGACATATCACTTTCAAAGGATATGTGATACCGTCCACATTGAGAAGAAAATCATTCTCTTAAAATTTTAAATATCTTTGTTTTGCCCTTAATACATTGAGGGCCCATTGTATGACCTGGGCCCATGTTTGTATTCATTAGAAGTTTACATGCGATAAATTATTGGTTGAAGTCCTTAAAGTTAAAGAACCAAGATTGTGTCTGTTATTTTTGCTGCGTACTGAGGCAACTTGCAGTCACTTTTGACTATGTTAGGCTACTGAATTTACTGACCCAGAAGATCTGGTCCATTTTTTCACATATGAGCTTTGATGCTGACTATATAGCAGACACTATGTATACATTTCTGATATTTTAGTTGTCTGTGCAGATTCGGTTTTTTTCAGGACATTGGACTCCAGTATTAAGCGCAATACAGCTGTCATTAAGAAGCTTAAACAGATAAATGATGAACAGAGAGAAGGGCTAATGGATGAGCTGAGAAGTGTCAACTTAAGTAAATTTGTTAGTGAAGCAGTGGTAGCTATCTGTGATGCCAAGCTTCGGACTTCTGATATTCAAGCTGCTGTCCAGGTGAGAGTTGATTGATTTTCTCTCACATGCATTACATACAACAGTTGTTTCCCAAATGTGCCAACCTTTCTGTTGATGTAATTCGCCTATTTATTATGTGTTCTCTCCTGGATAAATTATTTTACTAATTTAATCCTTCTTTCTTGTTTGTTGTGGATCTTCTTGACAAAAATTGTCATATGTTTTGATGCTCCAGATGAAATATGACATATTCATCCTAATTGGATTGTTGTCCATGAAACTCTAAATTCATATATGTGAGCCGGAGACTGACATCTTAAGCCATCATATGTGGTCTTTTAGGAGCAAATATTTTGGTCCTTTTTGAGTGAACCATGAGTTGCTAGTCATTCATTGATTAGGAAATGACCAGTAGCTTTTTCTTGTTGGCCTTCTGTTTCTTGTTAATGTCTTCAAGGTTGGTGGTCTGAAATAGATGAATGAGAAGGAAACAACATTAAAGGTGAAAATGTCATAGATATGCCTGTTTTTGGTCAAGTCATTCAGACAGTAGGATAGGGACATCCTTAAGTGAGGGAGCAGTTGTGTGGTTTGCAGAAAGAAACAAAGGGTATGAGGAAGCAGATAGGTGGGGCTCAGGAGACGAGGAAATGAGTGATGGATGAGTGTGGGATGAGAGAGAAAGGAGTGAGATGGAGAGCCTCTGCCTCCGGTATTATCGGTGAGGCCACTGAGTGGCTAGGTGCACAGGGGCAGTGGCGTGCAGATTCTGCTTAGGATCAGGCATTTAGCCTAGGAGAGTGCTTTGGGGCATGAGGGTTCTTGTAGTCAGTGGGAAGAAGGTGGTCAAGGAAGGGAGTAAGGCGTCAAGACTGTACTCTATCTTCTTTGACATGTATATCAATTGTAAATATTTTGAGATAGTAGTTCTGTCAATTTATGATGAATATCAACACATTTAAGTCTTAGGTTTATTTGATTTACTTCTGTTTCATCTGTTTTGATCGTGCAATTCCTTTTATTCAGGTTTGTTCTTTGCTTCATCAAAGATACAAGGACTTCGCACCATGCCTTGTTCAGGGCCTTTTAAAAGTCTTCTTCCCTGGAAAATCTGGGGAGGAATCAGATGTTGATAGGAATTTGAAGGCGATGAAGAAACGCAGCACGCTCAAACTCCTTGTGGAACTATTTTTTGTTGGTGTTATAGAGGATGCTAGCATTTTTACAAATATCATTAAGGACCTTACAGGCCTAGAACATTTAAAGGACCGTGATACTACTCAGACTAATATATCTCTTCTAACCAGCTTTGCTCGACAAGGAAGATATTTCCTAGGACTCCAGCAACCTGGGCAGGAAATTCATGATGAGGTACTTCTATAGATTCATTTCTTACTTTCTGCCTTTCTTTCTGTGGGCTCTGATGTTGGGGCTGGTGATATAGATGTTACATCATATGCTTTTTGTGGCTACTTAAAACTATCCATATTATTCATTCCTCTTTAAACTTCTATGGAGCCATCAAGTCTTGAAGCATTTCCTCTGGATGTTATTTAAGTATCCCTGCACTCATAGATTCTTTATTGATGAAATGAGATTTTATCTCACTGTTATCCGTGGAAAAAGGGGAAAAAATTCCACTTTTGTTTAGAATTATACTTTCATTGCTTATATGTGGGCTATGTCACTGATGCTGTAGTGGTGTCCTTTTGGTGCTCTCCCCACTCTATTACAAATGGTAATATAATAGTAGTGCCCTTTGATACTCTCCCTACTGTATTACAAATGGTAATATAATGATACAAATTTCACACCATCATCACAACTCTTATCATCCAATGATGGATGGAAAGATTTGCAAATGTTTTTGACCTGCTGCCTACCTGATGTCAACCCTCTACAAGATGGTACGAGGTACCTAGCCAATGTAACATTGGAGGTTTTTGTTCATTAGTGGATGACGAGAACCATGTTTGGAGCAAGATGGAAAGGTTTCTCTAGATTTTGAAGTCTAGATGAGAACAGACTCATTTGGTATTAGGAAATGTGATCTTTTTTAAAGACTAACTTGAGACAATCCCCTAATATATGGATATAAGGATGTGTTGCTTTTATATTCTTAGTAATTTTTATTTTCCCCTTAAGCATTGTTTCTAGCAATTATCTAGGCCTTTTACCTATCACCACCTCATGCTTCATTTCTCTTCTTCCTTCCTCTACTTTCCCTCCCTGTCTGAACTGCCCTTTTCTACACTCTCATTCCACTGCCTCTTTACGGTGGGTGGGGTCTATTCCTATTTATTGAGGAAGAAGGCCAATTTGGCCTTACTATGTTGGCTGGGATGATCTTTTCTAGCTAAAATTGTAGACCGACATCCATGCAACACAACTATGAAAGAAAAGGGAAAAATCTCAGCCAACAAGAAAAGGAGGCTGAAAACAGGGACAATTTGTCCATCTGGAAATAGAGGGTTAAAGCAATATCTTCTGTTTAACTGAACTTTTGATAGAACCATTCCACACAGGGCTAGTTAAATTATTTCCAATTGATGTTGGTCCCCAAAATCCTACTGGCAGTCTGACAAGGCTTGTAGACTGCTAAAGGCTCCTAAATAAAATTGTAAAACTCTTACACCTTTTTACCCCGTCTAACTAATTCAATTTCCAAATGGCAATAGTTAAATAACTCTTGTTCCATGTACGCTTCAGTTGTGCCTGAAAACATAAAATCTATTTTATTGGGGCAGACTTTACATTGAAATCCCATACAAAAATACCCGTATGTTTTTCTCAAGATTGTTAAACAGTCCTCTTGCACTTAACTTAGGGATAAGACTTCAAAAATTATAGTGGAAAGTGGTTGTAGAAAATCCTTTTCATATGTTATTATCTTTGGATTTTTATGTTGACTATATTTTTGATGTTTTTTGTCATGATTGTTTACCCTATCTTGTTGTAGTTTTTTAAGGGCCTCAACATTACTGTGGATCAAAAGAAAATTTTGAAGAAAGCATTCCACACATATTATGATGCTGTTACTGAACTCCTGCAATCGGAGCATTCGGTGAGTTAGGCATTACTCATCCAACACACATTTTTATAACTTTGTTTTTGCCACTCTATGTCTTGGTTTATGGATCTATTGTCACATCATAGCTGCTTGGCATCATATGACTAGTGCTTCTTTGTAGTTGTGTGACATGTGATTATTTTGTCCAATTTTCCTGTTAACAGACACTTCGCCAAATGGAGATTGAGAATGCTAAATTGTTCAGGGGGGAGCTCAGTGATGAAAATGCAGCATCATATGAGAAACTACGGAAATCTTATGACAGCTTATTCCGTAGTGTATCTTCGTGAGTTTCTTTGCTGGATCTCACTTGCTTTCATTCATCAGAAAGTCATTATTTTTTTTGTTTTTTCTCAAGTAGCTTTGTTGCTATATTAGTGATGGATTGTGAAGCTTGCTGCTTACATGTGCTTTGAAAAAGATGATAGCTTCTTCCTCCCCCACCCCCCAAGCAATGGCAAATCAGAAGCACCTCTCCCCTAACACACAAAAAGAAAAGAAGAAAATGGCATATGAGAAGTTGTATGTACTTCACAAACAAGAGAGAATAAGGTAATTGATTGTCACATTTCGATACAAGGCTGGTGTAAAGCAAACCAACAGTATTAGATTCTATTCCATGGAGTTTACTTCCTCACCCCTCCCCCTGGAAAATAGTTCCCAGAAAATATTTCCTACCCACTCACCACTTCTCTCACTATCTCTCTCTACTCATTTCCCACTCTCTTTCCTCTCTCTTCTCCCATGTAATAACAGAAACATATGTTTTTGTTTTCCAGTCATTTTCCCACAAAATATGCAAACACATGTTTTTCTCCCAGTAAATTGTTCCTGTGTTTTTTCACTGTCTGGTGAAATGTTTCCATGATTCTTAATTTTCACGGAAAATTTTGAGAATGCAAACACCTCCTAAATCTGAAGGTGAAGAAATGCCTACTTGGCAAACTTTGTGGTTTTCGTAAATTGAAGGTTTTTGGGAAGATAAAACCCTGGCAGAGTGAAATATTCAGCATTGCTATGAGACTGTGATGTCTATCCATTGGTTTATTGCTGATGAAGGCATTTGATATCTGATGACGAACCCCATGTGGTGCCCTTGCTCCCCACTAATGGTGATGCTACTCATACATAGGATCGTACTGTTAAGACTCCCCATTCGTGACTGCTTGGGTTGGTTCATGAGGGTCTTGGACATGCCCCCTATGTGATGAAGATAAGGAGATGTAGTGCTAAGCAAGGAAATTTGATATACCTCTGCATTTCTGTTTGCCAGATGTGAATGGTATATATTGGGAAAGGTTAACTTAATCTGGAAGCCTGTATATTAATAATTCAATACTCTCTGCATTTTGTTGAAATTGCAACGGCATTCTTTTTCAAATAACCTTCATGTTGTTCACTAGTTCTAGCGTCTATTTTTGTAACATAATGTTACTTGACTCCTATTTGCTGACAGGTTAGCTGAAGCACTTGATATGCAGCCCCCTATCATGCCAGAGGATGGGCATACAACTAGGGTGACTACTGGAGCTGATATAACATCTACCTCTGGAAAAGAATCTTCTGTCTCTGAACCGATATGGGATGATGATGATACAAGGGCCTTTTATGAATCCTTGCCTGATCTGAGGTTCACCCAGTTGGTGCATTTCTGCTGTTTTCTGAGTTCAAGCTAATACGATGATCATATTTGAGTTTATGCATTTGGTTGAAATTCAGTTTTTTTTTTTGTGTTTTGAAGACAAACCTGCTGAAGTTGTCTCATCTTGTGTTCTGCCAGAGCATTTGTTCCTGCCATATTGTTGGGAGAAGCAGAATCAAAGATGAACGACCAATCATCAAAAACTCATGAGCAGCAAAATGTAAGGACGAGTAGTCTATTAGCACTATTTCTGGCCATGTTGATATCTCATGTTTATGCGGCGCATTTCATAAATTTATTGACTTGATGAAGTGTTTAATGATTTCTAACTTCTAACTACTTTCATCAATTACGACACCTTTGAAATCAATCTCTTTCTTCTCTGATGACTTACAAATAAGTTGTCTTCTATAAAGTTTGTTATTTCCAGCCTGCTGCATGATCCCATATGTGCCGGTTACATTTCCCTTTTATGACATTCAATGGAATACTTGATGAGATGGACCGTGAAGAAATCATAGTTTTTTTGGTTTGAAAGTGGGTGGTACCACTATTGTATTAAAAGAAAAAGGGGATATACAAGTATAGCCAAAATGAAACCTTAAAAAATCCCTATACAAAAGCCACACCAAGGAAGCGTAGATCACTCTATCCCCCCAACAAAACAAAAAGAGAAGAGTTGAGGGAATTCACAATACACAAGAGTTCAGCCCATTCCCTCACTCTATCACACACAAAAGGGACAACCGACTCCACAACTCTCGACTCTCTCCTAAAGATCCGGTTGTTGCTCTCCCCCCCAAATCGTCCATAGAGTGGCATGGAGAATCAGTCACCATACAGTCTTACCACCATGAAGGGCTCAACTCCTTCCCCAAAGCTCCATCAGGTGATGCACATCGCTGTGCCGGCGGAAACCACTAAGTCCTCTTAGCAAGCTCATCCCACACCCTATTTGAGTAGGTACAACTTACAAACATGTGATCCATGGTCTCGACGTCCACTCCGCACAAGCAACAAGTCGATTGGACGCCCGGGAGAAACCGACCCAGCCTATCCCGAGTAGGTAATCTCCCATGAGAGATCTTTCAGGTGAGAAGCTTCACCTTCAGCGGGTTCTTCTGTCCCTAGACTAGAGAGTAGAGGCTATGACGAACATCACCATATGATATAATAGCATAGGCGGAGCTGACCGAAAAGGTACCCTCCTTTCCCCACCTCCAAGATCAATCATCCTCTTTATCTGGACGAGGATGAAAGAGAAGGAGGTACTGGAGCTACTCAATCTCGTCGTCCTTGAGGTCCCTCCAGAAGGTTGGAGCCCAGGTACCACCAGAAAGACGGGGGGTCAAAGGCCCGGGCTACTGTCCCAAAGGGAGCATTAGACACAACAAAGAGGTTGGGAAAGGAGACCTCCAAGGTGAAGTCTCCACACGCTCTGTCCTTCTAGAGAAGGTAATGGTCACCTTTTCCTAGATGGACAAGAACGTCGGAGGAGTCGAAATTCCTGCAAGTCAAGATGTCACGCCAAAGAGGGAGAGGGAGGTCCTATGATGAGGAATAGGACCCAAGTTTAACACTCTCCTCCTGACATAGTATCTTTGTCGGATCACCTCCTGCGAGCTCCCTATGGTAGGATGTCCGAGTGACCTTCGAGCTCTTCTCGACACTCCACTAACTCGGAATGCACATGGTTGCGGCTGGGGTGGAGGTCGAGTAAGTGGGTAGTCGAGGTGAGTTGACCTTGAAAATCCCCCCCCCCAAAAAAAAAAAAAAAAAAAAAAATTGCCGGATCACTTGTGTCCACAACCCATCCTTCCTTGCCTCCAGCCTCCACGACCACTTACTTAAGAGGGCAAGATTGAAATCCGTCACATCTTTGATCCCTGACCCTCGTCACCCTCCTACTTCCTTACCCATAGCCACCCTTCCCCAAACAATATCATGCCATCTTCTGCATCTCTTCCCACTGCCATACCAAAGGAACCTCCCCCAAATAGACTTAATCTTCATGGCCACCGTCCTCGGGATCCGGAACATGAAGAGAAAGTAGATCGCAAGACTATCTAAAACAGATCTGCACAGGACAAGTCATCATTCCCTACCCCCAGCCTCCACAACCACTTACTTAAGAGGGCAAGATTAAAATCCGTCACATCTTTGATCCCTAACCCTCCTGCTTCCTTATCCATAGCCACCCTCTCCCAAGTAATATCATGCCACTTTTTACATCTCTTCCCACTGTCATGCTAGAAGAACTCCCCTGAAAAGACTTAATCTTCTTGGCCACTGTCCTCGGGATCTGGAACATGGAGAGAAAGTAGATCGGAAGACTATCTAAAACAGATATGCACAGGACAAGTCTGTCAGCATAGGACAACCTTGCCTTCCAACCTGCCAACCTGGACTCATGTCTCTGAACAATAGGAAGCCAATCAACACAGTGAATAGCACTCAGAAACAGCAAAAGCTCCAGGTATGAGATAGGGAATTCTCCTATCTTACACCCCAAAATGCAAGCCGCCTTCCGAAGAGGTCACTCCTCCATACTCAACCCCACCAACGAACTCTTGTTGAAATTGACTTTAAGGCCAGTCACCTCATCCAACAACTTTAGCAAAAGCCTAACTATGTAAAACTGTTGCTCTCCCTTAACCAGGAATATGATAGTGTCATCTGCATACTGCAAGTGAGAAATAGCGGGCCCCCCTCTATCAACCTGAAACCCCTGATCAGACTAGCTATCTCTGCTCTCTGCCAAACCTTGCTCAGGACATTAGCCACTAGCACAAAAAGGAGTGGCGACATAGGGTCCCCCTGGCAGACCCCTCCCATTGTAGAAGAAGGAAGATGACTTCCCATTCACAAGGATCACAAAGGAAGTTGAAGAAATGCAAGCTCTAATCCATCCGATCCATCTCTCCCGCAAACCCATCTTTTAACAGACATTGCCATGACTTGGAGGTCACGAGTTTGAATCAAGAAACAACCTCTCGATTTTTCAGGGTAAGGCTGCGTATATTGTCCCTCCCATGACCACGTGCTGGCGGGAACCTCGTGCACTGGGTACGCCCTTTTATAGGCCTTCTCAATATCCAGCTTCGGGACACCCCTTTCTTCTTCTGTATTTGGGCCACCAAGAAGTTATCCTGGACATCTCTACCCTTGATGAAGGCTTCTTGAAAGCTGCTGACCAGCTTGTTCATCAAGGTTTGCAATACTGGTACTGGAACCGGTACCGGTCAGGGCTGGTACCGATACCGGTACATACCGCTCGGTACCGGTATGGTACCGAGCGGATTCCCAATAACCCCATCGGTTTTGTTTTTGTTTTTAAAAGTGAATAACCCCTTCGAAAACCCCATTTCCCCGCCCACGGACCCATTCACAATCTATAACCGGATCGGCTTTCCGGATCGGGTTATTAAAAGTTTAAAAACCTCAGCTCCCAACCCCCGACACCCTGACCCCCTTTCCCTCCACAGTCGCCTCCCATCCGGTGCCCTCTACTCGGCGGACGACATCTCGACCAGCGACGATTGGCGGACGGCGGCCATCGGTGGACAGCGGCCATTGACGGTACTCCTCTCTCAACCTCTCTCTCTCCGTCTCTCTCTATTGATCTCGCTGTCTCTCTCTCTCTCTCTCTCTCTCTCTCTTTGCCCCTCTCTCTCAATCTCTCTCTCGACATATGTATCGGCCGGTACCGGTAGCAAAGGGGCTGAACCGAACTCTTCGGGTCCGGTACCAAGACATATCACCCGATACCGGTACGTACCGGGCGGTACTGCAAACCATGTTGTTCATCACACCTACCAACCTTCCTTCCAGCACATTTTTTTTAAAGTGGGTGGTACCACTATATGTATTAAATAAAAAAGAAGATGTACAAGTGTAGCCAAAAAACCTCCTAAAAGGATGCCCTGTACAAAAAATGACACCAAGGCGATGTGGCATGGTCTACCCTCCCAACAAAATAAAAAGAGGTTAGTTTAGGGAATTTACATTACATAGCAACTCTACCCATTCTCTCACTCTAGTACAAATGAAAGGAATAAGAGACTCCTCATACTTTAACCTCCCACCTGAAGATCCTGTAGTTTCTTTCACACCATAAAGACCAAAGAGTGGCATGCAGGATGAGCCACCAAATCACACGATCACCTGTGAGGGGCCAACTCCTATCCCGGGCCTCGATAAAGTGCTACATGTCAGTCTCCCGGTCGAGTACACATCGGGCTCTCGTAGCCACATCTTCCCACACTACTTGCAAGTAGGGGCAGCCTACAAACAATTGGTCCATGGTCTCGTCGTCCATGCCACACATGAAATAGGTCGTCTGATTATCCGGTAGGAAGCGAAGGAGCCTATCTCGGGTGGGAAGCCTTTCGTGGGAGATCTTCTAGATGAGAAGGTTCGCCTTCAACGGGCTCCTTGGTCTCCAGATGTGGGGAGTGAGGCTGTGTCGTACCCCGCCGTCAAAGATGATAGAGTAGGCAGAGCTGACAGAGAAGGTTCCCTCTCTATCCCACCTCCAACTCCACACATCCTCTTTGAGGGGGTGTAGGGCGAAGTCGAGGAGTGTGAGGAGGAGATCCTGGAACTGCTCCATCTCGGCACTCTTGAGGTCTCTCTTGAAGGTTGGCGCCCAAGTGCCCCTAGAGAGGTGGGGATCGAAAGCCCGATCAACCGACCCCCAGGGGTCAGCCGCGATGGCAAATAGATTAGGAAAGGAAGTTTCCAAAGTGAGGTTGCCGCACCATCTGTCTTTCCAAAAACGACAATGGTTGCCTTTCCCTAGACGGATCCATATGCCATAAGAGATGAAGTCTTTGTAAGAGAAGATGCTGCGCCAAATAGGGGACATCTGGGTTGGGATTAGAAAGTCCAAATCCCAAACTCTCCTCCTGCCGAATTATCTCTGCCTGATGAGTTGTACCCAAAGACCATCATCCCCTGTTCCCAGCCTCCATAACCACTTACTCAAGAGGGCCAAATTGAAGTCGCCCACATTCTTGATCCCAATACCCTCTTGTACCTTGGGAACAATCACCCGCCTCCACCTAATGTTGTGTCAACCCTTACACCTCCCTCCACTCCTATGCCAGAAGAACTTCCCTTAAATAGCTTTAATCTTTCTCATCATAGTCTTCGGGATGCGGAACACAAAGAGATAGTAGATGGATAAGTTGTCCAAGGCTGATCTGTAAAGGACTAATCTGCCCCATAGGATAGCAACTTCACCTTCCAGCCAGCCAGTCTCGCCTTCTACCTCTAGATAATAGGAAGCCAATCAGCACACCGAAGAGCCCCAAGGGTGAGAGGGAGACCCAAGTATGTGATAGGACCCTTATCTGACAACCCAGGATACAAGCCACCCTTTGAAGTGGCTTGGCCTGCATATTAACTCCAATAATCAAACTCTAGTTAAAGTTAACCTTCAAACCAGTAGTCTCGTCCAACAGCTCGAGCAAAATTCTCGCCACATACATCTGCCTTTCATCCTCTACAAGGAACAATATGATATCATCAACATACTGCAAATGGGTGACCGAGAGACCATCTCTCCCAGCTTGGAATCCCCTGATCAAACTTACATACTCAACTCTCTGCCATACCCTTACTAAGAACATTAACCACAATTACAAAGAGATTAGAAGACATAAGATCTCCCTGCCCGAGTCTCTTGCCACTGTGAAAAAACGAAGTAGGCTTCCTGTTAACAAGAACCACAAATGAAATAGAAGAGATGCAAGATCTGATCACAAGTATCTCCAAAACCCATCTTCCCCATGACATCAAACAGACAAGACCAGTTGACCCTATCATATGCCTTTTCAAAATCCAGCTTCAGGACCACACCTATCTTTCTTCGAGTCTTCATAGTATACAACCACTCATGAGCCACTAAAAAAATGTCCTGTATATGACGCCCCCTGATAAAGGCTCTCTGGAAGCAAGTGACCATCTTGTCCACAACTCTTTCCCATCCAGGGTTGGCAGTTTCGGCCGAAACCGATACGTTTCGGCCGAAACATATCGGTTTCGGACCGAACCGATACGATTTCGGACCTACTCACTATAGTAGGTTCGAAACTTAAAAAACTTTTTTATTCGTTTCGGGCGCAACCAGACGCGAAATCCCCTCTTAAGGGGAGTTCAGTTCTGTCCTCCCCTCAGATTCTTAGATTTGAGGGGTTTCAGTCTTACAGGGGAAAGAGTGTAGGTGGAGCTTCCAGGTGGAGGGGTTTGCTGCCGCCGCCGCCGTTTCTTGCTGTTTACAACGTGTAGCCGCAGCCGCCACCGTCTCTTGCTGTAGATTCCTCAAAGATCTTGTAAGTTTTTGTTATTTTTTTGTTGGTTTGATAGCCAAAATGTGCAGATTCATACTAAACATACCTAATTAAACAAAACCCCCAAATTTAAATCGCTAATTAGGTCCTAATTTCAAGATTTAACATATTTATTTAATATATGAAAATTAATATATTGAAGAGAACCTTACCTCAATGCCCAAATTAACATATGAATAAGAATATTTCCAACTTATGTTATATGCCATAGCAGATGTTGGCCCTGGCTTGAAGGCCCCGTCATGTCAAGACATATACGGACGTGGCCTTGAGGGAGAGGTTGAGGAGCTCCATTAGTGGGTTGAAAGTTTCAAACATATCTGGACGGAGAGAGGATGCACCATTATATGTGATGGCTGGACTGGTACCACGAAGAAATCTATGATCAACTTTCTAATTTATTGCATCGAAGGTACAATATTTGTGAAATCAGTTGATGCATCAAATTATGAAAAGAATGTAAATTATTTGTTTCATTTGATGGATAAGATGGTAGACCAAATTAGAGAGGACAGTGTTGTGCAAATAGTCACTGATAATGAAGCTAGTTATAAGGCTGCAGGGAAGAAGTTGATCCAAAAGCACATACATTTATATTGGCTCCCATGTGCAGCACATTGTCTGGATTTGATACTTGAAGACATTGGGAAGGAAAATAATGTGAAGAAGACAATTGAGAGGGCACAAACAATCACCCTGTATATTTATGGCCATCCTAGGATATTGAACATGTTTAGGGATCCGCATGCAACTGGGGGGTGAGATATCATCCGTGCAGGGCCAACCAGATTTGCTTCGAATTTCATTTCTTTGGAGTCTTTGCACATGTGTAAGAATGAGCTTAATTCTTTCTACTTTATCTTTATAGATATCATCCGTATTTGATTCGAATTTCATTTCTTTGGAGTCTTTGCATAGGTTTAAGAATGAGCTCAAAGTTTTCATATACCACAATGCCTTGCGGGAATACATAGACAAATCTAATATTGATGCTCAGATGGATTATTTGGATGTCTGCCACATCGTGGAAGACAACAAATTTTGGGCCAGGGTCTCATGGTACATGAAAGTAGACACACCCCTCGTGAAGGTCCTAATAATGGTCGATGGCGATGAGAAGAATGAGTCGCAGAGGATACAACTCCAGAAATTGATGTGGACGTATTATTTGATGATGACAATTCCTTACAGTCTTGAGTTGAGGTACGAGAGCAGGTTGATGAGTCCGTTTTTGATGTTGATGATAGAACATGGACAGAGGGCATATTAGATGAAGATGAGCCAAGGGATCCAGAATTCAGAAGACCAACAAAGAGGGCCAGAGAGACTCATGCGCACCATAGAGAGGACCAACTTTGTTTGTTCACGACACTGAGCAACAACCTAAGTTTGAGCCAGCTAGACACTCAGAATTAGATAATAGGCCAGTTACTCCTAGAATGGTCAAGTCACCTCCATCCTTAAGAAGAAGTACATCACTGCATGAGATAACTGAGAGGACTAGTGCTGCTGCTCGAGAGGACCCGACAATTGAGCAGTTGAAGCAAATTTATGTGAAGCACACGCTAAGGGAAAAATGACTCCTCTCAAAGATGAATGAAATTATCCACCAAAAGAGAAAAAAATAGAGCCAAAGGCTAGAAGGCGATTGGTTTCTTATGGTTCTGATGATGATGATGATGAGGACGATGATGATGATGAAGCACCAAGTGATGATCCCAGAGTAGCTGCAGGTGCTACCACTGGTGGTGGCACATATGCACCTACTTCCTCCTTCCACGCTAACACATGCAGAGGATACAGTCATAGTCAAGGAGGATATGATTCACAAAGTCAATATGGACATCCATCAGGTTATGGAGGTGGCCAACAGGAAGCAGGCATGTATGAGTGGGGTCATTAACTAGAATTTCAATTCTATCCAGTTCCACCCAGTAGCAGTTATAGGTCAGCAACCTCTTCTCATCCTCAAGGTTCTGCTTCTTATGCTGATTCTGGATTCAATCAAGCCAACAACCTTACATTTCAAGAGGGATCCAAAGAGGGATACAGGACTTGGCTACATCATTGTTTGGTTACAGTGAATATACAGAATACATGCAACCTTTTTATGGGTATCAACATCAGAAGCCAGACGATGAGGGAGAAGATTCTTCTAACTATTATCCATATTAGTGCATCATCATTTGGGTAAGGATCATTTAATTTCTGTAACATTTATTGTGTTTGTAATGTTTATTGTACTGCTTGAACTTACTTCATGCTTAATATATACTCAAGAATATTAGTTTAACATGTCCAATGTCTACTTCATGCTTATTGCACTTAATCCAATTTCCTTACACTCAAGTGCATGTCTAATGATTTTTTGATTTTTATCTGATTATTTATATATTTTTTGATTTTTTCTAGATTTGTTGGATTTATTTTATTTTTTTTGTTCCCATCTCCCTGCTAGCAACTTGGTAATGATCTTGTTAAGCACCATCAACAAACTAGTAGGCGTGAAGTCATAGAAGTCCTGAGCACCTTGTTTCTTGGGGATGAGAACGGTGAGGTTTTGTTAATTCCCCTCAAGTGTGCCCTCCCCTAATGAAATTCCTTAACTGTTGTTAGAAGATCAGATTTGATAACATTCCAACACTACTGAAAGAAGGCCAAAGGGAAACTATCCGGACATGAAGTTCTATCTACTACTGGTTGTCTTACCTCATCCTCAGTGAAGCTCTACGAGATGTCATCCCTCTCCTCCTAGGAAAGCCGTGGGAGCAGATCTTTTACAATCCTCGGTCTGAAGTGGTCCACCTCTAAAAACAGCCTAGAATAGTAGTCCCTCGCCAGACCCATGATTTGCTTGTCCGAAGAAATGGAGAGTTTACTCTTCCGAATGCAGGTAATAGTATTCACTCTTCTCCTCCTAGATGCTATGCGCTAAAAGTAAGCAATATTCTTGTCTTCTTCTTTGATCCATCTATCCCTCCTGATTTGCCATCTCTTACTAGATGTACAAGATAGCTCCGAAATCTCTCTCTCTCCAAAGGTCGCGAGAAACGAAGCCCCCGAGACCGAGATCTTCTCTCCCCCACCCTTGGGTTTCCTCCTTTCTCTCTCCCTGTCTCTCTCAACCTCGACCCCCTTGAGCTCTCTCTCTCTCCCCAATCTCTCTCTGTCTCTCCCTCTCCCTCGAACTCTCTCTGTCTCTCCCTCTGTGACACTCTCCCTTGAACTCTCTTACCCCCCCTCTCTCTCATCTCTCTTTCCCCTCGTTTCCCCCTTCTCTCTATCTGAGAGAGAGGGAGATAGAGAGGGGGGAAGATAGAGATACATGTACCATTTTTGATGATTTTTGATGTATTCTTCAATTTGTGATTCATGTACCACTTTATGTATATTTTTTTAGTGTAACTTTTGATGTATATTGACATTGGTGCATGTGAATGGATTTGCTATCATTATCATTATTCTTTATTTTGTAAATTTGTGTTGTCAATTAGAGAAACATGTTTGTGACATTGAGTGGTTAGTAGAAAAATTAACATTTTCTTAGAAATAGGCTATATATATGATTGTTTTTCGAAATCATCGAACCTGATCTCTCGAGATTTTTTCGAAATCTCTCCGAGATCTCTTCTCTTTCGCCTTTCCGAGATAGAACTGATATTCGAGACGGAAAGCTTTGCTATCCCTTGATCTCTACCTCTAATAAATCTTCTCCCTGGAGAGGATTTCATCGTACTGGCATCCCAGAGTGTCTCTCAACCTCCTGTCATGTGCATCCATAAGTGTTGCCTCCTCTAAGCTATCAAGCATGTCAATTTGCCGAAGGATTTTGTCCTTAGCTATCCATCTCGGGAGGGTTTTATCTGCCCCCCCAAGTCTTGAGAACATGAGCAGTATGCCTCAATTTGGAGACAAGAGTAGCCATAGCAGACGTGCCAATATCCTGTGTAGACCAAGCTCCCCTAACAATATTTGTGAAGTCTACCTCTCTGAACTAAAACTTCTCCAGTCTAAAAATGATCCTCCTGTCTTGCCGACAACTGGTCTTCAAGAGGATTTACTTGTGATCCGACACAGTTCTAGCCAAAGGAAGCACCTGAACATGTGGATAATGATTCTCTCAATCAACAAAAATCAGGAATATGTCCAACTTTGAACACGAAGTATCAGCTCGCATGTTGGACCAGGTAAAACGATCGTGTGCCATGCCAATATCCACCTGAGCTGCCACCTCAATGAAATCAGAAAAGTCCTCCATGTCCCCTGTGTGAACATTATCCCCCGACCTCTCCGATGGGGTTGCCACTGCATTGAAATCCCCTCCAACACACTACGGCCTACCTGAAGAAAGGTGTAGGCTAATCAAATCCTCCCATAAGAGCCACTTGTTTTCTCTCCTCTGTAGCCCATACACCCCGGTGAAGTCTCAAGAGAAGCCATCCTTCACCGAAGTGAAATGAAGGGGGATGACCCACTTGCTAATGTGTCTATCTATCCTCACCTCATCAACCTCATAAGGGTTCCATAGGATCATGATGCCCCTTGACCTTCCTTCTGTCAGAGAAACAACACCTTTGAATAGTTTAGCACTCCCTAATTCTCTCATAAGAAGCTCCCCATCCCTCTCAAATTTGGTTTCTTGAATACAAGGAATATCAATCTTGCATCTCCTCACCAACTCCTTAATCGCCCCCTCTAAACCTCTCACATTCCAGTAGACTATCCTTATGGAGACACAATGGTATCCCTCTCCTCCCCTTTCCCTTCCTCTCTCGTGCCTCTCTGCTGATCCCTATCCGCTTGCAAGATAGCTGCACACCATCTTTTATATATATTGGTACATGCCCCTCTCACATCTTTCTCAGCCCTTGCTTCGAAGGAGATACCCACTTGATCGGCCATCTCCCTCACCTATTCCTCCATCATTTTTTGGGCAGCCGCCATCGTATCCCTCACCTCCTCCCTGATCATGTGATACTTCTTCTGCTCTCCACCTTCAGTGATTAGGGTCATCAGCCTCCCTAGCAAAGTCGCCAGAGCAAATTCTTCATCCAAGAAGTCGTTGTCCTCAGAGTTCTGCGCCTGACATGGATGCCAGTTTTGGCCGAAACCGATACGTTTCGGCCGAAACGTATCGGTTTTGGACTTGGACGATCCGAAACCATACGCCCGAAACAAGACGAAATCGGACGCCGACTCTCCTCTTAAAAATATTATTTTATTATGTTTCGGGCTGAACCTGAAACCGAAATCGATATTGTTTCGGTTTCGGACTCGGCCGAAATCGAAACCGAAACTGCCATCCTTGGCACCTGAGACCTCTGGACAGGGTCTTTTGGGTCATCCCTGATGACCTGCGGCCGAAACGTATCGGTTTTGGACTTGGACGATCCGAAACCATACGCCCGAAACCAGACGAAATCGGACGCCAACTCTCTTAAAAATATTATTTTATTATGTTTCGGACTGAACCCGAAATCGAAATCGATACTGTTTTGGTTTCGGACCCGGCCGAAACCGAAACCGAAACTGTCATCCTTGGCACCTGAGACCCATGGACAGGGTCTTCTGGGTCATCCCTGATGACCTGCTCCGTTTCCGCAGCCTCCTGGAGTCCGCCATCCTCTGAAGACACTGCCATTAGGGACCCATTAGCTGTAGCAGAAGTGCGGCAGTTAGCAAAAGGGCATCGAGCAACATCGGCCTCCTATGGAACCCTTGTGTGCAGGGCCGATTTCAGAGAAGATAGGGTTTGATTGAGGAGACCAACTCCCCTATTCCCCTTTTCCTGCGAGACAACGACGACAACCTCTTTTCCTTTCCCGCCAACAACTACTGGTAGGCCCCCCTGCCCTCCCCTAGGAAGGCTAAGCAAGAGGGCTACCCTCCCACGCTTGACGAGAATGGCCGGCCTTCAACGGGGGGGGGGAGCAGATGACGAGCGGACGACAGACCACCGACAAACTGTGCTTCATGTGCAACTCATCCGGTGGGATCGGGCGAGGGAGATGGCCCAAAATGGGTCCCGACGACCCGTTATGAAACGCCTTGTCGGGTAAATCACGGGTCTCTACGCCCGACCCATCCGCCTGCTCCGCTATGGCACTCGACCCAACATCTGGTGTCGAGTCCCAATCGGCCTAGTTCGCATGAACCCGCCCCAACTGGGAGCTGCAGGATGGTCAATTCAAAATTGAATCGGCCGCCAAATGCCGCCCGGACCGTACAAAATGCCGTCCGGACCGTACATCGTCTTCCTCCCAACGTAGCTCTTGATGGCCTAACTGTGACGTTGGCTTCGCCGCCGCTTCCTCTAGCAACGACAACCTGATGACAACCGCGACTCCGTCGGGGACAAAGGAGATGACCGTCGGGATGTCCGAGGGGCTGGCCACCTACACCACGACGACCATTGCCTTTCGAGAACTCATGGGAAAGAATGCCAAGCTGTCGGCCTCCACCTGACTGAATCCCTTGGCCAGAAATGCCAAGCCTTCGTCATCGCAGAGGTGGAGCGAGACCCCCTCAAAAACAATACCACATCTTCTCACCGGCGGATTAGGGAAGGTGTCTATGGTCTCTGATCACCGTAAGAGTCGTACCAGAGCTCTTCCGACTGATAGGCAACCCACCACCACCATCCTGTCCACGATGTCCTCGCCCACCGCCAGAAAAGTGGAGGCAGTGACCCTGATGACCGTCCATCCGCCTCCAGATGCCTCCACCAAGTGCCTTTGGACCTCCTCTGCGACCACCTAGCCTTCAAGCATGGAAACACACAAGCACCTCTACAGCCAATCTCGCATGTCGTACAAGACCTTCGCCGAAAGTTCTCTAGCATCAGACCATCTCCTACTAGCTGGCCCCAACACCGGCGGGGAAGCCCTGAGAACATCCCGATACGAATGCTGCCCCCCATGACCGTCGGAGCCCCTCCGAATCGCGACCCCTGCTGTTGGTAGAAACACTTCATGTGACCTCGGCGGCCACAACCTCTCCCCGCCCCCCACCCCCCTCGACTGAGCTGAGCTCCGGTGAGCGACAGAGAAACATGGACCCCGAACCCTAAAAGCGCCTTTTTCCCAGAACCTCTCTCTCTAGATAAGGCTAGAGCTTCTCTAGAGAGAGAGAGAGTTACAGCTACATGCCCTTCCCGCCAGCACCTTAGCAATGATCTTATAAGACCCATTTAGTAGACTAATGGTTCTAAAATCCTGAAACTCAAGAACACTTGTTTTCTTAGGGATAAGCACTAGGAAGGTTTTATTGATACCCCTCGGGTGTGCCCTCCCCTTCTAGAACTCTCTCATATTAGCCGATAGGTCATGCTTGATGACTTCCCAACACTTCTGGAAGAATGCCAAGGGGAAGCCATCTAGACCCGGAGCTCTGTCACTTGCAAGGGCAAACACAACATGATGAATCTCCTCCTCTGAGAAAGGCTGGGGTATAGCAACCCTCTCCTCAGCGGAGAGGCAAGGAAGTAAATCATCTGCAATTTGTGGCCTGCACTGCTCGTCCTCTGTGAATGGCCTGGAGAAAAAGACTCTGGCATGTCTCCTGATCTGCTCCTCAGAAGAGAAAGAGAGGTTATCCACCGTAATGCAAGTGATGGTGTTGACCCCTCTTCCTCCATGAAGTGATGCACTGGAAATAGGCGGTGTTCCAGTCCCCTTCTTGAATCCATCTGTCTCTTGATCTCTGTCTCCAATAGATCTCCTCTTTAGAGAGGATCTCATTAAACTGTGTCCTTAGAGAGTCCCTGAGACTCCTATCCTCATCCATAAGACCTGTATCCTCTAGACGATACAGACCCTCGATCTGTTGAAGAATCCTGTCCTTTGCCACCCTCCCTGGGTGTTTTATTTGATCCCCAAGCCTTGAGCACTTGAGCAGTATGCTGCAACTTCTTAACAAAGGTAGCCATAGCATAGCAAAGGAAGATCCAACCTGTACATGCTAAGCGCGAGAGACGGTCTCCATAAAATCAACCTCTCTGAACTAGTACTTCTCAAGCCTGAAGCTGTGACACCTATCAAACACCCTATTGGTCTTCAGAAGGATCGGCTTATGGTCCAAAGTACCTTGTCAGAGGAAGCATGTGCACATCTGAGAAGTGATCCTCTCAATCAATCGACACTAGCAATCTATCCAACGTAGAACAAGAAGCATTTACTCGCAGGTTTGATCAAGTGAACCGCCTATGAGTCATGCCAACATCCACCAAAACAACCTCATAGATGAAAGTCTATGAAATCCTCCATCTCGCCTATGTAAAAACTGACCCCTGTCCTCTCCCAAGGAGCAACCACCGCATTGAAGTCCCAACCTACAAGGGCTGCCCAGAGGAAAGGTGGTGGCAAAGCAAATCATCCCAAAGAAGTTGCTTCTCCTCCCTAGATTGAGGGCCATACACTCCGCTGAAGTCCTAGGAGAAGTCATCTCTCATCTTTCTGAAATGTAAAGTGATGGCCCACCTACATATTTTTCTGTTTAGCTCCACCTCCTCCACTTCAAAGGGGTTCCATAAAATCAAAATCCCCCTCCCCCGACCTGCCTACCGCCGGAGAAGCTACTTCCATAGTCAACCTACCACCTCCAGTTCTCTCACTAGAGCAACACCATCATCCCCATACTTGGTCTTTTGGATGCAGAGAACATCAATTTTACACCTCACCCTCTTCTTCTCCTCCCCCCTAGCCCTCTCACATTCCATGAAACGATTCTCATTAAAAACCTGTGGTATCCCTCTCCCCACCCCGGCTCCTTCCACCTCCGTCTTCACCTGGACTCTAATACTTGCTCCCTATCTCTAATTTTGGAGAAGGTCCCACTCACATCTTTCTCTGTAACCGCGTACGAGATGCCCACCGTATTCGCCACCTTCCTCACCTGTTCCCCTCCCATCTTCTTCACTCTCCCCAACATCTACCGCACTTCCTCCATGCTCTAGGTACCCTTATCTCGCATCCCCTCCCTAGCAGGAATCAACCTTGCTTTCCCTCCGATTTTCTTAGCCACCAACTGCATCTCCAACCCCCTGTGAGGCCCACCAAACATCCAAGTGAGTGGGGCTTGGTAGGGCACCAGCGAAAGAGAGAGCTCCCCCCCCCCGACTCTTTCGCAAACATCCCAAGTGAGCCCTCTTAAGCCTCCTTGACATTTCCCTCTGAGTCCGCTACAGATTGCTGCGACAGGACCTGCAGGGGGGGACCAACCAGCACACTCAGGCAAGTTGTAGGGGGAGACCAACCAACACACTCAGGCGAGCTCCTGAGTGTAGGTGGGCGAATGGAGAGGTGCACGAGAGGGAGGATGACCTTGGTAGTAGCTCCTGGGTCACCTTGGGTATGGCTAGAGGGGAGCCCCGTCCAGAAAGTCTGGACAAAGATTTCATCGGAGATCGGTCCGGCTTTGCAAGACAGAGGGAGGGCTGCCCGACTTCCACTTGGTCCCCCTGGGCCATCACCGGAGAAAACGGACCTCGTGGAGACCTGTTGAGGTAGAGGGAGGCCGGCAATACCACCCCGGAGCCACTTGAAGCTGGGGAGGAGGGAGACAACATCGCCTGCTTGCCCTTGATCACCGGCAATACATCCCGGAGGGCGCCGACCGGGTGCTCGTCGGTGGCCACTGCCCCAGACCTACTGGGCCATGCGCTAGCACCTGCCACACCTCTCTGTTGCAATGGGGCCTGCATAGTGAGCAAACTGGGTATGAGATCTGGGCGGAGAAGAGGAATAGGAGCGGGCCTTTAGGACCCGCTAAAGCGACTGCGCACGGATCTGGGTAAGTCCCGGGTCACCGCACTTGAGTCCGGACCAAAATCGAATTGGCCCCCGACACGCGAACCGCAAGTAGCATCCGATCCGACCGACCTGACCACGCCCTTACCTCTATTCAAATTTGGATCAGGTCCAAGATCCCTCCACGTACCCCCAACGGGCGGTCTTCTCCTACCTTATGATGAATAGGAGGACGCCTTAGCTGCTCCACCCACTGCTGCAACCCAGGGATCTGCTTCGGTACGAGCTCCACCTGCACGACAAAGTCATCGAAGCTTATTGCGAAACAGATCACTGGAGGGACTGAACGTGGGCTAGAAACCCACAAAAGGGCCTCCACCGCACTGACATCACCCACTAGGAAGATTCAGAGGCTGCCGGCCTCCACCCTCCCGAAGCTGCCGAAAATCTGGCCCAACGCCTCCTTGCACAAGAAAAGGGGAAGGCCAAGAAGCCTAACCTTCAGCCTAAGGGCTGGGGTTGGGATAAGTCCTCTTCCTGCAGCCCCACTGGCACAGGTGAAGGATCTTCCCCACCCCCCCCGCCATCAACACCCCCTCCTGCGCAACACCTTCTGCGACCTTCAGGGATGGCCAAACGGCAAGGAAGCCATCTCTGAACACCGAGCAGACCTCCCATACCTACACACCCGCCTTCTGCATTGAGCAGAGCCTTCACTCCTTCCGCATCCACGTAATCTTCTAAGGGCGTGACTAGTAGACATCGGCGAAGCTAATCCATCCTCACTCCGACCAAGTCTTCAAAGACATTCCCCAAGTCCAGACAAACAATCTGCGCCTTAGAAGGGAGAGCACTGCCACGAACGACCTCCGCATAGGAGCCACTGCGGGGAAAGGTTTGAGAGGAGCCGTCGACCATTGGAGCCTGGAAACCCCCAGCCTTCAGGCAAAAACGACGACTGTGACCCTCTTCCCACACGTGAAATAGGCCCAACGAAGAGAGAGCGCGGAGGAGGCTGGCGCTACCCCCTCCACTGCAGAAGGTCCTCGGAGGGACCTCTGGCTGCCGCGTAGGAGACTCCACCCCAACAAACACTAGAGTTTGTGACTGTAATGAAAAATAAATCCTTTTTCATGAAATTGTGTCCTCAGAGAGTCCTTGAGACTCTTATCCTCATCCCTGCACAGGACAAGTTTGCCACCATAGGATCACAACCTTTCTTCCTTTTTTGGGGAGTCCACTCATCAAAATATGGCAACTGAAAAGTAGAGGAAATACGTTCTATGAGGTAGGTGTTATACTCATTCATTCTATTAGTGTGTAGATATGAGCCCACGATGCCTTTATTTGGCCATTTCACAATTTATCCTCATGAGATAGATCGTGAGATACTTGAAAAATCTAGCGAGAGAAGAGCAGTTTTTATATATTGTGCAATTGAACATATCACGTCCGTGATGTTCCTTTCTAAACTGCATATATTGTGATGTCGTGGCACTGTGAACCAAGGGGTTTGCCTACCCTATAATTGGTTTTATAAGACTATTTTTTCAAAGTTTTCTTAATCAAGTATTTTGCTCTATGGCTCTCTGTCTCCTAGAGTGAGAAGTTTTGAGAATCACGGGCATGGCCCAGTGGAGTGGGCACTCATCGGAGCACGTCCACGCGAAGGGAACGGCCGACCAAGTGCCGACTTGCTTTGGTTGTGGGAGAAGGGGGCATATGTGGAGGTCCTGTAGGGTGGGGACTCCCTCGCCAGTTGGGTCCTCGGGGGAGGTTCGAACAGAGCAAGACGTTCGCGGCGGTGGTTAAGGGGGACGAACGATCGGGGCTTTTGGCGTTGGGGAGCAAACAGTCCGTAGATGTAGGGGAGTTTTCGAAGGACCTTTTGCTCAATCGGGACAGTCGTGGAAGGCTCCATTGGACCGGAGGAGGTAACACGCAGGCTCGAGGAACTCGCATGGGCTGTTGGGAGACCACAAGGTTGACGACGTCCATCTTTCTGGTGGTCGGGCAAGAGGAACAACTAGTGTCGGTGGTGGCAGAGTCGGGTGTCATAGTGGCGAGAGGAGCCCTCCTCCGCCTCCAGTGATGGTCGAAGACTAGGGGCACCTTTCCTTGCCCCTAGCCAAGGAGATTTCGCGTCATCATAGAGCGAGTCCCTCCGCTGTTATGCGATGAAGAAGGGGCCTCATTCATTGTCCAGAGCTTTGGGAGTGTGGTTAGGGGGGCTCTGGGGTTCTCTCCGATGGGTTCCAAGATGTCTGTTAGTGTAGTGGTACATGTGTCTAGCCCGACGACGATTCCAGCCGTCGTCACCGTTCAGCTAGAGGGGGATTCATTTTCCCTCATGCTCTAGGTTAAGGAGGAGCTGTTGGATAAGCCGTCGCCGACAGGACTAGGGTTTCGCAGGGAATAGACGAAGGTTAGGGACGATGGAATGGCGAGATTTCAAAACTTGAACGGCGCTATTGGGCTGCTTTTCCCGGCTTGGGCCGAGCCTACTCGCACGAGACCGGGCTCCAAAAAAGGGCCTGGCGGACGCCATGGTTGTGGACCGGGTGGTTCGAGCCCATTCCATGTTCCGAGTCTTCGTTCCGGGTCGCCTAGTAGGACCCAGAACTTACCCGACTTCGACAAGACCTGCCTTGTCGGTTTGTCCTTGCCTGATAGGGGGCTTCTTTCCCACCCGATACTCCTAGCGGTGCAGGGGCTTCTCGTGCTCAAGTCAAGCTGACCTAAGCGTGCAATGGAGGCATCGACAGCCTCTTCGCCGGCATGGAGGGGGATTCTCTGCCGCTGCAGGTGTCAACCCTAGCCCTGCCGTGGTGGGGAGTGGACGCGACGCTTGGAGGCCGCCCTCAGCGACAAACAGCGTCGGAACTGCAGTAGTCCGCTGTCGTAGGCACAGTGCAGCCACAGGGGGCAACAAGTCACCGGGAGAGCCGGCCAAGTCACTCGCCGGGAGGAGGTGTAGGATGCTGGAGTGGGACAGAGGGTCTTGACCCTTTGCCGGACATGATGCTTCACCGTGAGCTTTCCCCAGTGCTGTCCGCCTTGGACCTGGGGGTGATTGAAGTAGACGGGTTGCCTACATCAAATGCAGATGCAGACGTTGAGGACCATTTTCTTCCGGAGACTGAGGCGGGACTGCTGTTGGGGCCGTCCGAAGATGAGGCCGAGCACCTTGCTACTCCTACTTCTGGGGCTGATTACTTTGAGGAGGAGGTCGAGGACTGTGGTGTTCTCGGCAAGGAGGGAAAGGAATTGCTGGGGTTGGTGGAGAGGTTGACAGAGGATCATATGAGGGGGATGGCAGACAAGTTGGGGTCTCCTATGAGGGGGTGGAGAAGGGTATCAGGGGATCTCTCTTCCTTATCTAGAAGAGGTGGCTGGCGGCTTTGGCTAGGGAGGCGAAAAAAGAAAAGTCTCAAAAAAGGGCGAGCAAGGAGTGAGAGGGGATGGGAGAGGAAGAGGAGGGGGAGAAGGAGAGGGGCACACTTCGCAATTCCCAAGAGTATTATCTCATATAATGTGAGGGGGTGGGGGGGGAGAAGAGGAGGATGGTGAAGGAAATGGTGAGGAGATGTATGGTCGACATCCTTTGTCTGTAGGAGACTAAGAGTGAGGGGAATAGGGAAGAGCTGATGAGAGAGATTGGGACTGGTAGGCTCTCCAAGGAGGTTGCATCCCCTGCGGTGGGAAGGGCAAGTGGTATGGTGTTATGAAACCACTTTGAGGTGGAGGAGGACGGACAAGTTGGTCGTTGAGCTATCTCTCTTCACTTCTGCTGCTTGAGGTACAAATTCTTTTGGGTTTTTTCAGGGATCTATGGACCCCAAACTAGGGAGGGGAAGAAAGGTCTATGGTAGGAGTTGCTGGAGTATCACCTTACCTCGGCCTAACCTTGGTGTGTGGGTGGTGACTTCAATGCGGTGATGGTGGCTTCAGAGAGGACGGGAGACCATCCCCATACGGGGGAAATAGAGGACTTCTGTGACTTCATTTAGCAGGTTGCCCTCATAGACATCGGATTGGTGAATGGTCAAGTCACCAATCCGATATGAGGGCATCCTTGTCGTGTTCCAGGCTGAATAGGTTCTTCATGTCCGTGGATTGGGAGGATCACTTCCCTTAGGTGCAAGTTTCTTATTTGGCCAGGCCGTCCTCAGATCATAAACCTATCCTCTTGAAGACTAGTCGTCGTCGAGAGAGGAGATAAACTTTCAGATTTGAGAGTTTCTAGCTCAGGGAGGAGGATTTCTTGGATGCAGTTAGGTATGGTTTGTCATATCGGATCTCGACTTCGTCTCGAGGGGGTTGGAGAGGAGATTTCGAAGATATCTACAAAAAATCTCGGGAGATCGGGTTCAGTGATTTCTGATATGTATAGCTTATTTCTAAAAGAAATCTTAATTTTTTATATGAGCCACTCAATTTCACAAACATGTTTTTGTAATTGACGATTCAATATTACCAAATAAAGAGTAATGATAACAATAACAAATTCATTCACATGCACTAATGTTAATATACATCAAAAGTTACACAAAAAAGAGACATAAAATAGTACATGAATCACAAATGGAAGAATATATAAAAAATTATCAATAATAACAAAAAGAGCGGTGTGCCTCAATCTCTCCACTCTCATATTGTCTAAAAGTAAGAACTCTGAATATAAGCACAATATTGCTCCCATGTCATCCTTTGTTCGTACATCTGCATATACTCCCTCACATATCTATCATAATCCTGAATAGAAACGTGAACCAACACACTAATGCGTGGATAGAGGGGATAAGAATATGTCACTATAGATATAGGTACAACAACTGGGACAAGATATGGATATGCATATGGAGTAGTGTATGATCTATATCCATATGACGAACTTGATGACTCATGTGCTGGATGCCCATATCCATAGACATTAGATGAACTTGATGAATCTTGGTGTTGGTGACCTCCATATTGTTGTCCAGATGAGAGATACATAGAAGTGAAAGTATGGGAAAGATCTTGTTCTTCATCATCCTATAATTTATGCTGTCTTGATGTGTCTTGATCATTCTTTCTACGTTGATAACTTCGATATCCTCCATATGCCGACTGAGATCCATGATCATCATCTTGAGTAGCATGAGTGAAATGACCTTCTCCCGTGAATGGACTCATGTGACCAACACCTTCATCTCCACCTATCCCACCTCCATCACCACCTAACTCACCTCCATTACCATCATCTCCTCTTATCACTTTTATCATCATCAAGATGAGAGATATCCATGTCTGAAGGAGGATCAGTGTCGTGGTGATGAGCTGTCTCTGAAGATGCATCAACAATTTGGTGTGTCACAACATTTACATCAATTCCTGCCTCTTGTGCAGCACTACATATTTCTTCACATGGCTGGCCATCTTCTTCCAAAGTGTTGGAAGCAATCCATTTTGCATATGGGTTCTCCCGATCATCCAGTTCCTTCGCATCCAACTGGGTGAAATAGTCAAGTGGATCATCCTCAGGATCACCTCCACGTCCATATACTCATCCTCCATTCTTTTTACCTTCAGCTTCATATTATAATGACAATAGACGAGTTTCTTCAACTTTATATACGATAACCTATTTCTAGGCTTCGTATGTATCAAGGCAAATGTTTTCCAATTCCTTTCACAAGGTGAGGCTGATGCTGTTTGTGATAAAATCCGAACTATAAGTTGCCTAAGTGTGGGAGCATCTGTTCCATACATCTTCCACCACTCATCTGAAAATCAATTAGTCTAGTTAAAAATAATTTCAATAAATCCCAAAACATCACACTTTCAAAAAAAATAAAACCCATCAAATCCATCACCATGAACCTGGCCACGTGCTTTCCCTACTTGCTATAGCAGTCTTAGTCTCGAAAGAGGCTAGTACATCTCTAAACTTGACAATCTATGAAGATAAATATAGAAACATCTCAGTGTTAAAAAATATGATCTTAATGTAAATAAAATTAAAATTACCTCATTGTCAAATTGTGCTCTCCCTTTAGATTTAGGAAGCAATTTCTCCAATATTTCATGCACGGTCTTGATCAATGCCTGATCATCTCCCAATTTTTGCTTATATTGATACTTGAGGTTAAGAAAATATGATGATCATATAAAATCATCAAGGAAAGAATTCATTATATCTTTTAATAAAAAATAATAAATTGAAAGATAAGAACTATTAAAATTTAAAGTTTGAGTATTTACCAGCCTTGTAGATAGGTGCATCTATAGATTTGGGCCATCTCTCATCAATAATCTTATGTACCCAAGTCTAATTTCTTGGAGAAGATATCTTGATGCCTTCCTTCATAATGATCATAGAATGGTATACTAAACACATACTTGGATATCTCTCAATATCCATAACTCTCAAAACTTGATACATTGGTTCCATAATTTTTATTACATCTCTTGCATAATCCCAAAACATAGGAGTGCATATAATTTGTTCCACATTTTTTCCAACTGGGCTGGTGCTAACATGGTTGACAGTATCGGCCGAAACCGATACGTTTCGGCCGAAACGTATCGGTTTCGGATCGGTACCGAAACGTATCGGTTTCGGCCGGTACCGATCCGAAACCGGACCCTAACACTGTAGCAGGTCCGAAACCTACTAAATAATAGTTTTTAATGGTTTCAGACGAAACCATTAAAGGTTTCGGTCCGAAACCGTCCAGTTTTGGCCGAAACCAGAGAGAATTACTATTTTTTTTAATTTTTTGAATGGTTTCAACCGGTTTCGGCCGAAACCGAAATCGATACCGAAACCGGTACGTATCAGTTTCGGTACCGGCCGAAACCGATAATGCCATCCTTAGGTGCTATCATGGGAATATGACCATTCTGATCCAAGGAAAAAACTCCGCATGCTATCTTTCTCCCTCACCAGACTTTGAAGGGCAAGATAATTTGTTGTAACTTGACTAGCTCCAGGTTGAATTATATCCCGACCACAAGTTTTTCGCTCTCAATCTATAACCTAATCATGATTATATATAAATCTTGTGACAATTCTGCCCATCTCCACAACCTTTTTCACCATGTTGTGCTTTGCCATAGCTTCAAACATCAAATCAATACAATGTACAGTGCATGGGGTCTAAAAAAGAGGGTACTTTTTAGATAACAGTTTACGTGCTTTCTTATAGCTGTTAGCATTATCTGTAACAATCTGTACAACTCTTCCCTTTCCAATTTCTATAATCTTGTCCTCCATCAACTTCAATATGTATTCATGATTTTTTTCCTTTCCTGTGGCATCAACATGGTCTAGAAAAATAACACGACCTGCACTGTACACCATGAAATTAATTATGAACATTCTTGTAGGTCCTGTCCACCCATCACATAAAAGAGAGCACCCATGTGCATCTCAATGTGATTCCAACTTCTTAATTTCAGCTTCCATTTCAAGAACCAATTCATCGAGATATTTTCCTAAGATTTTATTAAGGGTGGGTGAAAGTACTCTATGACCAAGTTGTTGATCTTCAGTTATCATATTCTTGAAATGATGGTCCCTGCAATATTGGTTGGAATGTGATTATAAATAAAAAATTTTGATACCACTTTCCAAGTGACTCTTTAAATTTTCCCTTACTCAACATTGATTGTATTCTTTGTTGTTTGGCATCATCATATTTGTATTTTCTAGACTCTATTCGTGGCTCAACCCTCATATTTGAACTACGGTGCATAAAATCAGTTATGCCTCGTTTGACTTTCTTATCAATTCCACTAGTATCAGCTCTAGGCTCTGGAACTTCTTCACAATCATCAGACTTGCCATCATCATCATCTCTTCTCATTTGACGCAACTCTTCCATAATTTGTTCTCTATTTGCTGTTTGTTTCATAGCTTTCTTGTCC
This sequence comes from Amorphophallus konjac, assembly GCA_022559845.1. Taxonomy (NCBI): domain Eukaryota; kingdom Viridiplantae; phylum Streptophyta; class Magnoliopsida; order Alismatales; family Araceae; genus Amorphophallus; species Amorphophallus konjac. Next base: position 578,561,001 of record CM040121.1, on the reverse strand, counting down.
CTATGTTCTTTAGCTTCTTTTAATTGTTTCCGGACTTCAGGTGGACAACTCGGACACTTAGTTACATCTTGTTTTTTTTCTCTAATAAAATGATTTTTTAATCTTGTAACATCACCTGCCTTCATTACATTCCCACAAAGATTACATTTCGACGCCCTTCTTATAGCCTTCCCATATTGCCAACCTATGTCTTCAGAAGATATGCTTATGATAGAAAAGAAATATAAACAATAGATAATATTAAAAAAACAAACACCACAATGTCTCAACTATATCATATACCACAAGTAACAATAATATGAACAAAATAAATATTATAAACTATTAAAAAATAGTGCAACAGATCTAAAATTATACTTTCTGAAATTTAAACAATTCTTCAAAGATTCGCTATTTTCCCAAGACTGTTACCGTCTTGATCAGCAATTTCGACGAATTAAACTAAGACAACTGACACGAAAAATTAGCATGAAAAAGTCAAATAACTCAAATCAAGACAACCCCCCTCTATCCCTTCTCTCCCTCTTCTCTCTCTCTCTCTCTCTCAGTCTCTCTCTATCTCCCATGTCTCCGTCTCTATCTCCCCCCCCTCTCTCTCTCTCAGTCTCCCCCTTCTTTGTCTCCCTCTATCTCATATAGATAAGGGGGAGACAGAGGGGCGGGAGAGAGAGACAGACACAGAGAGAGGGTGGGAGACATAGATTGAGAGAGAGAGAGAGAGAGAGAGAATGTGGGAGTCGGAGAGAGAGAGGGTGGGAGACAAAGAGATTGAGAGAGAGGGTGAGAGACAGAGAAAGGAAGTGTGAGAGTAGGAAGCAAAGAGAGAGAGAGAGGGTGGGAGACAGAGAGAGAGGGCGGGAGGAGAGACCGGGGGGAGTGGCAGATAGAGAGGGACAGAGAAAGAGAGGGTGGGAGACAGAGAGAGCGCGGGAGGAGATATCGGGGGGGAAGGAAGATAGAGAGAGACGGAGAGAGAGAGAGAGGGTGGGAAATAGAGAGAGCCGGAGGAGACTCGGGAGAGTGATCCGAGGGGAGAAAGAGAGAGAGAGAGGATGCGATCTCCCTCCCTCCTTCCCTCCCTTTCTTTCTTTCTCTCTCTCTCTCTCTCTCTCTCACACACACACACACACACACACACACACACACACACACACACACACACACACACACACACACACGGAGAGAGAAGGAGACAGATGGGGAAGGAGGAAGATGAGGGTGGGGGGGGGGAGAGATGCATACCGGAGAGAGGGGGAGACACCCAATGCCTGATCGCCCGTCCACTCGGAGATCTAACACTGGCGAACTCGGTCGTACACCTCTCACGGGCGATTGAGTCAATCAGCCGGCGAGGAGAGCCACCTAGGGCGGTTCCGACGAGCTTGTGCAAGAAGACGTAGTGAGAGTGTCGGGGTGAGAGAGAGAGGGCTTGACTGGGGGGCGAGGGGTTTTGAAGGTTGCAAGTCTTGCAGCGGTTTTGGGGGGGGGGGTTTAATGTCGGTTCACCCTATCGAGACCGCCTGGCCCAGACGCGCTGAGAAACGGGGAATCGGCCTTTCTATTTCTCGCGGACGCGGCGAGACAGAGATCTCGCGAGATGGCATTCCATGTAGTCAGGGAGATGTGGGTTGCACGCAGGTTGTGTGGTTCTCTTATGGCAACTTTGGTTGGTAAGCTGTACTAGTTGGGCCAGGTGCTCAGAAGATGGGGGTGCTGGCAAGCGCCTTTCCAATAGACAGGCAAATGATAGGATCCTTAAGCAGATATAGGCACTGGATTGTTTGGAGGAGTCATGTTTGCTGGACGATGAGGATAGGTTGAGTAGAGAGACCCTGAGAGTTGAGTATGATGAAATCCTCATAAGGGAAGAAATATATTGGAAGCAGAGATCTAGGGAGAAATGACTTAAGGAAGGAGACATGAATACATTTTACTTCCATAGTATTGTTTCAGGTAGAAGGAGGACGAATTATATTGCTTCCATTAGGGTTGGAGCAGAGACTATTACTAAGGAGGAAGATATTAGAATACTTGTCATGGAGTTCTATGCTAGGCTATTCACATAGGAGTAGACGCACAGACCTCTCTTTGCAGATGACTTGCTCCCTCGTCTCTCTACAACGGATAGTGAGGCTCTGGCGGGCCCAATTCTTGAAGAGGAGATTAGACATATAATTTTCTTTCTTGCAGGTGACAAAGCCCTTGGGCCAGATAGTTTTCCCATGATCTTCTTTCAGCATTGTTGGGACATTATCGAGGAGGAATTCATCGGTGCAGTTAGGGAATTCCAAGAGGGCATGGCCCATTTGAGGGGTATTAACAAAACCCTCATAGTTTTGATCCCTAAAAAGAAGGGTGCTCAGGAGTGGGTTGATTTTAGACCCATTAGCTTGCTGAATAGCACTTACAAAATCATCACGAAGGTGCTGGCCAGTAGATTAGAGAAGGTGATTGATGGCTCAATTAGTGGATGTCAGGGGGCTTTTATCAGGGGAAGACACATCCAGGATAACTTTCTTGTTGTTTATGAATGTTTTGGACTTTGAGAAGGCGTATGATAGAGTAAACTTGAATTGTCTCCTTCAGGTGCTAGCTAAGATGGGTTTTCACGAGAGATGGATTTCCTGAATACGAGAGTGTATTTTTTCTGCTTCTTTCGCAGTGTTCATTAATGGGCAGCCCTCTGCTTACTTCCCTAATGGGAGAGGGCTTCAACAAGGGGATCCTTTATCTCTATTCTTGTTTGTTCTGGTTGCTCAGATTTTAAGTAGGCTATAAACGAGAGCAGAGGCTGCAGGTGTGATTCGAAAGTTCTAGGCCGGCCATTCCAGTAGTAGCATCACCCATCTACGGTATGTTGATGACACAATCCTTTCCCTAGCAGACGAGGAGTAGTAGTTGGTTGATTCTAGATTGATGTTAGAGATGGTACAAGATATAAGTGGGTTGAAGGTGAACTATGGCAAGAGCCATATCACGGGGATCAACATAGAGGAGCCAGCTCTTTGGCGGGCAAGTTTCACCTTTGGGTATCAGATTAGGGAGTTTCTTTTCTCTTATCTGAGTCTCCCTTTGTCTCTAGGGTCACTCCATTGTAGGATTGGCAGGTGGTGGTGTAGAGATATGAGTCCAAACTCGCATGGTAGAAGGCTAGGCTCCTCTCATATGGAGGGTGTTTGGTACTTTGCAGATCTGTGCTTAACAGCTTGCCCATCTACTTCCTCTTTATTTTTAGAATCCCAAAGGCGGTGGCCAAGAAATTAGAGTATATTTAGACTAGATTCTTTTGGCACGTCAGTAGGAGCAATGGTAGGGGCTGGCATGATATTTCATAGGGCAGAGTTTGCAAGAACAAGGAGGCAGGAGGAGTGGGTACCAAGAACATTAGAGATTTCAACTTGACCTTATTATGTAAGTGGCTAGGGCAGAAGATGGAGGGCTATGGACACAATTGATCAAACAGAGGTATTATAGTTTGCCCAGAGTGGGATTTGATCCTGTCTCATGTGTACAATGTCTCCCCCATTTGGAGAGACAGTCTTCAGTGTGTCGACTTCATCAGAGCCAGTGTTCGGGTTAGCCTGGTGTTGAAGCCAAAAATTTTGATTAAAAAAGAGAGAAAAAAAGGACACAAAAAGGAGGTCGTCCACCCCCTCTTCCATATGGAGAGTTTGGACGGGTTAAACCCCCGCATTTGGGGGGTTTGGTCCGGATAAACTCCCCATTGGGGGGGGGGGGGTTGGACCGGATAAACCCCTCACTTGGGGGGTTTGGTCCAGATAACCCCCCCTCCATTGGGGAGTTGGATCGGGTAAACTCCCCCATTTGGGGAGTTTGGATCGGATAAACCCCCTACCTTGGGGTTTTGGACCGAATAAAACCCCAAGGTGGGGAGTTAGGACCTGATAAACCCCTCACCTTGGAGTTTGGACCAGTTAAACCCTTTAATGGGATATTTGGTCCAGTTAAAACCCTCTAATGGGGTATTTGGACCGGTTAAAACCCTCTAATGGGGTATTTGGACCGGTTAAAACCCTAAGTAGGGTACTTCGCTCATTCTTGTAGTTTGGTCTGGATAAAGCCCTTGATTGGCCACTTTGGACCGATTAAAGCCTTGGATGGGCACCTTTGGACTGGTTAAACTTGGTAACCGCTCCTGGGCTCTATAAATACCCCAGTGGGACCCCCAGGCGAAGGACACATAATGCAAGAGAGGAGAGATGGCTGAGGATTCTTGTGCTTGTGCTTCTGAAGGCCCATTCCTTGGGTTTGTGCTCGTGCTTGTGTTGTGATGCACTTGTGCTGTGTTCCTAGTGAGGGTATGTCATAAAAATCCCCTCTTTTGGCCTGTGTACAACACAATCTTCATGTGATTCATGTATTTCTCTGGGGAAAATGATATGATCGCCCCCCCCCCCCCCCCCCACTTCTAAGTTTTGCAAAAAGGCCCTTATGAGCCTTGCAATTGTGTAAAAGTCTGGGATGCATCTGGGAAATGTGTATAAGTCTTGATCATCTACGAAAAGGGTCTTGTATAGTCCGAGACTTTGTTGAGAAAGTGGTTGAATCCCTCAAAATGAGATTTTGGACTGGTTAAAGCCCTAGAATGGGCACTTTGGTCCGAATAAAATTCTGGGTTGGGGACTTTGTCCCGGTTAAACCCATAAAACCTTCAAACTGGGACTTTGGACCGGTTAAAGCCCTAGAATGGGCACTTTGGTCCGGATAAAACCCTAGGTTGGGGACTTTGCCCTGGTTAAACCATAAAATCCTCAAAGTGATACCTTGGACCGGTTAAAGTCCTAGAATGGGCACTTTGGATTGGTTAAAATCCTAAACATGGTATTTTGAACCGGTTAAACCCCTTAACGGGGCATTTGGTCCGATTAAGACCTCAATTGGGTACTTTGCTCCGGATAAATCCCTTATTCTTAGAGTTTGGTCTGGATAAAACATTGGGTTGACTTTTTTACAAAAAAAGGTCTGCATAGATGCCCTTGTGGTTATGTCCCTTGTGCCACTCCTTGGAGAGAGATTATAAGAAATTTTTCTCCCCGCAAGGGGCACTGCCCTTTGACCCCTGCGGCCTGACCGGGTAGGTTGATCCCCGGCGTTGCGCTGACGGACGCATGAAGCTGGACCACAATCCATGAGAACTCAAGAAAGAGAAACAATCTCCTGAGAGTCTTTGGCCAGCGCGCCTCCACCAAGGAGGCACTTGTCTCATGCTAAGATTACATGAAAACCCCTGTCCAGTGTAGATGTTATAAAAATATCTCTGGTCTATACAAACTACACAAATACCCCTGAATTTTTTTAGGAGTTACAAGCCACCCCTTACTCAAGGGAAAATCGCAAATGAATCCAGAAGGGGTTCAAAATCTCTAATAAACTCAAAAAAGGGATTCGCAATTGCGAACAAACCTAGAAAGAGTCGGCAATTGCGAATAAACCCAAAAATGGTTCAAAACCTCAAATAAACCCAAAAAAGGGTCCAAAATTTTAGAAATATCTCAGGAGGGTTAGAAACTCTAGAAATACCCAGGAAGGGTCCAAAATTGTAGAAATGCTCATGAGATCCAAAATTATAGGAATACCCCTGGAAGGGTCAGAAATTGCAAATATATCAAAAGAAAAAAATGGGGGTTTGATCTCTATGAAACTCAAATTCAACGGTATGTTCTGGTGGTGGAATGAAGGCCGGGATTTCATATATTTTGTAAAGATGAATTTAAAGAATGAAATGTTTAATTTTCTTATGCAAATGTGTATCTCTAATCGGTGATCTCTTTGATCAAATATGTTAGAAAAACCTCCAATATCACAGCGGATATTATAGAGGTCGAAAAGCATTTCTTTGACAGCTAATCAATGATATTTAGACTTTATGCCAATGTAAATAAATATTGACTACGGTCGATGGAGAGATGTGCCGTACTCGAACCCAAATCGTTTGGTGACATGTCCTTCATGCCACTCTATGAACCCTGTGGGGCGAGAGGAATAGAAGAATCTTCAAAAGAGAAGCGAGATTGGAGGATATGATTGTCTCTTTTGTTTGTGACACAGTGACTTTTTGGGCAAAACATTTATGTAAAACGGAGGCTCATTACTCTCTTTTCTTTTTCTTGGGCAGCTAGTTGGGGTGCACCTTGTAGGTGCGGTATTTTTCTGTATAGGGATTTTTCGGAGGGCTGAAAGCTTATAAGTGTACATCTCTTTCTTCTTTCAATATAACAGTGGTACCACCCACTTTTCAAAAAAAAGTATTTTGCTCTATGTCATAGATGGTTGGTGTCAGGTAGTATGGTACCATGACCACCTTTGAATAAAATCTTGGGACCTTGAGGCACATGGGCAGTTGGCAGCCATGTGGTTCAAACTTTGGTAGGTTTTGATTTATTGAGCTGTATGCTTCATGTACAAAGGTATACAAGGAGTGGCTCAGTTGGTAAAGGTTCTCCATGTACACTCAGGTGACCAAGGTTCAAACCTCACTGGAGGTTAGGTTTAAAAAGGATGTATAAGAAGAGCTGTTTACAAGTTTAGGACAATGGGACTTCCAACAAAAAAAAATGCTTCTTGTACAAAGCCTTATCTTGGTGCATTGCCAATTGATGTCCTCGCTTCATTTGGTATCTTCACTGTGACAGGATATGTTTCCTCTCTTCCACTGCTTGCTTTCCTTAGCATTTGTTTGTTTCTTTATTCTCTTTCTAAGTCTTTTACTATTCTCTTTTCCTGGACAGTTATACTCTTTTTTTGTACCATTTCTTTTTCTCGTTGACCCTTTCTGCTCACTATTGAAGGTTTTTTGTTGAAAGGAATCTGTTGTGGACACAGAAAACTTGGATTCTCATGACATGGTTCGGGCATCTATAGACTCTGATTCTTTAGCGGATGGTAAGACAGATGAAAAATCCAAGGACAAAGATGAGAAGGATAAGGAAAAGGTTAAGGATTCTGACAAAGAAAAAGTTAAAGAGAAGGATGCGGAGAAGAAATCTGAAACTAAAGGTCTTGATGGGACAAACTTAGATGCTCTTTTGCAGAGACTTCCTGGCTGTGTCAGCCGTGATCTTATTGATCAGTTAACGGTAATAATCATCTTCAACTTGTAGCCAGAATTTTTTGTCATATTGATGTTAAAATATATATTTTTTTATCCTGATTCTAGTGTTCCATTTCAGGTGGAATTTTGCTACTTAAATTCAAAATCAAATAGGAAGAAACTAACAAGGGCATTGTTCAATGTTCCAAGAACTTCTTTAGAGTTACTCCCATATTATTCTCGGATGGTTGCTACATTGTCAACCTGTATGAAAGATGTTCCTGCTATGCTTCTGTCAATGCTTGAGGAAGAGTTCAATTTCTTGATCAATAAGAAGGTTTGGTGATATGCATGTATCTTGTTAACTTAATTGTTGACTTATGCAGTGTTTCTTGAGAATTATTGTTCTTCTTATGTGCAGATTAAACCCTTCGCTAAATTGTCTTTCTTCAATTTTCATCTTACTATAGGATCAAACAAACATTGAAACAAAGATAAAGAACATAAGGTTTATTGGAGAACTTTGCAAATTCAAAGTGGCACCACCAGGTCTGGTGTTTAGTTGCTTGAAGGTAAGACAATATCAGACATTTTTTGCACATAGTAAATTCATATTGCTGTCGTGTATTCCAAACACCCCTGATGCTTATTTAAGAAAAGGTAGATACAACGTTGACCCGAGACAATTAATTTGTATGTGGGGCCATTTAAAAGTTTTCTAGATTGTCTTGAAATTGCTTTTTTTTTTTGAAAGTGGTTGGTACCACTGAGTATATAAATAAGAAAAGAGGGATTTACATGTATGGTATTTGAAATCACAAAATATCCCTTCATCACCTCTAAAAAAGAGGGTCACACCGAGGAGGTGTGCTTATCCTTATCCCTCCAACATAGCCAAAAGAGAAGAAGTTCCTATGTCTACATCAAGGAAGGAAGAATCGGATCGGATCGGTCGGGATCGGCCGCCCTCCGATATCGATTCTTCCTTGGGAGTCGACGGGAGTGGAGGGATTGGACAGAGATCGGATTGGATCGGCCGATCCTCATGCAGGATCGGCAGATGTCGACCGATCTGGACTGATCCCAGGGTTTTTAAAAGAAAAAAACAGAGGGGAGAAGAAGAACAAGCAGATCGGAGGAGGAAGAGGAGGACGAAGAGAAAAAACCAAAAAAAAAAAGAGTACTTACCTGTTGATGACACCGGCGGTGCCTCCACTAGCCGCCGTCGTCGACCTCCTCCTCCTCCTCTGTTCGCCCTATCACCGTCGATGCCCTGCCGCCGCTGTCGCTGAAGCTCCAAAAGAAGGGAGGCTTTTTCGTACTCCGCCGCCACTGCTGCTCTGGAAGGAGGGAGGAGCTCCGCCATCGATGCCACCATCGCGACCACCTGCCGCTGTCGATCTCAAAAGGTGAAGTGCAGAAGGGGCTCTCAAGTCTGTGGAGTGGAGAGAAAAAGGTAAATGCGTAAAAGAGTAAAGTGAAATACATTTATATAAACCCCCTGTAAAATTGTGAACATACAATTAACCTCAACATATGTCACGTTTCTGGATCGTTTCAGGATCGGGTGGGATCGGCCGATTCCACCGATCCAGATCGGCTTTGGACCAGCTGATCCGATTCGGATACCTGAGTTTGCCTGCCTTGGTCTACATTACACAAAAGGTTCGCCCATTCTCTAACCCTATCCCCAATAAAATCCCCTGTTCTCTTCAGAATAGTGGCTTCTCTCTTGAAAATTCTGTCATTTCTCTTCCCCCATAAGGCCTATAGTGTGGCATGAAGGATGAGCCACCCAAGGATGGCAGTATCGGTTTCGGTTTCGGCCGAAACCGGTTGAAATCATTCAAAAAATTAAAAAAATAGTAATTCTCTCTGGTTTCGGTCGAAACTGGACGGTTTCGGACCAAAACAGGTCAGTTTCGGCCGAAACCTTTAATGATTTCGTCCGAAACCATTAAAAAATTATTATTTAATAGGTTTCGGACCTTCTACAGTGTTAGGGTCCAGTTTCGGATCGGTACCGGCCGAAACTGATACGTTTCGGCCGATACTGCCAACCATGGAGCCACCATACCTGCCTGTCTTCCTTGCGAGCCCAAGGCCCATACCACTCCTCCGTCAGTTGCTGCACACTGTCTTTCAGCTGCCGTTGACACCTGTTTTTGTTTAAAATGTGGCGCCAAACCTCTATAGGAAATGAGCATGCAGTGAACAAATGGTCAATGCGTTCTTCCTCCCTCCCGCAAAGACAGCAGCTGGTTTGGATTCCCATCAAGAAGGTGGCTAGTCTGTCACAAGTTGGGAGTCTCCCGTGGGAGATTCTTTACATAAGCACCTTGACTTTGAGAGGACTCCTTCGCTTGCTGTTGATTAGGCCTTAATGATGTTCCTGATCAATGCCTTTTACAAACTGATACCTCTGAATGAATAAAGGGCATTATGTAAGAACTTTTCCTGATGAAGAAGTGCACTGTAACAGTTTAAAGAAAAAAATGACTGCTGTATTCACTTTCCACAAAAGAAAATAAAAAAGGGAAAAAGGAAAGAAGAAAGCTACAGCTCAAGCACGAGAATGTTGTGACATAACCTGTTTCACTAAGGCCTACATGCCTAGTTGCCCACGGACAGTTACTTCCTTGAGTTCCTGAGATTATGTATCTTTAATTGAGCCTTCTATTCTATTTTTTCATCGGAGTTTATATTTGCCTGCATATATTATGGGGGATGGGACCCCAGTAATTCAAGGAAAGAAGAAAGCTACAGCTCAAGCACGAGAATGTTGTGACATAACCTGTTTCACTAAGGCCTACATGCCCAGTTGCCCACGGACAGTTACTTCCTTGAGTTCCTGAGATTATGTATCTTTAATTGAGCCTTCTATTCTATTTTTTCATCGGAGTTTATATTTGCCTGCATATATTATGGGGGATGGGACCCCAATAAGGACCAAGTGTTTGGTGATCCTTCATTTTTCTTCTTTATGTTGTTTAAAGGATCAGGTAGGGTATATCATCCACCATTAGACAAAAGATCTGTATACCTTAAATTTGGTTGCAAGGCTGGTTCAGACCAGCTTGAAGTCTTGAACCTGGTTTTTGATGGACCGGAGGCTATATATTATTGGACTTTGATCCCTGCTCACTGCAGGGAGGCAAACCAGAAACTTACACAGGGCATTGCAATGTGTGAGAACTTACTATATCTTGGTCTACTTCTCGCTTTCCTGCAAAAGTTGGGTTCCTGAATGATATGTTTGAGAAATTGGGTAACTAAACTTATAAAGCATCTTTTGAGCAATTTACTGTGATTGTTTATTAGTTTGCTTAATAGAGCTGGCTTTTGATATGACATTGGCTTGATTGGAGGATTTTACTCATCACAAATGGTAGATGCTGCATGTGAACTTCTTGAGATCCCTAGTTGTTTCCTATGTTAAGTAAACATGTGGGATAGCCTGGTGCATCTCAAAAATTGCAAATATGACATGAGATTCCAGTAAGGATTAGTATGCTGATCCTTTTGTCTGGAAGAAATTTGAATTACCATCAAGGACTCAATAGGAGATTCATTGTGGTATGAAGGATCCGCATGGCATACTATATAGTTGCCTTTCTCCAAACCCTGCATACGGCAGGGAGGTGAACCAAAAACCTTCGTGAGTGGTGGGCATGCCACATGCCCAAAGAATTGCTATTCTCTGTTTTCATTTATGAATTTTTTCTTTGAAAATTTGGGTTTGTGCAGGAAGCATGCTTACTATATGTGGCATGTTGAGAAATGTATGTTATGGACTTATTCCTGTGCTTGCTGCCAGTTTATTTTTTAAAGGTGGCTTTTACTTTGACACAGACTTGTTTGGAGGATTTTACACATCATAATATAGATGTTGCATGCAATCTTCTTGAGACATGTGGTCGTTTTCTGTATCGCTCACCTGAAACAACAGTACGCATGACAAACATGCTGGAGATTTTGATGCGTCTAAAAAATGTCAAGAATCTGGATCCCCGTCACAGTACTCTTGTGGAAAATGCATATTACCTGTGCAAACCACCTGAACGGTCTGCTCGAGTTTCAAAAGTCCGCCCACCATTACACCAGGTAGGACATAGGTGTTCTGTTCAATCTTCCAGTTTGCTAACTTATTGCACTAATTAATCTAACATCCTGAAATGTTTCTTCTGCAGTATATCAGAAAATTACTTTTTGCAGATCTTGATAAATCCTCAGCTGAGCATGTTCTAAGGCAGCTGCGAAAATTACCCTGGAATGAATGTGAGCCATATATTTTGAAGTGTTTTTTGAAGGTCCACAAAGGAAAGTATAGCCAAGTTCACCTTATTGCGTTACTAACTGCGGGCCTTAGTCGGTATCACGATGAATTTGCAGTAGCTGTAGTGGATGAGGTTGGTGCTTGTGAATGTTTGTTTGCATCTTTTTCTTTCCTTTTCAAAGTATAAGCAAGTACTTTAGTCTGAACTAAAACCCAACTTTCCTGTCATCATATAATTTTGGTTTTCTTATCATGGGGCTGGTAGTGCCTCCTCGTGCGTAAGATTCCTCCTGAAGGTAGGTGACCAGGTGCCCCCCGATACTGCATGTCAAAAGAATGTGTCACAGATGCCGTGGGTGCAGCCGAAATAGCAAAGAACTTCGAAAAACATTCTTCTAGTGTGGCCTTCCTGCACCACCTGTCCTTCCAGAATAGGCACCTCTGTTCATTGTCCAACTTGACCCGAACACTGCATCTAATAATATGACCGCATTGGAGGATGCCTTTCCAAATTGGCGAGACATTATGCATAAATGCCACTGACAAATCCCACTCTCTGGCCCTGCTATAATATCTCTGCCTGATAAGATGTTGCAATAGCCCGCTGTCCTCCGCTCCCAGCCTCCACAGCCATTTGCAAAGTAATGCCAGATTGAAGTCTAATATTCTTGATGCCCACACCACCTATTTTCTTGCTTTTGCAAATTTTGCCCTGGGAGATGTCATGCCAACCCCTGCCATTATCACCACTGCCATGCTGGAAAAAGCTAGCTTGAAGGGACTCCAGCTTCTTGGCCATGGTTTTTGGGATCTTGAAAATGGAAAGGTAGTAGGTAGGAAGACTGTCAAGCACCGATTTGCATAGTCCAATTCTCCCTCCATATGAAAGGAGCCTCCCTTTCCGCCCTGCATGCCTGTAAGTGTTATGCCATAAACCTGAATGTGGAATAGCTAACTGGAAGAAAAAAAAAACCTAATTTTTGAAAGATGATGCCAGGGCCCTTTGCCATGCTAGTTGGCATGCATTGTAAACTATCTAGGGTCATGCTGTAAAGAAAGAACAATTAACCAACATGTAACTCTTCAAAATGAAGAAATCAATAGAGTAAATGAATAACATCAGTTGCAAATGCTATCATGCAAGTAAAGTTGCAATCATGCGAAGGTTGTAAACATATCATGGAGGCAAAGGTGGAATTGGGTCCCATGCAAGTGATGTTGACCGAGCATAATGATGTATGACGTAGATAAAGCTGGATTAATGAGAAAACATTGATTAGAAGAGATGGAGAGAGAGAGGGGGGGAAATAAATTCCAGTGTCTAATTGGCTTATGCCTGTAATATGCTGCAACATGATGCCAGCCCGATTGTGTAAGGTTTATCCTATAGAGCTTGTTGGCTAGGATAAGTGTGATATCTTTCTTTTGGAAACTAAATGTGGTTGTACCACCAGTTTATTAGAAAAGAGGAAGTACAGACCAAGGTAGGGTAGAGGAGACATTCATTATCCTAGACAAAGAAAAGTACAAAACGGGAAGGGGGTGGCTTATTATGAACTTATTATGAACACTTACAGCTCTCCTCCAGTTATCAGCAGAAACTAAGGATAAACCTATCCTACTCCAATTACACATGAAAGATAAAGCTCCAGGACTGACATTTTCAATGGAACTTTTACTTTCTTGAAAATACTGTTGTTTGTTTCCTTCCAAATCCTCCAACAGATTGCATGTGGGATAATGCAAGTGTTCGCAGAGACTTTGTTTAAGCTTTCTGAAATGGTCCAACATCTGTTGGATATAATTGAAAGAATCTGAAAATGAGCTAGTCTGCCAAAGATCATCCAAACTCCTTTGATGCATGGTTTGCCATATTGGATCTCGGCTTCGTCTCCGGGGGGTTGGAGAGAAGAGATTTCGGAGAGATCTTGGAAAAATCTCGGGAGATTGGGTTTCATATGTATAGCCTATTTATAAGAAAATCCTAATGTTTTTCTACTAACACTCAATTTCAACAACAATGTGAACAAAATAAATATTATAAATTATTAAAAATAGTGCAACAGATCTAAAATTATACCTTCTGAAATTTAAACAATTCTTCAAGAATTCGCTATTTTCCCACGACTGCCACCTTGATCAGCAATTTCGATGAATTAAACTAAGACAATTGACACACAAAAAGTTAACATGAAAAAGTCGAACCAAGACAACCCCCTCTCCCTTCTCTCTCTCTCTCTCTCTCTATATGTCTCCCTCTCTCTCTCTATATGTCTCCCTCTCTCTCTCTGTCTCTCAATCTCCCCCTCTCAGTCTCCCTCTATCTCAGACAGATGAGAGAGAGAGAGAGAGTGTGTGTGTGTGTGTGTGGGAGGCACAGAGAGAGAGGGTTGTAGATAGAGAGAGATTGAGAGAGGGTGAGAGACAGAGAGAAAGAAAGTGTGAGAGAGTGTGGGAAGAGAGAGAGGGTGGGAGACAGAGAGAGGGTAGGAGGAGAGCGACGAGGGGAGAAAGACAGACAGAGAGGGACAGAGACGGGGAGAGAGAGAGGGTGGGAGATAGAGAGAGGGTGGGAGGAGAGAGACCGGGGGGGAGAAAGATAGATAGAGAGGGACAAAGAGAGACGTAGAGAGAGAGAGGGTGGGAGTCAGAGAGGGAGGGCCGGAGGAGGGAGACTCGGTGGGAGAAAGAGAGAGAGAGAGGATGGGATCACCCTCCCTCCCTCCCTTTCTCTCTCTCTCTCTCTCTCACACACACACACACACACACACACACACACACACACACACACTTGCGGAGAGAGGGAGGGAGACAGACGGGGAAGGAGGAAGACTGGGGTGGGGGGGAAGAGAGAAATGCATACCGGAGAGAGGGGAAGACACCCGATGCCCGATCTGCCCGTCCACTCGGAGATCCGGCGCCTGCGAACTCGGTTGTACACCTCTCGCCGGCGATTGAAGCAACCGGTCGGCAGGGAGAGCCACCTAGGGCGGCTCCGGCGAGCTCGTGCAAGGACGCAGTGTGAGAGTGTCAGGGTGAGAGAGATGGCTCGACCGGGTTGGGGGGGGGGTTTGCTGCTTTCGCGCCCAATGGAGACCGCCCATGCCTGATGCACCAAGTAGCCCTCAAACTCGGGCGTTTCGTTTCTCGTGGACGTGCTGAGACCGAGATTTCGGCGAGATCTCGGCGAGATGGCATTCCATGCTCTGATGATATTACAAGTGATAAATAGTTGATCCACAGCCTCATTATCTGCTTTTCAGATAGTACATAAGGTGTCACATTTTCTTTTCCATTTTCCCTACAAACCTTGGTGACATTTTTTTGTTTAAATAGAAGCCTTATAGATGCCTTTTTCCTTCATAGGGGATTTCACCTCCTGAGCTTATGAATTTTTTTGATAAGCCAGGCAATGCCATCCTAACATCTGGTATAGATATTTAACTGTGAAACTCTATTGTTGTTATCCAAATAAACTCATTTGCTGGTCATACCAATCTTGATATCAGAGACCAACTGTAGTAAAGAGATATATTTATCCAGCTCCTCTTCCTTGAGACCTTCTCTAAGAACACTGTGCCATCAAATACTGACCATTTGTCAGTGGCCAGCTGGAAAAAATTATGAGAAACTCTTTAAGATGATAACTCTCTGGTCCTTTATCTCTCAACTGTATGTGTCATCCTGTTTTCCAAGTCTGACCTGATTACCTTCTCTATCCATTCTCAGACTTAGTAATATCTCTGCAAATTGGTAAAATTTGAATGCTGTTCTCAGTATGCAATAAAACTTAACATAAATATGCTAGTATTCATACAAAATTTTGGTGATGTCTCTCCATTTGTTTGTAAACCATGCCAACAATCACCCCCCCCACACAAACCAATCAAAAAATTAAAAGAAAGAAAAATAAATCCATGGTTTTGGGTCTTTAAAATTCTAAGCAGTTAACATTTATGAAACATTGGATTGACAATTTTGATTCATCAGTTCACTTCTTATTAAAGTATTTGCTATTTAGATGCTATAGTTATTTAGATGCTATAGTAGTGTTTCATTTACTAAGTTGTCACTTTTAAGATGTTTGATCCAATCTCTGGGAAGTCTATGGTTTATGCATTTGCTGGAGCCATCAATATGGTTCCTTAATTGGTAATGCATGCCTAAAGTCACACGTACCTGTTGTCAGTCTGTACCTTATATATGGCAAGATGGAGAGAAAGGGATGAAAGTGAGATTTGTGGCCTCCAATCATCACTGCTTTTAAGACAATAAACTCATTATGTACCCTTGTTTGACTCTTGGTCAGTTGATTCTCTGTTATGAATATTCCTCTTCTTGTTTGATTCTCGGTGTTTTATTTCCTTGATCCATTGTAGGCATTTTTTTCACGTGTCTTTTATATTTTTTGCGTGTTAGGCTCTACCATGCCATAGGGACCCAAGAAGTGGGTTGAATGGTTCCGCACTTCGTTGGTAACAATGAGGTCGTAGGTTCAATTCCTCTTGGCAGCTAACCGCAGTGTGCATTCACCAGTGTCCTCACCCACGGGTGGTTCCTTGGCTCGGGTCTGGGCAGTGGGGGTTTTACCAAGCCCGCCCCTTGCCCCAGCCGGCGGACCCTATGACACTGTTGGAAGTAATTTTTTTGCCTACAAAAAAAAACAAATTGCCCAGGGATGAAGTCACGACATGTGCAAGTCTCAGAGCAGAGAACATGCCACTAAAATGGGCCAGCAAGGGTTGGGGGGGCCCACATCAGGCTCCCTGGGGTCGGCTGTCCCCGGACAGGTCTGCCCGGGGTCGGCTGACGGCTGACTCCGGACAGGTCTGCCCGGGGTCGGCTGACCCCGGGGTGGTCTAACCCACCCCGGGTCACTCGACCCCGGGGTGGTTGGACCCCGCCCGGGGTCAATCAGACCCGTTGCCCTGCTCTCTCTCTCGGAACAGAAAAATGGGACCCTCCCGGGGTCATTTCAATCCATCCACCCCGTACGGGTTAAACCAACCCCGGTGGCTTCCCACCTTCTATAAATACCCCCCACAGGGTCTAGAATGAAGAACACAAAAAAAGGACACAACTACGAGACGAGAGATCTAGAGAGACGGAAGAAGAGAAGAACACATACGAAGGAGCATCCAGCACAAGAAACCTTGTTCGTTGTTTTGGCCCACTAAGGGTATGTGATACCCCGGGCCTTGTGTTTATGCCCCTGAGGGCTATGTTTGTAATTATGTCTCTCTGCGAGCCATGTTTGTAATTTTCTACGCACCTGGGACGGCTAAATTATGTAATTCCACCTATATAATGGGGGAATTACAAAAATGCCCTTCCTGGGATTGCAAAAAAATTCAAGTCCCATTATTTGCAGTTTTACCTTGCAAACTTTTGTAATTGGGGCTATGCCCCTACGTCCCGCGTCAGTGCGGAGACCTCTTATGTACAGTCGACAACTCGCCGACAACCCCTGTACTCACTTGGATCATAAATGTCTCAGTTGTTCTTTTATATGTGCGGTCAAGAAAAATTATAAGAGAACCCCGACTTTCGAGAAATTGTGTACATACCCCTCCGTTTGCGAATCAACGCACGTTCACCTTCTATGAAGTCCCTTGTTGCTCCTTATGCTTAGGGACCTTGCCAGCTCATCTTGCACCTAAGTGTCACCTCAAACCTAGGTCCGCTTGGGGTCTGGTAAAATTATCAAAATATCCATGTGACCTAGAAATGGTTTAGGAGCCTTCAAAACTCTCCGAAAATGGCCTCAGCGCCTCGGGAAGGTAGAGATTTTACCCTACCTTCTCTCCAACCCGGAAATTTCAGAAATGTCCCTGGCCTGATAATATTACCAAAATATCCCTGAAAATTCAAAATTATCAAAATACCCCCGGAGTCCAAGAAACCTCTCGACACTTCAAAAATCCCCATTGCTTCTGCAAATTGCAGTTATGTCCTCAAATTGTAGGGTTTCTCGCCTAATCTAGTGGCCCTTGATGAAACCTTAGTTCCATTAATCCTTCGGTGATGAGTGAAAATTAGCTTTGAGCCCTGTAAGCAAGCATGTCCTCGGTATCAAGACCCTTGCAGAAGACCAAGATTTCTTTGACAATTAAACAAAGGTGTTCGAACGTTAGGCTGATGTAAATCAACACTGATTGCGGTCAATGAGGAAAGGTCCAACACTCGAACCCAAATCGTCTGATACGATGCGCACTCACGGAATAAACCTTGCACAGGCTATCCTTACAACCCCTATGTGTGCAATCCTTATTATTATTCATTTATTTCAAAAGAAAATATTCCGTGATGCCAACAAACACGCAAAGCGGCAAGGTTTGTAGGTCCAAAGCGGTCACATGCTGAGGTTGGTGGCGGGGGTGGGTTTCCCCCGGTAATCAAAAGGAAAGAAAAAGGCTCTACCATTGCATAGAGCTATGTAGGGACTGCCCCTTGTGTTCTCTTTGGATCTGATTCTCCCAGCATGAGGTCTACCCATCTTTGGGAAGATATAATGTGATAGCTGGAGGATGTGATGGTGGTTGTGTAATTATTCTCATAAATGGTTATATGTTATGTCATTTACCTGTCCCACTCAACTATACACATCATGAAGTTTAGTTCCTCTCAAGGGTGAACCACTCAAAATGAGTGGTAGCAGATCTGTGTAATGCATGCACATCACATGCATCATGCATATGTGCATGTTCATGTGCATCTGCAGATTCCCCTACCACTAGGTTGGCTTCTTTTTCCTTTTTTTTTTGTTTGGAAGTTGGCTGGAAGACCACAATTCATTCAAAAAAGAAAAAGATCTAGTACATTCGAAGGATAAGTAGGAAGAAGTCTCTACCAAGACGATAGAGACAAAACCTCCCTAATACCGGAAACCCCAAACCCCTTACAATATTACTTTCTTCCAAGGGTACAGTTGGTTTAGAACAATTGAGTCCCTAACCCATATATTAGAAATGGAGAAGACCCATTTTTTGAGTGAAATAAATACATCTTCTGATAGCTTCCACCGGATTAGTAAATTCTTTTCTGAATATCTTGTTATTCCTTTATCTCCAAATGGCCCCTAACAAGGCTGGCAGACAGATATCAAATCACCTTCTCCTGTTTGATTTTCTCATCAGTTATTTGTGTTAGACCCAAGGACCATTCCTTTAGAGAGAAAGGCAAACGTGATATTCTTATTTGATTTGACATGTTTATGATTCCTAGCACAGACAACATGCTTCTTAGCAGACCCCATTCCATATGCTTTCAAGTTTCTCTTTTTCATTGTACTTTGTTTTGAGTCCCTACTTTGTCAGTGTTTAATGAAATTTACATTGAGATTCTAAGATGTCTAATTGATTTCAGGTTCTGGAAGAGATTAGGTTAGGATTGGAATTGAACGACTATGGAATGCAGCAGAAACGCATTGCACACATGCGATTCTTAGGGGAGTTGTATAACTACGAGCATGTTGATTCGTCTGTGATATTTGAAACACTGTACTTGATTCTTGTTTTCGGCCATGGGACACCAGAAGTAAGTGTTTGTCTCTTTTGCAGTCACCTTTGTTTTTTTGGTTTGCATGCACAGTGAAGTCATTATCTGATTAGTGATTAAAGTTTAAAGGCCAATGTATTTCAGAAAGATAAAGTGGACATGAGCCAGCTTACGTGTAAACTGAGGGAGCACTGTAAGACTGTCTACAATATGAAACATAGTATAAGTTATTAAAGCTAATGTAGAAGGATCCAGGAGCTGAATTATATGTCTGCGTTGCAAGCCTTGACTTTGCAAATGGAGAAACCCGGACAGCCGGACTAGGTCCTTGAAGTATTTTCAAAATCCAGTGACAAGTTACCATATATGTTGGGAAATCCCAATTTCAGAAAGGTCAACGATGAGATCTGCCTCCACTTTATTCTTGCTTTATATCATAATGCACCTGATTACATGTGACTGAAGTCATACCTTCAATTGTCAACTCTGTTTACCCCACGATGCTCTTGCATCTGTCGAAGATCATTATGGGCCAGTTTATGCCCTTGTGCCGTCTAGTCTGTGGGCTTTCATTCTCTTCCATGTGTTTTCAGTCTCTGGTTGTGCTATGTTCATCTTGGTTGCCATCTTGCTCACTGATATCATTTCTTCTATGGTTGATTGCGGTGACGTACCTCTTTAGACACCGTTAGTGATTTCACAATTTTGATGAGGAATTCTGCATGCACTTGGCATGTATGTTTTGCTCCATATTTATGAAGGTTTGACGTGCCTTCCTTGGAATGTTTGCCTTCCTTGGAATGTTCATTGCCCTAGCATCCCTTCACTGCATGTAATGGACTTAATGATATACCTGTTTACTGCCAGCCTCTTGTAAATCCTCTGTTTTGTGAGATATTCTCCATCAGGTTTGAGTCGGCCTTGAACCTATTGCTTGTTTATCATATCTGATTTTCTCCTGGTCTATGGAGCTAGAGGATCACTTTGTTTTCTATCTGTACATTCCCTGGTCTTGAGGATCCATATTTCTTGGCCTGTCTGCTGAACATTTTATCAGTCTTAGGT
The DNA here is from genome assembly GCA_022559845.1 of Amorphophallus konjac. NCBI lineage: Eukaryota > Viridiplantae > Streptophyta > Magnoliopsida > Alismatales > Araceae > Amorphophallus > Amorphophallus konjac. Next base: position 578,541,112 of record CM040121.1, on the reverse strand, counting down.
GTGGCCAAATGTCATACAGCTTGTGCATGTATAGGATTCCACATATTTGATGTTCATGTCTTTTTTGTTTGTCTTCATAGACTGAGATAGCGGGCAAGAATATACTGGCTTTCACCCCAGTAAATTTTGGCAAGTAGCAAGAGTTTGCATTCTAAATTATGAGAATACACTTTCTATAACTGCTAGCTTCCTGAACCATAGAGGTGGGGAAAGTTATGCTGGCATAACTTGATCCAGAATGAAACCTTTATTTCCTCACGTGGGCATGAGTGCCACTGGAGGAATATTAGACATTCTTCTCTATGATAGGTTGTACTCTAGCTCGAGGCCTTCCTTGAAGGGTTTGTTTGAGGCATGCCCACTTGGCACATGGTCTCCATCCATGGAAGAAACCTTGCGTGAGGATGGGAAGTTTTGTGATTGCCTTGTGTGTAAACTAGTCAATTACTTCCCAAGCAGAAATAATTGGAACATCCTCCTCTGGTAGGGAGTCGTTTATGGGTAGAAACCCTGGCAAAGCTTCTGTTCCTTTGCTGAGGTGGGGAAGGCGTTCACTGAGTTCGGTATCTTTATTTTGGAGATGGCGGCAATGATTCATTTCATGTGGCCTTATGGACATATTGTTGGGTCTTCTATGAGAACAAGACGCTTGCTTGGGCTATTTGTGGGTGGGGGGAAATGGATAATGCACCGAGTTTTTGATATTATTGATAGTTAAATCTTCCTAAGACTTCATTGTCCAAATTTTGTGGATTCTTGTCCAAGCTAAAGATTCATTAGTCATTTCATGCTATTCCATACTCTTCAGTTTGAATTTTTTCTTGTGTTGCAGTTTCTTGTTATCTTAGAGGACATTTCCACAGTTGTTATCTGACACAGTGCTATTCCTTTTTTTGACCCTCTCTGCTGAAGCAAGATGTATTGGACCCACCAGAGGACTGCTTCAGGATAAGGATGATTACAACACTTCTTCAGACATGTGGTCACTATTTTGACAGAGGTTCTTCAAAGAGGAAGCTTGACAGATTTTTGATACATTTCCAAAGATATATTTTGAGCAAAGGTTCAGTGCCACTTGACATCGAGTTTGATCTTCAGGTTATTTCCTATTTTTTTTCCTAAACTTTCTTTTGCTTGGAAAAATAATGAAACTCACAGTCCTTTTTTGTGTTTTCAGGACCTGTTTGCAGAATTACGTCCAAAGATGACTAGATATCCATCCATGGAGGAAGTTAATGCAGCATTAGTTGAGCTAGAAGAGCATGAACGGACGGCGGCAACTGAAAAGGCCAGCGGTGATAAGCACTCAGATAATGAATCCCAGAAGCCATCTAGAGGTGCGATTACCAGTGTTGTGGCCAACGGCAAAAGATCAGCAAATGGGGTTGAAGAAAATGGAAGAGGACAAGAAGAGTTGGACAGTGAGAGTTACTCAGACAGTGGCAGTGTTGATCAGGATGGGCATGAATGCGAGGAAGAGCTCTATGATGACAAAACAGAGGATGGAACCATCAGTGATGCAGATGATGAAGATGATGTTGGGCCTATTGGCTCTGATGAGGATGATAATGTCCAAGTAAGGCAGAAGGTGGTGGAAGTAGATCCGAGGGAAGAAGCTGACTTTGATCGGGAGCTAAGGGCCCTAATGCAGGAGAGCTTGGAATCACGCAAGCTGGATCTACGGGCCAAGCCAATGAACATGATGATACCGATGAATGTCTTTGACGGGTCTAAAGACCCAAGAGCTGTGGATGGGGAGAGTGGAGAAGAGACAGTGGATGAAGATGGAGGAAGCCTGGGTGGCAACAAGGTGCGAGTGAAGGTTTTAGTGAAGAAGGGCAATAAGCAACAGACAAAGCAGATGTACATTCCTAGTGATTGCTCACTTGTGCAGAGCACAAAGCAGAAAGAGGCTGAAGAGCTGGAAGAGAAGCAGAGCATCAAAAGGCGGATCTTGGAGTACAATGAGAGAGAGGAAGAGGAGTCAAATGGAGTCCCTGGACAGTCTGCCAACTGGATGCAGGGAGGGAGCAGTAGTGGCAGGCTGGCTGGTCGCAGCAACTGGGACAATATGGGCAGGACGGGGGGCGTGCGTTATCGTCATCCATCATCAAGTGGATTCTCCCACGCATATGGCAGGAAGAGGTGAAAATGGATGGTGAGAGGATGTTTGGGTAAGGGCAGGAGAATTCCTCTCTGAGTTGGGATTACTAGCTTGTTTGGCTGTCAACTGGGTTCAGGTGGCTTGCGTATTCTGTGGGGTGTACACCTCTGTAAATGACCGAAGGGGCCACAGATGTCATGTGATACTGAACTTATGACTATTGAGGATATGAGGTAATTGGTGAAGGCTACCAGCCTAATATGATTTGATGAGAGATAGAAGTTGAGACATTGTGAAGCCGTGAGGTGTAAATACTTCCATCCGGAACTCTATATGCAAAGTTTGGGATGTCGCTATTGGTTGATGTTCCGTGCTGGCCCAGCCTCGAGCCACCAGGTGGAGCTGCGGAGTCTTGTGTGGCATTCTGCTTGTCCCGGATGCATCCCAGTTGATAGCTTTCAGGGGATTGTTTCTTGTAGATTTCACGTGCTACTTTCTGTAGTACAAGGATCGCGGGATTGCTCTATGTATGTGACACCATATACTTGTAATTTTCTCCCTCTCCCTTCTTCATCTGTGTGTCTGTTGTCTCAATGGCCGTGATGAAGAACAATCAGAAAGATAGCTTGAGGTCCAGGTCCCTGCTTGGAGGACTAAGCATCCTAAGCTCTCTAGTTCCTGGCTGTTCCGTGATCTCTCGTCATCGAAATGGTCGGGCACATCTTAGCCTCCTGTGTGTGGACCTCTGTTAAATGCCTTAGGGGAAAGGGAGGGGAGTCCTGTCAAACATGCGATCTATGATTCCTTGCTTTGTTCCCTCTCGTCGTGCGATCCATCCTCGGCACATCCTATTGCTTGCAATTTATGGAGCTTCGCTTAGATGGCGGCCTGATGGTTCTTGGTTCCATTCACTGCTAAAATGAAATGCGTGCGGCACTTCGATATTACACTGCGCACTTCACCGTATGTCAAATGGCAGCGTGTGTAGTCGTGAAACCCTTCTTAAACGAGTGCATCAGTTGCCGTGAAACTGCGAGCGTTGTGAAAAGTTGGCAGCCATCATGGAAGAGGGTGCTGCCAAGAGATGCTTCTTCATGCTGGTTTGGTTTCACTGGAATCGTCAATCTAATTCTCCAAACACTATTTATTGTTGCGGGGGGGGGGGGAGAAGAGGAAGGAAAAAGAAGAGGAAATAGCTGCATTATAGCTTCTCCAATCGTCCGCCTCCTTGCCCAGCTCTGCTAGGAGGCGTGAGAACTTGGAGTTGGCATCCTTGAAGGCCTAGTTTTGTTCTTCCTCAAAAGCTAAGACGCAGGAAGACACGAACTTCCTGAACATTTCTGTTCCCAGTGCACGAATTGGAGGATTTCTAGTGCCTCCTGCGTCTTGAATGTCTCTTAAGACATATGCTGGAATTTGGGTTAAACATTGACTCGTGGGAGTAAAGGCTTTTATTCTTATTGCAAGTGAGCTTTAGATGGTGTCTGCAGTGCATCTCGACGAGGTACTTCCGTCACATGGGAACATCGAACGACTTTGGAGTAGTGGAACTAGTTTTGGAATCAGATTGGTTAGACGGATTACGCAGTAGAGAAGACGGGATGGACGACTATAAATGCATATCTTAATGGCTACTTACATCGTGCAATTGTGAAATTAACTTCAATGGCTAGGGGTGTAGCCGTGTAACGTCTACAGCATTAGATATGGACGGTGAAACGTCATTCCCCAGTGCTGTGGAAATAATACGGCTGCTCGAGAGCTGCATTTTCCTAATGAGATGTCCTAGAATTAGAGTACACCTGGAATGCTGTGTTGCAGCTTGTGGTGATCAAAAACCACGCGAACATGAGGAAGGGTAATTAATGGGGGTGGCAATTAATTATGGAAAATGGTTCCGTGGACACCTTTTTTATAAGATCCAGGCTTAATATTTACCACATTGTTTGGTGACGTGGCATGTTTTTATCTGTTGAGGTCCAGCTCATTGTCAAAGAATGGTATTCATTAAAAAATTTGACGACCTTTTGTTCTTATCTATGTCATCTAACATACTGTCACTTTTTGGTGTCAAGATCAGTTTCTTCTGCATATCATGTCACTCAAATGGTGATTCATCTCATTAAGCAGAGGGACTACAACATTTAATTCGCACATAGATGGTGTGATGCATCTTTGGAGCGTACATTAAGGAAGGATAAGTAGCATTTCCGTTTCTTAAAAGGCCATAGACAAGGATAGGGTCATTGTCCTGACTAATGGCTACCCATTATCCCTAGATTGGTACTTCACTGGCTTCTGTCTCTTTCTTGGAAGGTTCTCTTTTTCCTTTTCATAATTGGCCTGCCAGTTTAATTATGGAGACCCAACAAATGTCGATGGAGCCCTTCGTTGGGATCTCGGTCTTCTCGGCGGCGTTACACATAATGTGTAAAAGGAGGCAGATGCGACGCACCTCTGATTTTGAGCGGTGATCTCTTGATCCTGCTAACATTTTTCCATGCATTTACATTTCTGTGTGTCTGTGTGTGTGTGTCTGCCTGCTTCCAACCCGGTCCCTTTTGATCCATGTTGTCCAACGTATCGTCATGTGCACCTTGATAGCTTCCAATGACAATGCCCATCAACAACGCTGGAGACAGGCATTGCCAAGAAAGCAATACAAGAGAGCAGAGTTTCAACTGTGTGCATGGGCGCATGTGGGGGTTGGGCCGGGGGGAGGAGGGGGATAGCGCACACACACACACACACATACACATTTATATAAAACCAACCATACACGGAATAAGCCACTACATCATGGAACAAAAGGTTCACCGACTAAAGAGTTCAGTTGGTTTGAGGCGTGTGCTGAGTCGGAAATGCACAACTTTCGGCACGGCACGCGTGCCTCCATGTTAAGAGTGTGGTACCACGTAAAGCAAAGTGTGCGTAGAATAAGGGGAGAGGAGAAAAAGGGAAGGGATATGCGGACTATAAAAAGCACGGGCTGGTAGTGGTTGTGGTGGGAGGTTGACCTCTTCCTCGCCCAGAGGAAACGACGTCCCTCTCTCTGTGCCGATGGTGCACAAACAAAGCCGGAGGCGTGTGACGGGCTTTCAAACTCGCCTACGTACGGGGGGCGGCGATTCTAAACCAGCGCGCCAAAGAGGGCCATGACGTGCCATATAACTAAAAGCTCGGAGTCTATATCTGGGGGTACGTACGTACGTGGGTGCACTTCCAAATTATGAGCAATATTAATTTATTGCTAATTTTGGTTCTCAGATTTGCTACCGTACGTAATTAGTTCACGTTCTAAGTGATGTGATGTGGGAGAGGATGATTGACGCCCCGAACCGAATTTGCATACAGCAGATCTTCGAATCAAGAGATCACGACAAAATTATTACTTGTTTAGACGTACGTGCACCACCCGAGTGGTCGTCGCCATTGTTGAGTATTCCGGGCCATGACCAACGCTCGTACGTGCACACACCACCACCGCCAGCTGGTAGAACGAGAGAGATTATATATATAGAAGAATCAACTCTTCATTTATTTGATTAGAGAGTGGCAACAACATCCTCCCCAGTGGCTCTCCTTAATTACTTTACACGTACCCGATGTCTCCGTGGGGTACGTGATCGAGCTAGCCACACACGAGCTGGTTTCAACCAGATTGATTCATAGGGGAAGCAGCATCCGACAGCACCTCTCAATAGGCACGTGAGTCCATACCGGACTCTCTCTCAAGTTCTACATAGATTCCAGTAGAGTCGAACCCAGTTCGACTCGAACTTATCCGCACATTTGAGTCACAATGTCCCAGCAGCCATCTGCCATTGTATTCACGACCTCTTTTGTTATCGGGGTTGGCTGACTTGGTGGGTCGGACTGACCGAGAATCGGTTTGGTACAATACGGAGTCGGCCTGATTCAAGTGCGTACCTGGGTTGAGTCGTTTGGCTTCGTCTTTTATCAACTTAGACTAACTCATAACTGACTGAGCTGATTAAGATCAACTCAGAATTAATCTCGGTGGCATGACACAAGTCGCACCCACATGATCATATGAGTCGGCCAACCCTGCTTTCTATATATAGACCTAGATTTATACATATACTTGCAACGGATATTGATAGATATATATATATATATATATATATACACGACATGATAAGGGGGGAGAAGAAAAAGGTGCGAGACTTTACACCTCACATGATAATTAAAAGTGTCAGGCCGCCCACCCAAAGGCGGAGGCGGCATCCGTACTCTCATGTGGATGATCCGCCTTCGGCATAATTGTGCGCCGGGCTCAATCAAGGGATTGCCTTCCCGTAGAAAGAGACGATCGACAAGGCGACGGAGGTGCTGCTTGCTCGTGCGTGCACGCAGCACTACACCTAAAAGTGGAGTGGAGAGAGGTAAAAAACAAAAAAAAAGGAAAACGGAAGAATGACATATAGTGGGGTCGACCTCCATTAATGTCAATGTGCTAGTGCTCTAGTTCGTTTCTTAAATGCATAGGTCTTTGATTCTTAATTTAGTGACGCCTATCGATCCTTTGAATTGTGAAAGCTGAAGTATGTATGTCTTTTTCTCCTACCGAACGATCTTGTTCTTTATATTTTTTTTTACAATATTAATGTGGTGCGGGTAGTTTATCTTGCATTCGTGTATCTATCTATATATGCACGTACGTATGCATGTCGGTATATATATATATATATATATATATATATATATATGTATGAACGAGTTATTCCTGAGTACCGATCCTCTACCAAAATGCGAGAGGTTTATCGCATGCGACACACACCACCTACGCTCAGCCTTATTTTAGAAGAAAGAAGCAGCACAAGCATTAATTAGTACCGCGGCCGACCACCCACCGGAGTGGGGACGTACGTGCCTTGGCAGCTGCATGCTTCGATCAGATACCTCTTGCTTTGAATCTGCACACCACGCGCCCATGAATTTAAGCCGGCAGAGGTAGTGGGGGATATATATATATCATAATTTAAGCCGGCAGAGGTAGAGAGAGAGAGAGAGAGAGAGAGAGAGAGAGAGAGAGAGAGAGAGAGAGAGAGAGTCTCCCCCCCCCACCTTAATTTAATTTATATCATCACCCAAAAGAGGCCAGGAATATCGCCACTTTAATAGGTGAGTGGGGTTGTGTTCTCTAATGCGCATGCGTCGAGGATGGCTCTGTCTCACCGCCGCCGCCGGTGGGCGCCCACGAAGGCACATCTAATTATTAAGCATATTGGGTTCCACGAATATTTTAAAAGTCAATACTTGCATAATTATTGATATTCACGTACACGAGTGAAATTAAGTTATGAACTTACATCTTACATGTAAATATTAACCGACTTTTTTAGTCACTCAAAGCCGCACGGGTAAAGCTGATCCCCATATATAATCTTCACACACACATATATATATATATATATATATGATCCCACCCACGGGCGTACTGTGGCGTGGTTATGTCCAAAGAAGGGGATTTTGGGAGCTTAATATATTGTGGGGGTGGGGTGGGGTGCGGTGCCTGCCAAGGAGTAGGACAACCCCCCCCCCCCCCGTGAGCGCTGAGCCGGCCGACATGGGCGCCCGTGAGCGTACATGAGCAGCAGCAGCAGCGCATCACGGGTGATGCGGCGGGATGATGCACGCCTACCACACTCATCTCCCTCACTTCATCATTCCACGCCCCGCAATCCGACGAAATAATTAAGGAGAAGCCATTAATGGCCCTTGTTTATCGAGTGAACTATTATTTCCTTCAGGCAGTTTAACAAGTTAATTAATTAACTGTTCGTTCCCTATTATATGTCGAAGTTTGATGGAATAATCAAACCAGTGAGATGTATATATATATATATATACATGGCAACCCAACAAATGGAATTTGTAACCAAGAATCTAATTATGGATACATCGCCCCTCTCTCCATGGATATATATATATATGGCAACCCAACAGATGGAATTTGTAACCAAGAATCTAATTATGGATACATCGCCCCTCTCTCCATGGATATATATATATGAAGACAAAGAATGACATATTGGGCCACGTATATACCAGTTATATATATCCTGCTATATATGCAACACTCAGGAATTGCAACAAAAGAGAGAGAGAGAGAGAGAGAGAGAGAGAGAGAGAGAGAGAGAGAGAGAGAGAGAGAGAGAGAGAGAGAGAGAGAGCTATTATAATTAAGAGAGCTCTTCATTGTAAGATTTGGATGCCCAGTACTCCGAGGACGATGAGTTACGCTAGAATCCCAAAATGATTTGGCTAATTAAAGAGGAAATTAGCGAATACTAGATGATCCATCGGTGGTTCTTATAATTTCACCCAAAATCGATCTCTAAAACTATGTATTTGTGTTCCCGATCACATCGGATTCATCCCAATATAATAGCCATGACAATGAGACACAAAATATGTTTGACTTTTCTATGCCATAGTACGTGACAACTCACTTAGACTTAGACTAATTTTTTTAGACATCTTCTGTTATATTTCATCAGTCATGACTCTTGAAAAATATGCTAAAATAATAACATCTAGAATCTACTTCGTGGCATAGTGCATTGTCTTAAAAGGATAGAATTAGTGAATCATTAGATTCAATAGACTTACGTAGTGACGAAGTAGCTAAGGTTCTATTGTGTCACTTCTTTAGTGGTTGCAAATGGCGAGGGAGAATATGATTTGTATGCTATGGCGAAGCTCCAATCAAGGCATATCACGTTCAAACATCATAAAAATTTAAACTTATCGCTCCCTTAAATGCTCCACATCCATATGGTGTAGATAGATTCAGCCATAAGAGATTACGTGAAAATAAATAATTCCATGTTCGACTGATTACTTTCGATCTCATCTCAGTCATATGCTAAGATGACATATAACTCTCTTTTATGTTCTTACTGGATGTGAACCATCCATAGGCCTATCTCATCATCCTTGCTCACGTAGCGACATGATGACCGTTGGTGTAAGAGGACCAATCAATAGCCTGATGACATTCATTAATTATTAAATTCACATAGATAGTGCATTAATTTAGACAACGATGCAAAGAAACAATCATATTTCATTGCATAAAATTGGTGTCCAAAATAAGACTCCAAGTAAAGTAAATTCTCCTTAGAGCTAAAGCTGTGGCATGCTTTAGTAATAAATCTATGGTACTAGATTTGGTGAGAGGATCAACAAAGATCCCACTAGTAGAGATGTGTCTAAGAATTATTAGTCCTTGCGTAATGATGTCTCAAATAAAGGCGACTACTTGGACATCTTGGGTCGTTTGGCTCAGCCCACCAAGTAATTAATATGCTCTGGGCTCGGATGAGACTATTACTCGATGGATCCTCTATTTTTTTTATAAATTTTCATGTTTCTACTCTCTAATTAATTATCTTCTTCTTATGTTTAAAGTTTAATCATGTCATTAGCTAAATTAATACCAAGGCCAAATTATTGCACAATACACGTTAAATGACATTTAAAAAAACAATCACGAAGAAGGAAGATCGTTATATCATCGAAGGTTTGAAATATTCCCCAGCAAAGCAAAGGTTAGAAGTTATACTTATAATAACCCTCCTCCCCAAGGGTAAATGATCATGCTCCGTGTCGTGAGGTTTGGTCATAAGTAGATCAAGTTTCATACACTCCTCTGACATCTCTTTCTCTATGGGGTCAAAATAAGATTTTGTATTTCAAATATTTTTTTTATTGTAAGAAAATTTTAATCTCATATTTAAATGTATAGGGGAGAACCAGTCCGAAAATCCCTGAATTGGCGAATCGGTCTGTACCGGTTCACATCGGTTTGCCAACTATTGTTACATTCAATTAATTTGCTTATGGTCTTAGGTGTATTGTGATATAAGTTTCCCGTGAACCTATATTGAAAATAACTGAGATATCTCTTATTTGTAATTTTAAAAAGTTGAATGAGAGTTCTTTTCTCTCTCCCCACATTATGTGCAAACTTTGTAAGTTAGCATGTGCATATCATAGAAAAATGTGTCCACATCGAGGTAAAATAAGAGTGTGTAAATTTTGAAAAGTATAAAAATAAAGATGACCTGAATACCATGTCGAAATGTTACGAGGCCGGAAATTAAACACTTGAGGAAGCATGACATCCCTTCGTTTCGGAAGTAGAAGAAGGATCATCCTAACTCGTCTATATATATATATATATATATGGATGGTTACCATAGCCATCCATGAGTTCCACGTGTCAGATCCCAAAGCTGTAGGTGGTCGCTCCAAGGAGATAGCTTGAAGAGAGAGAGAGAGAGAGAGAGAGAGAGAGAGAGGAGTCCAATGAACCTCTCTTAATTGGGTCTCCGAGAATTTCATATTTACAAGACTCTTTGATCTCATGGTCCTATATACTAACAGAAATTATAGGGTGGGCAACTCATTGAACTCCTAATACTCTATCCAATGTGAATGACCACACGTACGTCCACCTCTGGTGTATGTAGTTGCCCGTTGAAGCATTCAAATGTTTAGGTGTTAATGTATTGATAACGACATTAACAGTACTTTATGCACCATCTTAACATTTTATGTTTTAAGATGTTCATACTTTAGTATATATGTTAGTACTTTTAGCACTTTAACATCTTAACCGTTAACATATTGACATGCTAATATTTTAACATGTTAATACTTTTAACATGTAGCATCTCAACATGTTAACACTTTACTGTCTTAACATGTTAACTTATTGATATCTTAACCCATCAATACATTAATAAATTAACACTCGATTACATAGAGAGAGGCAGAATAAATCCTTCAGTAAAGAAGTGGCTTCACTGTCAGAGAGACGTTGACAGGGTGTGCAAGATAAGGTAGTACATTTGATGTTCTAATTAATTTTATCAAAAAAAATATTTTTTTAAGAAATACGTACTTAGTGTAACATATGCACTAATTAAACTCACGAGTATAATTAGTGTAACATTTAAATTTATTTTTATTTTTTTTGAATGACTTTCATCCTCAAATTATTTAGACGTGAGTGTCACATCATCAAATTACGTGACGTGAGAATTAAGTAAAAATAAAAATCAAATTCTATAACTATTTTTTACTCTCCACGAGAGATAAATTTATTTTTACTTTGACCTCATCTACGCCTAAATAACTTGGGATGAGAGTCACATATTTTTTTAAAAAATAAATATTATATTAATTATATTAATAAGTATAATTAATGCACATGTTGCAATGTACATTTCTCTATTTTGTTCTCTCATGTCTCTTGACCAGCGATGTACACGATGTAGACAACATTTGGTGAGATATACGCATAACGCGTTTATTCTATACGCAAGAACAAATTTCAGAACTCATGTTTAATTGTCATGGTTATATTTATTACTTATTTATCTCTATTATTTTATTAACATAAAATGTAAGCATATGAGTATTCTTAAGTCAAGGCATGATCATATTAGCCTAGTTCTTATAAATGAATAATAAAAGGGACTTGTCTTTTCACTTTTCCTTGATAATATAACTCCATACCTTGATGAATTCATTTATTATGTAGTCGTATCTTTTCGTTTATCTCTTTTTAAATCTTTAAAAGCACCCGCTATGCCTTCTGGACGTCGTCCCCCTATCTATTTGTATGACTGAAATTTTGACCACCGATCGAATTCTAAATCTAGGTAGAAGTATGACTGGATGCACCTAATTAATTTGCCATCTATATATATATATATATGATTTCCAAAATATATTTATGTAGCTATGCTCTACACACAAACTTTTGAAGGATGAGGGAGCCGGCAGATCGAATGACACGCCAAGAAGTGGAGAAAACCAGGATGAGCCTAAGTTGGGGATGGAACGGATCGAAAAAGGTTGAGGACACAATCAAACAGATTCTCACTTATCTCATTTAACTCACATGCACCCCCCAAAAAAAAGAAAAGAAAAGAAAAAAAACTCACAAATCCAATATCTAGATAAAAATTTAAGATTATTTTAATTAAATGTTTCAGCCTTAGACAAAATCCATGCAAAATCTATTGAGATACTTCTTACTTGCCATTATTTGTTGGTGTGAAACGTACTGTTAGAAAATGGTGTTAAAAAACCGATTTCCAAGAAATAAATCAGATTTATAAACATGAACTCTGCAGTGATATATGAAATCCAATCCTCTATCAGTAGCTACCAAGCAAGCAGATGGTTGTAGTTCCCAAATCTATATGGTTTACCTTGGAGGGAAAGTATAAATCCTTCGAGCACAATGTGAAGAGATGGCTTTACACGTAAAGCGTGATGTTTAGAAACATATTTAACTTAAAATGTGAATATTGAGTGTTTGATCAAAATTATAGACAATCTAATGTGTAGCCTACATTTAAATAAACATGGCTCCCACCTACACTTTTGTTTTTTAGTGTTATTTTTAACAAAATATATGTCTTTTGAATATTAGTGGGAGAGTTGCATTTGTCGCAACGTAAAATAAAGCAAGAAAATTAAACATATCTATCATCATGAGAAGGGTTTGGTTACTTTTGTAAGGGTGCCTGATTCTATTGAATCCTTTGAGGTTGCACAGTGAAAAATGTTTACGGAGACGTGGGCTACGCGAGATCGGGTGAGTACTAGATCTTCTTTCTTTCACTTCTCCGTGTAATCTTTTTGGTGGATGGGAATCCAAAAGACTTGCATTTGAAGAGAGAGTGACCAAAGTTTTCATATTTATAGTCTTCTATTAGGAGTGGTTACTCTAACGGAGAGTTATCTCCTTCGTTAAGGGTTGTATCTCCTATCAAGAGTTCTATTTGAATTAAACTACATCATCTAATTTGGGCCCGGAGATAAATATTCTTAATAATTAATTTCCTTAATATAATCTAAAGATCAAAGTTAATTAGGTCACCTTTATTAATATTAACAGTTTTCACTTGGTCTAAATATAAAATATTAATAATATTTATTATAAAATATGATATTTGAATTAAGTTTTAAAAACTAGACGAGTGCACTCATTTTGAAAATATAACCGGTTACTTTATCTCCAAATCAACTTTTATACTTACATTAAGAAAAATTATAAATACATATCATAACGAGTGGCATGTAACCCGAGTCACTGAGGGCAATAAAGGTGGTAGAGAGACCAGTTGTGGTGGATGTTGTGACGATGCTTGAGAGCGTTTGCAAGTTTGAGAAACTTGAAACTTGTCCTGAAAAATCTTAAATTGTTGGCGAGGTTTGGACATGTTTGGAACCTCTAAACTGGGTGCTGTTGTTCTCGACGGTACCATGCATGTTATAATGTTATGCAAGACTCACGTTCCACTGGGGGATCCTCCGGTCGGGATACCGTGACGAGTGACCTGCAACTTGATTCACCGGGGGCAATAAAGATGGCAGAGGAACCGATTGTGGTGGATGTCGTGATGATGTTTGAGAGCGTTTGCAAGTTCGAGATATACTTGAAACTTGTCCCGAAAAAATCGTATTAAATTGTAAGTATATTTGATTCCATCGAATTCTTTGAGGTTGCAGAGCGAAGAACGTTTTTTCAGATGCGGTCTACGTTAGATCGTTGACCACTCTCATTTCTCGTTGTAATCTTTCCGGTGGATGGAAACTCAAAAGACTTTGCACGTGAAAAAAGAGGAACCAAGACTCTTATTTATAGTCTCCCATGAGGAGTGGTTACTCCCGTGATGAGTTATCTCCCTCGTCAAGGGTTGTCTCTCCCTTCAATAGTTCTATTTGAGTTAAATTACACCATCTAATTTGAGTTCGGAGATAAACATCTTTAATAATTGATTTCTTTAATATAATCTAAAGATTAAAGTTAATTAGGTCATCTTATGGATAAATACTAACATTTTCTCACTTGATCTAAATATAAAATAATAATAGTAATAATTGTTATAAAATATGAACTTTGAATTAAGTTTGAAAAAACAGACAAGTGCACTCATTTTGAAAACATAACCAATTAATTTATGTTCAAGTCAACTTTCGTACTTAGATTAAGATAAGTTATCAATACAAATCATGATGAGTGGCATGTAACCCGAGTCATCGAGGGCAATAAAAGTGGTAGAGGGATCGGTTGTGGTGGACGTTGTGATGATACTTGAGAACGTTTGCAAGTTTAAGAAACTTAAAACGTATCCCGGGAAACTTTACTAAATTGCTGGCGAGGTTTAGACATGTTTGGAATCTCTAAATTAGGTGCCGCTATTCTTGGCAGTGCCATGCAGGTTATAACATTATACAGGACCCACGTTCCACTAGGGGATCCTCCAGCCGGGTTACCGTGACAAGTGGCATGTAATCCGAGTCACTGGGGGCAGTAAAGGTGGCAGAGGAATCGGTTGTGGTGGACATTGTGACGATGTTTGAGAGCGTTTACAAGTTTGAGAAATTGGAATCTTGTCGTTGGAAACCTTATAAATTGTAAGTGTATCTGATTCCATCGAATCCTTTGAGGTTGCTTAGCGAAGAATGTTTCCGGAGATACGGTCTATGTGAGATCGGTGACCACAAGATCGTCTCTCTCTCACTTTTCTCTATAATCTTTTTGGTAGAAGAGAATTCAAAAGACTTACAGGTAGAGAGAGAGGGACCAAGGGCCGTATAGTTATAGAGTCTCCCATTAGGAGTGATTACTCTCATGAAGAGTTGTCTCCCTCGTCAAGGGTCATCTCTCCCATCAAAAATTCTATTTGAGTTAAATTACACCATCTAATTTGGGCTTGGAGATAAACATCTTTAATAATTGATTTTCTTAATATAATTCAAAGATCAAAATTAGTTAGGTCATTTTACAGATAAATACTAATAATTTTTCACGTGACCTAAATATAAAATCATTATTATTATTATTATGAAATATGATCTTTGAATTAAGTTTAAAAAATCAGATAAGGGCACTTATTTTAAAAACATAATCAGTTAATTTATCTCCTGAGTCAGCTTTCATATTTAGATTAAGAAAAGTTATCAATATAGATCACGACGAGTGACCTATAACCTGAGTCACCAGAGGCAATAATGGTAGCAGAGAGACCGATTGTGGTGGACGTACGTTGTGACGAGGTTTGAGAACATTTGCAAGTTTGAGAAACTTGAAATATGTCTTGGGAAACCTTATTAAATTGATGGCAAGGTTTGGACATGTTTGGAACCTCTAAACTGGGTGACCTTGTTCTCGACAGTGCCATACATATTATAATGTTATACAGGACCCATGTTTCACTCGGGGATCCTCCAATCGGACTACCGTGACAAGTGGCACGTAACCCGAGTCACTGGAGACAATAAATTAATACGGTATTTGGTTGTTATTTTTTTCTCCTTTTTCTCTCAAATTTAAAAAAAGAGAGTCAGAGATTCTCTAATTCCGTTTGATATTTATCTCCTAAATTTTAAGGAGAGAATCTCATCCCGTGAAATCTTCCTCAAAATAAAAAGAAGTCTCGACCAATTTTTTTTAAAAAACACGGCCTCGGGACTTCCCCCTCCCTCCCACTCGCGACCCCCCTCCCCCACGTCTCCCCCTTCCCTCCCTTCCCTCTCTCTCCCGCCGGCTCTCCCTCCCTTCCCTCTCCCTCCCGCCGGCTCCCCCCCTCCCTTACGCGGCCGGCGGCGCCCCTCCCCCTCTCCGGCTTCCCCTCGCCCTGCTCAAACCCTCTCTGCGCACACATCAGTTGGAGACGACCAGAGGAAGCAGTGTCCATGGTTCGCTACGACCGTGCCATCACCGTCTTCTCCCCCGATGGCCACCTCTTCCAGGTCAAGTACGCTCTCGAGGCCATCCGTCGCGGCAACGCCGCCGTTGGCGTCCGCGGCAATGACACCGTCGTTCTCGGCGTCGAGAAGAAGTCCTCCCCCTCCCAGCAGCTCCGCCGGGAGGCCCGCCACTACCCTCCCCCTGATCCCACGTTGTCCGCGACGAGCCGGCGGCCGCCACCGCCCCTTCCTTCCCCTCCTCGACGGCGATCACGCCTCTGGAGCCCTCCGCTTGCTCCTCCCCGGTCTCCTGCCTCTCCCGTTACTTTCTTGTCTTCCAAACATGTATGTCTAAAATTAAAAATTTATGTTATTTTTGCTAAACGGTTGAGACTTCTTTTTATCGAATTCAAAAGTTGAGTTAAAAATCAACGTACCATAATTTTTGGGGAAGAACTAGTTTCTAAGAAAGACTGGTTGTGGTGGACGTTGTGATGGTGTTCGAGAGTGTTTGCAAGTTTGAGAAACTTGAAACTTATACTGGGAAATCTTATTAAATTATAAACGTATCTGATTCCATCAAATCCGTTAAGGTTGCATAGCGAAGAATGTTTTTAGAAGTGTGATCTACGCGAGATTGGTGAGCACAAGGTCTTCTCTCTCCCGCTAATCTTTCTGGTGGATGAGAACCCACGAGATTTACACACGGAGAGAGAGGGACAAAAGCTCTCGTATTAACTTATAGAGTCCCCCATAAAGGGTGGTTACTCCCGTGACACTCTCATTTTGATAATCCTTAATTTTCATCCTTCGATTTGCCTTCAATAGTAAACCACTATTATCAGAAAATAAGAAAAGGAAAATGATTCAACATATATAGTCTTTTTCTTCGAATAAGATATTTGAAAAATGTGGGAACTAACCCATCTTAAAATTGTTGAAAGAACAACTACATGCAAGAAATATATATATATATATATATAAAGGAAAAACGATTCAACTTTGATCCTTTTCTTTTTCTCCGATCAAGATAGTTGGAAAATGTGGGAAGGCATCTTAAAATTGTTCAAAGGACCTAGATATGTTTCCATATATTTTTTACAGTTCTCTTTTAAGCTATTTGACATTTTTCTCATCGAATCCGACGATAGAAAGAGGGGGGTGGGGGGGAGATCATCGTATATACAGTAACATCTCTCTTATTTACATCCTCCCAAAAGGACATTCGACCACGGTCCCCTCAGAAAACGAGAAGACATCCCTTAGAAGTTAGATCACTCTCACCGTAAACATGTTGGAAGTTTTAAGAAAGGAACGACGCGACTCCACGGCAGAGAAACGTGTAAGAAAACCATCCCTTCACAAACTTGTCTCCCTCGAGTTAATTAGGAGGAGCAAATGGTGGAGTGATCAGTGGAGGCGAAGACGCAAAGTTAGTTAAACCCAGGGCCGTACGTAGTACCGGTGGTGCTGTCTGTATTTTGGGACCCCCCACCCCCACCCCCACCCTCGCACGTAACGAAACCAACGGGTCAGCCCCTGCTCAAATTTTATAATTCCCTCCACCCTCTTTCTCTTTTTTTTTTCTTTCTCGGTAGTTGATTTTTATTTTTTATTTAAGGAAGAGTGAGAACAGCGTATATATTGAACCCGAAACTTTCGCGGGAGAGTGACCACTCCGCCAATGGAGGTGGACTCATCCTCTTATGATCGATTAGTCAAAATTTTTAGTGAATAATTTACATTAAAACTCGTTTCCCGCCATTTGGATCGATTGCCTTGTGCGACTGTCCACGTTGAAAACTACTTCCCAATCCAAATAATCCCCCCCACCTAAGCTCTCTTTGACTCCACGAGGACACGGTAGAATAACTAACCCATGGAGAGAAAAAAATAGGTTTCATTGTGCCCTGGACACAAAATGAGGATGTCTAATTAAGGACGGATAGCGTATTCACATGTGACTCTCTTTGATTTTAAAATAGGATAAAGATTAATATCTAACTGATCGACGAGAGATAAAATTAGAGCTCATTAATGTGCGTTAGATCTAAAAGAGCGTGCCTAATTATGGGTGGATAGCGTTTTCGAATTAGGCGCTCTTTAATTCTAGAATAAGATAAAAATAAATACTTAATCGATGAGAGAGAAAATTAGGTCACATTGTGACCTAGAGACAAATGAGCGTGTCTAAGTGGGGGCGGATAGATAGTGTACTCGCCCCCCCCCCCCCCCCCACCCCTCCGGAATGAAAGAGGTATTCGCGTACAAGAAAGGGTACCGTAGGAGAAGGCAAGGAGAGACGGCGCAGTGTGCCCCTCTCTAACCAGTTGGGGACTTGTTGCGAACCGCTGCTATAAGTGGGCACCCCTTGCAGACCCTCGCCTGCACACCAACGCCCTTCCCTGACCTCTTCCCCCTCCCTTGCCATGGCGTTCTTGCAGGGCGGTAGCCTCGTGAAGAGAAGCACATTCCCGGTAAAAACCCCATCATCACCAGGCCAATATGTAGTCCCTTGATGAGAAGAGAAGATTGGACCTTTCTCTACCCATTAAGGGGATGAGGACCCTTCGGCTCTCTCTCTCTCTCTCTCTCTCTCTGTTTCTGGGTATTCCTGCTCTGACCCATGCTCGTTGTCCTTGTGATGGTCGCAGGTTTCGTTGCTGCTCGTGCTGTTGCTTGCGGGTTCCCTCAGAAAAGGAGAATGCCGGAGACGGGCGGGCAGTGGACATCCCGGCGGGACCGGGATACCCCGGAGCGCGGTGGCGCCTCCAGCGGAGAAGGGGGAGGGTGGGGAGGCGGGGGCGTCGTTCATGTACAGGACGACGACGTGCTGCAGGGCGGTGACGGTGTCGCTGGCGGACTTCGGCGGGGTGGGCGACGGGGTGACCTCCAACACGCTGGCGTTCCAGGCGGCGGTGGCGCACCTGGCGGAGGCGGCGCCCTGCGCCGCGGGTGGGGGGCAGCTGTACGTGCCGGCGGGGAGGTGGGTGACGGGCAGCTTCAACCTCACCAGCTGCTTCACCCTCTTCCTCCACGAAGATGCAGTCATCCTCGGCTCCCAGGTTCTCTCTCTCTCTCTCTCTCACGTGTCCCGGTCTCTGTCGTCGTCTCTGTGTCTTGTTCCGGCTCGTGACTTTTGTCCTCTTTATTCACGGAACATACCTAATTCAACAGCTCTCTGTCCTAGTTTCCACCTTACCAGACACCAGCTCTGACTCTCTCTACTTTCCTAGTTTCCACACTACCAGACACCAGCTCTGACTCTCTCTCTCTCTAGAGAGAGATAGAGGGGGAGAGGACAGAGAGTCACAGAGAGATCCACCCCTATCTACCGCCCGACTATGGCTCTTTCTCTCTCTAACTCATTCTCTAACTACAGAGATCCACCATTCCACCCCCATCTTTTCTAGTTTCTACCTTCCGAGTATTACTCTGTCTCTGTACATGAATCGGCATGAGAGAGAGATAATGATAATTCCTAACTAAAAGTAACAATTATTAGATTATAGTTGGTTTTGGTAAGTAGAGAGTTTTTTTTTTGTTTGTGGTAGGTCCCTTTCAATTGGTTAATCTGTCCCTGTTTTTTGTTGAGTGGTGCTCAACCAATGCTGGTTTTTAAGCACCAGAGTGGTGACCCATCACTTCCAAGGACCCCTCCCAGAGTCAAATTTTGCGTAGAAGAAGAAGATTACTAGCCCAAGAAATAAAGTGTTTGTTCAGATTTCTCTGCTGATGGTTACAAGTTTGATTAGTCTCCACAACGCATCGAGTCTTCACAATTCTGATGTTCAGATTTCCTACCTTTTACATTTCCTTTTAGAAATTTATAGTGGGCATTGCCATTGGATTGGGTCAATGGAGATCATATTAGACACCGGATATATGGCTGTCTTTAGCAGAATCAGCATATCTTATGAGACTGAAATGTGAATCGTCATTAATTATCCTTAATGAAAAGTAGTACCTTTCCCGATTTATAATGAAACCCACCCCTCACCCCTTTGAAATGGTCTTTCCTTTTTCAAATTGTGCTAAAGGAATTGACATATTTGAATGCCAATTCAAACTCTAAATGGTAAAAACAAGAAACAGGTGGAAGAATCAGAGGGAGGGTGTGGATGGGTATAGTTTCTACTAGAGCCTTTGTGTACCTACCCTTCATGAAAGAGGCCAAGTTCTACTGTTGGGCAAGAGAGAAGAGTTTAACTTTTCCAATTCTATGACTGCTTGTTCCTTGTTCCACACTATTTCCGTTTTATTTGACCTGATGGGCATTAATATTGGTGCAGGACATGAATGAGTGGCCTCTAATCGAACCCCTGCCTTCATATGGTCGGGGAAGGGATGCACCCGGTGGCAGGTTTAGCAGCCTCATCCTCGGCTCCAACCTCACTGATGTCACAATCACAGGTATCTATTTACATATCATGCAATTACAAATCCCTTTTGGGTTCCAACGTACGTCACCAACCCTCTGTAAAATATTTTCTGATAGTTTTCACTGCTCATAAGTTGGGACTTGGAATCTTAATTCCAGGGAACAATGGGACCATAGACGGGCAGGGAGCAATGTGGTGGTCAAAATACAAGTCCGGCAAGCTCAAGAACACCCGTGGCTACCTGATTGAGCTGATGTATTCGGACCAGATTCTCATCTCCAGTCTCACGCTTGTCAACTCCCCCTCCTGGAACATTCACCCTGTCTACAGCAGGTAATCTCAATTCAGAAAAAAAAGAGGGGGGGGGGGGCAGTCCATTTGGATTGTTGAAACTGGTGCAGCTTTTTTATTGCCACATAACCCTTCCACCTTTGATAATGGAATAAGGTGGTTTAGGATGAGTTATTCGCGGGTGAGTGAGTTATTCAAGTCTGGGAGTTGAATACACCACTCTAGGTCGGATAGGGTTAATGTCCTTAACCCGGGGTTATCTCATTCTACCTCTCTCACAAGAATACACTACCCGACTATGGGTAAGATAGATATCAAATTAAAAATATGAAAACTCAGGAATAGTTCACTTCAGATTCACCCGAGTTAATTTATCCTAACCTATTATCAAAGTGGTTAAAAAACTAGTGTACCACTAACTTAGCAGGTATCTGGAATCAGGACATCGTTCCTGGATTATACCTTTTCATTGTTAGACCATCCGACGCAGCTAATGTGGGACTCAACGACTACCCCATGTCATGGACAAATCACATATAGCACTTGGCAAGGACAAAAATAGCATGAACCAACGTTAACATGTACCATGCATGTACGAGCATCTAACCCAAAGCAGTCAGCCGGTGATGAAAGGATAAGCCCACTTCTTATTAACCAAAAACAAATCATATGTGGAGAGTTTCAATCCACTACAGCCATTCTTTCTCCATTAGAATCATTCTTCTGAAGTAGTCTTTACAGCATGTGACATGCTACATAACATCTTCCGAAACCTATTTTTTTTTTCCTACAGCTTGGTGCTCTGCTTCGTTACAACTACATACAGTGATAGCATTACTTCAGTTCTAAGAGTACTTTGTGTTCTGATGATGGTGATCTGGTTATCCATGCAGCAACATTGTAGTATCAGGCATCACAATTCTTGCTCCTGTCCACTCCCCCAACACGGATGGCATCAACCCAGGTATGTCATAGAAGCAGTGCTTCCCTCTGCTTCCACCACCACGTACCCCCACCACCTGCCATTGGCAGAGACCCTGCAGCTCCTTATGCCCTCACTGATGCTTGGTTTCATGGGTTCTCTCCACCGCCCCCTCACAGACTCCTGCTCCAACGTCCGGATCGAGGACTGCTACGTCGTCTCCGGCGACGACTGCGTGGCCATCAAGAGCGGGTGGGACGAGTACGGCATCGCGGTGGGGATACCCAGCCAGCACATCAGCATCCGGCGCCTCACCTGCATCTCCCCCACCAGCGCCGTCATCGCCCTCGGCAGCGAGATGTCGGGCGGCATCGAGGACGTCCGCGCCGAGGACATCACCGCCATCGACTCCGAGTCGGGCGTCCGCATCAAGACCGCCGTCGGCCGGGGCAACTACGTGCGCAACATCTTCGCCCGGCGCTTCGTCATGAAGACCATGAAATGGGCCTTTTGGATGACCGGCAACTACGGCTCCCACCCCGACAACAACTACGACCCCAACGCCATCCCCGTCGTCTCCGGCATCAGCTACAGCGACGTGGTGGCCGAGAACGTGACCATGGCGGGCCGGCTGGAGGGGATCCCGGGCGCGCCCTTCACCGGCATCTGCATCGCCAACGCCACCATCGAGGTGGTGAAGTCGAAGAAGGCGCCATGGAGCTGCGCCGACGTGCAGGGCGTCACCAGCGCCGTGAGCCCGCCGCCGTGCCCCTTGCTGCCGGACCAGGGCGGGTCGGGGGCGCCGTGCCCGTTCCCGGAGGAGAGGCTGCCCATCGATGAGCTCGAGTTCAAGGAGTGCGCCTTTACCATGGCGCATCCCCGCTGAAGCTGTGGCTGCATGCAGCAGCATAAGCCGTGGTTGTGGGTGCTCTCTCTGCTGCCTCTTTGGATTGAAGAGGAGATTAGCCTTATAGGAGAACCCTTTTTTTTTATTTTGTTTTATTTTTTTTTATCTAAGGTTAATGTTGATGTGGTCTCCCTTCTCGGTCGAAGCTAACAAGTGAAATATGTGAAGAATATGATGTTGGAATGATAGTTATAGACCTGGGCTTCATCTTTTCTAGTTCTCTTGGTGGTGATGTATTGATGTGACGTGAGTAGAAGAAAAGAATGAATATTGCGAATTTTTCTATGTTTATATATATATATATATATATATAATTACGGGAGATGTTCACATGTGACCGATCTCATGGCTATTTGTCATGGTGTCGGCACATGGGCCCTTGATCGCATGACACCAGTCCCATGCGATCATCGACTCTATGAGATGGAGGGCCCAGATCATGACACTATGACAAATAGTCATGGAGTCGACCTCACGTGAATATTATATATATATATATATATATATATATATATATATATATATATATATATATATATATATATATATATATATATATATATATATAGATGGATAGAACTCGGTTTATCTGCGGTTGAAAATAATAAAAGATGGAAATGGATGGTGACTGGGGATGATAGCAGTAGTGTTTTTGATTGTAGGTGGATCAAACTTGATTCATTCAAGAGCATAAAATATATATTTTGGGCAAAACAAATTGGAGTAAGTTGTCGAAATAACAATTGGATTCATCAAAACTGATTTCTCCAAGTTTTCTTCGAGACATGATGTATATATACGTACATTGTGTAATTGAATGGACGACATAGTGCGATTGTACGTCTTGGAGGCCGAGTTTTCAATTGCAGTAGTTGACGAAGAAACGACTTTCGCAGTGGAGCTCACCTGGGATTGTCAGCGAGTTGTTACTGTTGAAACTGGTTTTGATCCGAGTTGCAGAGGTGTCAAAATAGGTCCGGACCCATTAATAGATCCATTCGGACCTGATAATTAGGAGTCCGAGTATCCAATAACAACCCAATTGCCCTATACTAACTACATAAAACTGTGATCGAGCTTTTATAAATCTAGACTTAATCGTGTCCACCTGGCATTAATAAGATAAATGAATTCCTTGTTAAAGTCGGACACTTGACGCCAGGTGTGAATAGAAAACTAGACCTAAAATCTGAATCACTTATCCATTTATTGGGCCTGAGCTACCGATTGTAAGTCTGGATTTTCCCAGAGTTGACTCAGCTCCAATCGAACTTGTTAGTTAATTATTTGCTTTAAAATGTTCAATCTTGGTCCAACTAATTTTTTTTAAAAAAGGGAGTTGGTCCATTTTTTTCTACCAACCTTGACCTACCTAAGAAAAAAGAAGCATGAATGATATGACACAATCAAATTTAATTAATTAATTCTAACGATACCCATATTATTAATTCTAGATAGCCACATTTAGAGGGAAAATGTTGTCCACATAGATCACACCAACTATACCACGTACCAATATCTACTCCGACTCATTTATTAATTTTAAAATTCTAGATGCGTCAACCTGTTTTATGACTAGAACCTGATTATAGTCAATCGCATCATATTTTATTTATTTTCGATCAAAGATCTTAGTATAAGATTTTGTATAATCACTTCTAAACATGTGGAAGTTAGATGTCCACGGGATGTGACCTTGGGGGTAGGTAGGGATTTCTGACTGGGAGGGTCCTTTGACATGAAAAAGAAGAGTCCGACGAAGAAAAGTGGCGCAGGCGATTAATTGCGAGGAAAGGGTCTCACGAAGAAAACAGGTAAAAGACAATTGGCAGGGCAAGTAACAGATATCCTCCGACGGGGGCATCTGCTTCCAACTTAACACCATTTCACATTCGTTTTGGGTCATTTTAGTCCTGATTTGATAGAAGACAGATATTTTGAACATGTGTCCGATATTTAACCAAACTTAAGTAATCTCACTTAATTGTTGTTAAGATATATGATCTTTAGATACCTAATTGATATAGTGGATTTGGGTCTCTAGTACCTCGAGGATAGTCATTTTGATTTAATAGCATGTTCGAATAAGATTTTTTACATAAATATCTCTCTAAATATTAATTATATTAAATATACTCCTCATTAATTTAGACATATTATCAAGAATATCTTCCATTTAATTTTAAATGTTACGATTATACTCCTACTGTAATCCCGTTAATTTAATTTGAGCTAAACATGAGTTAAGCAGTAAAATTACTAACCTATTATCAGGTTACCTCTCTCTCTCTCTCCCCCCTTGAAAACCCAAATGGGTGGGGGAGAGCAACGCCGTCAGCTTCGAGGTGGGGGGGGGGGAGGGGGCACCGGCGATGAGGGGGTGGGGGTGGAGCAACAGAGAGGGTTACAAGAGAGAGGGGGAGGGGGCGCCAGTTATAAGATAGGGGGAGTGGGGGAGGGGGCGTCGTTGGTGAGGGGGTGGGGGCGGAGCAATAGGGAGGGCGGCATAGAGCAGTGTCGTCGGCTACGAGGTGAGAGCAGAGGGGGAGGGGGCCACCGGTGGTGAGGGGACCACGCTGCTATCGTCGGCCGCCCGAAGATGTCACTGATGTTGGTTCTACTCGTAGCTGTGGGAAGGCCTCTCTCTCTCTCACACACACACACACTGTGCAGTAGGGGGTGGGGGTCCCATCACCCACCGACGGTGGTACTTGTGGTGGTGGGGAGGCCTCATCGGAGGTGGGAGGGGGATTGGGTGAGGGGAGGGAGGGAGGACTCTCTCTCTCTCACACACACACAGAGTAATGATATTTTAGGTATTTCATTACACCTAATGGTAATATATGACATATTTCACGAAATATTCACCTCTCATCAACGACATTAAATTACAAGAGTATAACTGCAACATTTAAGGACAAATGTAAGATATTCTTGATAATATGATCGATCAAATGGGGGATATATTTGACATAACTAATATTCAGAGAAATATTTATACAAACAACTTAGTCAAATACTGATCATGTAGAGTGTAAGATTGATAGGATAAATAAAGGTGAAACTTATCAATTTTTTGGGGGTGCTTTATTTTATGATCGTCAAGGAAATAAAATCCAATTGTATTATTATTACTGTTGAAACTGAATATGTATCCGCATGCAACTGCCGTGCACAACTTTTATGGTCAAGCATCAATTATATGATCATGAATTTGACTTAATACAACAGTCGGTACAGTGCCATAACACTAGTGTAATAAATTTAATTAAGAATCTTGCGTAACATTTTGAATTTAAATATATAAACATTCGACATCATTTTTTTTGTCAATATATTAATTCGGGTAAATATAAATTTACACTTTATCGATTATCAGTACCAAACATCAATTTAGTGGATATTTTTACCAAACTTCTTACAGCATGGTAGAGTTATTTCTTTAGTACGTGTAAAATATCTTAAATTTTATTCAGATATTCCTCAGTGATTTATGGCAATTATCTATTTTAATTAAAGGCATCAAACATCCAAGTTCCAACAGCAAACTGGTCAGGACCGTATCTTTTTTTACTGAACCATTGAATATCTCTATTACCATTGTGTTTCAGTCTCAAAGACCTATAGAAGAATACTGGGTTATGAGGAGGATAGACTGGCATAGCAGAACTTAAGGTATCACAAGGGCTACGGTAGGTAGGATGGAGTGACACTTCGTTAGCGAGTTACTTCACCTATTAGGCTTCTCTCTCACCAAACTTGTGTCGGGCCTTCCTCCACCTACTTGGCCCCTCACCAAACTCTGTGGGGAAGAACATGGCTCACATCACCATATGTTTCTCATTTTGCCATCAAAGGAACGACTAGTTTGGGGGTTTTCAAAGCCATCTAGAACAAACAGGGGCGAGGCATGTCCCCTCTGTCTCCATCTACTCCATCTATTTACTTTCGGGTTTCTGTTTAAATAATTTCCTTTCCAATTGAAACTTTTGGATATATTTTCCAAACGATCTATCTATCAAAGAAGAGTAGTGCTCTGTACACCGAATTCAGTGCACAAATCATTACTCATCAGAGGATATTGCGTATTCATTTGCTGTTCATCAACTATCAGGAAGCTTCATAATTGAAATCATTTTTAACCATCCTGATTGTCATTGGGCCGGCAAAATGAGGGTTTACAAAAGCTGATCACATTTTAGTTAGAAACAGACATATAAACTATATAACTAAACTATTATTCCACGACATCTTCAAGAGCAAAATAAAACAAGGCTGTTTAATTTCATCAGGGGCTGCATTCATAAAGCTGACTGAGATTAAACATAACTCAGCTCAGTTGATATCAAACCTTAGATTGATATCCAAGCACCAGCAATAATGATATATGAATATATATATATATGATGTCTATTCTTAATGGTCAAATTTCGGGTGATGGGTTTGAAGATAAAACGATCCATTTTTCATATTTGATAAGAAACCGGGTTCAAAAGACCATGCATACTAATTTTTTATATCGCTCACTCAGTCTGTATATCAATCATAAAAATACTATCCCAAAAGTATCTACTAATGATCGAATAATTGGATTATTGATTATCATATGCATCTTGCATCCCACCCACAGACCCCACATATATATATACCCAAGAGAGGTTAAAGTTCTTCTCATTCTCTGTACTCACATTGATCCAAGAGACTGTGCTTTTACCTGAACTCTCGTCACATTAATATCACCTTCGTTCGATATTTGCTGTACAACTTGTGTGCTTGTAAATTGATCGACATGCCCTAAAACACTGTTTGGTTCTAATTAGGTTCTATCTTATAACATGCTCTTATTAAGATCGATTCCCATGCGTGGACACCCGTAGGGTTACATCCATTGTGACTATTGATCCCGCGGGGGTTAGGGGAGTTACTTCCCAAGACAGGTTAGACCTTCGATGAGTCGGACTACCGATGAGTCAGGCTTGATTCTAGGTGCACGAGTTAATTTACTCTCGGATTTTTTTTTTTTGGAAAAAAAAGAGAGATTGAATGTGAAGGGGTGTGATCTCGCGCTGGTCCTGAGCTGGGAGGATGATCACCGGATAGTGAACTGTAAAGAAGGGAAAACGGATCAGGGGTCCCAGGGATGGTTCTCTGGGTAAAACCCTCCGATACTTAAGTCAATAGAGCAATGGTGGAAGTTATGAAGGAAGGAAGAAAGAGGTGCACGAGATCCCCCTACACCGAGGTGGTGAAGTGGTTCCTGCTCAGGGAGTTTAGACGTATGTTGGCCTTACCTTTCGTCGGAGGGAGTCCCAGGTTTATATAGTGTGCTTGTCTCGTGAGTCCCGTAAGCTGAGGAGTTTCAGGCGGGAGTTACGTACTCATCGCGGGGTCTTTACGTCCTCACCGTGGGATCTTTATAGCCTTGAAGGGTCATGGGTCCCTTATCTTCATAAACTCCTGCTTATAAAGGGCTCTCAACGGCAGCGTGGATAAGCAATCGTCGGTCGAGCCGAGCATAAAATGTGCCAACCCCGTCCGGGCGATAGGCATAGCTCGGATGAAGATAGGTCGGCGTGGGCGCTGAGCGCACGCCTTTATCTCGGCGAGGGGATCGATCGGGCGTGGGTCTTTTTCTGGCCTGACCGACGCTCGGACCTTCTAAGCCTAAGGGCCGCCGAGGAAGGGTGTGATCCCGAGTGATCTTATTGGGATTTTTAGCCTAAGTGAGCCCTGTGGGGCTGTCACTTGGATGAGCTGGGCCTCGTTTGCTCCTGATGGACCTAGTTTGACTGCTCTTTAGATGGGCTACAGAAATCCCCCTCTCCAGAATGCGTGAAATGCTTAAACTTTTTTTCAAACTATTTGATAAATTATTTTAATTGATGTGTGAAAATTAGTAGATAAGGGATAGTCGAGGGAAATTTACTTATTTATTTATTTTAGAGGTTCAGAGAACTTGTCTTGATATAATATCTTGGACATTACAGGCCATTATCTCTGCCATTGTTCCCGCCTCTTCCACTGTCACTACTGCAATCCAACATGCCCATACCACCTCGGATGAACGCTAGTACATATATATATATATATATATATCTGAACAAAGTAGTTCACAGTATTAATTCTAGACATGCAGGTGATAGCCTAATTAATTAATATCGTTTTAATGGACTTTAACAATAAGAGTTTGATGGGCAAATGCAGTTTCAATGGACTTAACAGTAACAGTTCCACATTTATAGGCCTTACCTTGACTGCCGAGTCCGATGGCCCATCTTATGGTCCGTGATGGTCGAGAGACCCGGCCCGAGCACCTCACGTGAGGGGAGGGGAAGGGAGGTGGGCGTATAATCCATATATGTAAAGTGATTAGAAACCGGTTGCGCCATATCATCCATGCAAAAGAGTGTTGAATAGATTGGTCAAAGTTTGACATTGTGGCTTAGTATATATTTATGTAATATAATAAGTGGCACTTTAATTATTATGTCCTGTTTGGTTGGAGTATCAATTGAGATATATAGCATTATTTTTGATATTATATATTAAAGACATCAATGTTGGTATTATTATAGAATAATATTGAGGTGTAGAGTGTACTACTAGATTTAATACGAGTCTAAATTAACTCATGTAACATATATTATAATGGAGAATATATATATATATATATATATATATATGACGATTGTTATAATTACAAAACTGATTAATTAAATATCCACTATATAAATGACAATATCAAAATTGTTATTGATAGACATAGTTAATACGTAAGACGGTCAAACAAAGAAATTGGTGAGGAAGAGAGTACGAAAGAGAATGTCCTAGCTTAGCTCCGATGGCGATGGGTGCACTGCTGTGAGGACTCTCTCTTGACGTGTTACCCACTTACCACCCCACAAAATAAAGAAAGAAAGAGAGGCAGACAGACAGCCACGGGGGCCGTTCAATTCTCTCGTTGTTGATATATAAATACACTTCAAAATTAATAAAGCTCGGAGATGGAGATGGGAATGTTTTGGACCCGGGAAGGGGAAGCCTGCACTTTTCCTGGGCTGTGGGGGAGGGGGGGAGCTGATCTCTCCACCGACCCAATTAGAGTCGACCGTGCGCTGTCACGCGGACACACATGCATGCATGCATGGACCAGAGACGTCCTTAATTTGTCCTCCGGCCGCTACCTGGTTAATTTTGTCCAACACGCAAAGGTCACCTCTCACGCGTCTCAATTGAACGAATGCTCGATCGCTAAAAGCTATTACCTACGTCTCCAGACTACTCGAAATGGAAGGAATTGTGGCAGTGGGGGGGGGGGGGCGGCCAGATTCGAGGAGACCCAAATTAATGCCGTCTCCATGTTGTTTAATTAGACCAGCGGCTTTAACTGCTAATTTGGGCATATATATATATATAGGCTGGCTCCTATATATATATATATGTGTGTGTGTGTGTGTGTGTGTGTGTGTGTGTGTGTGTGTGTGTGTGTGTGTGTGTGTGTCGTTGGCCTTAATTTGGCTCGCTCAGCCTGCCCAATTAACTAATTAATTTCATCTTTAGTGCGTACTTTAGATAATTAATTAGGTGGGGATTAATTAGGGAAGTGCGTACGTGGCTAATTATTTAAGGTCATTTTGGTAACGGGTTAGGTTAGGGGTGGGTGATTTACCCGGGTTAGCCTATCTCACCCTTAACCCTAACCCGGGTGGATTAACTCATTCCACCTATTTTATAAGAATGAGTTAATCCACTTTAACCCTATTCGACTCGGGTTAAGAAAAAAATTATCAAACAAGGAATAACTCACCCGATCCCGATTAACTCATCCTAACCTAACTTAACCTGTTATCAAAGTGACCCTTATAGTGAAGCATTCGATCCTGCCCTGCACGAGCGTGCTGTACCATTAATGCTCCACATGCTCATCATGTCCACTTGACGATCGAGAGTCTACAACGATAGCTAGGTTTAAACGATGTAACACATGCATGCACGCACATACATACGGGTTAATTTGAGACCGCATGCAGCAAGTACACATGCAGTATGTTTTTCCGGGTTAATTTGAGACCGCATGCAGCAAGTACACATGCAGTATGTTTTTCCGGGTTAATTTGAGACCGCATGCAGCAAGTACACATGCAGTATGTTTTTCCCTTATTGCAACCTGTCTAATGGCATGGTACAGGACAATAATTAAGGTCCGTGGGGGTTCGAGAAGTTAGGAGGCTGCTAATTAACTAGCTACAGGGATCATCCGTGCGCGCGTTCGCGTGGACACATATCTTTAATTATTTATTATCCTAGATGAATCAAATTAACTCATTCGTTCACGTACGGCCGGTCAAACTAACCACGATTAGTGACAAAATCTGAAAAGGACTCTTTAATTTTATATTTATATATATATATATATATATATCACCATATGTATTCAATATAATTAAAACTTTCACCTTTTTTAAATTAAACCACCGATATTAATTGCAAGCCTTTCAACTCCATGCATGTCTACGTACGTACCGTCGACATTAATCGTCTGTGAACTTGGTATTAGTCGAAGAAGGTAGCTAGATAGGTAGGTAGCTAGCGAGCCATCCTTCCCAATAATATTGCTACTATATATATATCACAGCGATACGGTGGGAGGAAGACTTAGACGAGGGGCCGGGAGGAGCCTCGTGCACATTCACAGCTTGCGCTTGCCTTTTCACAGCATGGTCGGCAAGAGACGGCATAGGCAAAGTGGAGAAATTATTAAAGGTACGTGTGGGATTGCATCCCCCCCCCTCCGGCCCGTATCGATCGTTGGTTTGTGGAGGAAAATAATTAGGATGCATGGACTAGCTAGGGAGCATCCTCGTAGAGAGAGTATATATATGTCAAGAAGGGCAGGAAAAAATCCGAGGGGATTATCTCTCTCACCTTTAATTCTAAAAGGGGTGTTTGGTGTTTGTTAATCGGGCACAGTTAACATAAGTAATTCTCGAGAATCGTTTACGTTAATTGACTCTGATTAACGCATCTACGAGTGAGAGAGCACTGGGATCCACCGCTCTCTCTCTCTCGTCGGGTGTGCTAACTTAATCGATTAGCAAACACGCCTAAAGGGATTATGTTAACCTTGGAATATTTGTTAGTCTTGTTAGGTTTTAATTAAGTCACAGACAAACAAACAAAAAGAAAGAGGGGAAAAAGATATATTTTTTATTTCAGGAGAAATATAATAATATTTTTCTAAAAGTTAGAGAATTATTATTATTATTATTATTATTATATCATTGTTAAACATAACTCTCTTGAATGAACATTAGTGTAAAATTATCCTTGAGATTAATCGTCATTTAAGATATCCATAGGATCTAGAAAATTAAAATTTAAGATAAAAATATCCATGTAAAAAGTGAAATTTTATCAACACGTTGTGTCAAAGAAAAAGAAGGAGATATAAACAGATAGAGATATGATGAGAGAGAAATTAAGAGTTTAAGAGAGACTAGAGGTATTTTGAGTTTTTTTTTAATTTAGTTAAAGACTAACGAGGGTTAAATAATAGATTTTACATTAACACTACAGGATCAAGGTATTTTTACAAGTAATGTAACGTAACGAGGTTATTTATACCGATAGCAAAATAATTAAGGGTGATATAGCGACAATTACTTTTAATTTTTTTTCCTTCTATTTTTATTTAAAGAGATAAAATATCTTTTATTTTAACGTGTCAATTATGAACTAATTAAAATATATGTGCAAATGTACTAATTAATTAGGTTCAGCTTCTGCCAATGTACTAATGATATATGCACCCCATTTTTAGTCTACTCACCAAGTATAAGACATGCATACTTGCCCACTTAATTTGGAGTTCAACTTCAATAAAATGAGTAAGGCACGGATATAATGCCCATTTATCAGAACAATCCATTACTGAACTGACGTAAGCCTAAAGACTGGATTACAGCGAGTAGAGGTCATCGTCTCGATCCATGAGTTACACTCTCAAAATTCGTTTAGGAGAGGGAGGAAGATGATGCCAGTAGAGGGAATTAACTTACAGTACAGGTCATAATGACTCCTGAGAAATATCTCAATGGACAATCTTCTGATGTCTAAGTCAGATAACCGACTGAGTAGGGTGCGAGCGTTCGGGAGGTGAAGGTTGAGTACTCGAAGGGGAGGAGCATGGATCAGTGAGAGAGAGAGAGAGAGTTGGAGAGGGTGGCCAATGTTGCAAATCTCCTTAGCTGTCGAGACAGTGTCCTATTTATAATGTCTTCTTGGAATTCACCCGTTGACTTTTGCCTTCTAACTTAGGGTTATGTTAGGATTATTATGGTCGCATAGATGTAAGTCGTCCGCATGCTCGCATCTCATGGTAGGGGAGTCGTAGTCCTGACCTGCCATTCCTTCTCCGGAGACATGGGATCTGGCTCGTCACTCCATTGTCGTGTAGTGATTTCTCTGCCATTAATGCGGCAGGATTCGCGAGAGAGGTGACTACTGTTCCACCTGACAAAAGAGAGGCGGTGTGGGTGTCACATGTTCCCTTGTCGGATTGGGAGCTACGCGCTCCACCATTAATGTGGTGGCACTCATCGGATACGTGCGCCGTTGGTGCCAGATGACAGGAGCATACGCGTTGTACGACTCTGGACCTGGGCCAACCATATGACAGGGCGTGGTAGGCCGCACGCTGGGCTATTGTTGGTTAGAGATGACTCTTGAGATGGGCCTTGAAGTTGGGCCACCGAGATGAGTCTTTATTCCAACGGGTTCTCCCCTCGTCACTATGTATGACAAGGTTTTATTTAGTTTACTTTCACCAAAAAAATAAAACAAGCAAATATTACATGAACGAACAACGAGGACTTTTGTCAAACTCCTCTCTTTCCCCACCCAACGACCCCCCAAAAACATGACGATTAAGTGTTAGACGCAATTACACAGAACTTTATCCTATATACGACCATGATATGCGCAATCTAAATATACACTAAGCCTTGATTTTCATGGCCAGCCTTAACTAATAGATCATGCAATCGCAAGTTAAGAACATTTGAATGAAAGATAATGTGCTGCAACATGATCTGGCATTAGTTTTTAGAATAATAAATCATATATATTAAATTATTTGGCATGCATGGTGTAACACTGGGAAAAAGAAAATGTGAGGAGGGTAACACGAGCACTTTCCTTGCTTTTGCTGTCAAGGTCCATGGTTAAAGGGTAAGAATGGTTTTAAGGGGTACATGCTTGTAATCAGATAGAGTTAATACATTACGTACGATGATTTTTTTTTTTTTTTTTTTTGGTGGGGGGGGGGTTGGAGGAGGAAGAAGACATTTCGTACACTGGGGAAGAGTTAATTAAAACCTAGTTAAATATATGGTTAACATTATAGTTGTAGGACATCTGTCACAGTATTAATTAAGCTGCGAGAAATGAAGTTACGGCTTTTATGTAATAAAAAGGATATTATATAATTTGTAAAAATAATTCCCTAATTTTAACAATTGCATAATTATAATTTTATTTTGCTACTATTGTTAATAACCCGTTACATTACAATATTTATAAAAATATCTTTGTCATCACTTGGTGCTAGTGTTCTGTTAAAATATCTTATTCAACCTTAATCAAATTCGAATGAAGATCAAAATGCCCCCTAATCTCTCTTAAACTCTCTCTATCTTTCTCTCTCTACACATACGTGTTTCTCGCTCTCTTTGGCATAATACACCGGTGAAATAATATTTTTCTATAGATGTGCTTTTATAAGAAATATTAGATTTTATGAATGGAAAAAGGCATGCTAAATGACAACTAACCATAAATTTATACCGACGTTCATTTAAGAGACCTATTTATAACAATAGCAAAATAGGGATGGTCATTCTATAATTATTAAAATAAGATAGTTATCTTTGTAATTATCCCACGAGAATATTTCATAGGGCAGAATAATGCTGCGGTGGTGGGTTTTAAAGCACCACTATGACAGTAAATGTTAATTTACTGCAAATGTAAATTAATTTGACAGTAGATTGGATCGGAAAAGTAGGTGATTGAGATCAGGATAATTAATCGAAGGATTTATCTTCCTTTTCGACTGATGGAACGTGCCAAGAACATCTTATTATTTTAAAATGATATAGGAGGGTAGAAATATTGTTTCATATATATAACTATTTTACTTTGTGTAGATTTCCGGTTTATTTTGTTCATGAGCTATATGTGAACTTCAAATTCGTGTAATAGCTGCTGCCAACACAGTGCCGGTGATCGACCTCCAATAACACGTAACCTTTCTATAATGTACTGTTTTTTTTTATCTAAGATAATATGCTTGTTTTTATCTTTGTGATAAAACAATGAACTTAAATTTTCTTAAATAACATGACATATTTCAATATCATATTCATGATCGCTTAAGTCACGGGGATTTTTTCAGAGAAAAATTAACCTATTGGTGGTTTTGATGATTTCATTAGTAAGAAAAGTAATCTTCATCTAGATTAAGTCCTTAACCTTCTGTCGGAAACTTGTTAAAGTGCAGAAGGGTTGTTTTAAAGAACTCGTTGTCGAGGTTAACGACTTCAAAATCGCGCATCAGGAGGTGCGAGTTCATCAAATCTCAGATAAACTCTTCATTATATGCTAAAAATCCTAAACCAAGTTTTTCAAGAGTGAAGAAGAGGTCAAATCCCGTAATGGTTGGCAAGCGTCTAGCCAGCCTTACCCTCAATCTCTTTTTTTAAGTTTGGAACGCGTTATTTCACTCTAGTGACTTCGTCGTTAATTAAAAGAGTTGCAATAATTTAATTACATAACAATTTTTGCCTTTTCATCACAAGGGCTAAATTAAGGTGCCACATCATGTAACGCCGATGTGGCTCTTAACAGCTGATGTGTCATCAAAACTTCCCATTCTGGCGGAACGAAACTGTGAGAGACTTCTTCAAGGTTCTTCGTTTTGACGTGGAGTGCCGCAGAAACATGATGGTGTTTTATTACAACCTTTTTCTGCCGTCTTTCGTCAAATCGAAAGCGACCCTTAATGTAATCCTTCTCTCCGTCCATCCATCCCTTATTCGTAGAGGGTTGGAAAACTTGAACGTTGACAGCTGATGAGAGAAAACAGATAATAAAGTTCCAATGCTTCTGTCTCTATTGTTGCCGAGGTAGCATACAACGACGGCGGCGCTCGGCGGCATATATATAACAAGTCGAAGAGCTCTAGAGAGAGCTTACAGTGCCAAGAAGTTCTTGTTGGCCCATTCTTTTCTCCAGTATAAGCAATCTAGCTCTTACATGTAATAAAAGACGGTGGTGGAGATGATTAATCGATTCCATACGCAAAAAAAAAAAAAACACCCCCTCTACATGTCGTCTCCACGGGAGACCCGTCTCCTCATTAGTCATGACTACGCATAATCATATAAAAAAAAAGGGTCCAAGCCCCCTTCTCTGAATTCCCCCCGTTTTTTTTTTGTTTTTGTACAAAAGCAGACCCCGCCCAGGGAAGATCCCCAAACCAAAGAATTTTCAAAAAGACAAACGGGGCACAGGGACGCAACCCCAGGGGGCGTCAGCTGCTGCCGCTGCTGCCGCTGCTGCTGCTGCTGAGCTTGACCCTCCGGTTGATCTCCCTCTGCAGCTCCTCCATGCCCCCCACTTCCTCCAGTTCCTGACAACAAGGGCCCGTCGTCAGGATCACTAAAATTTCCACTTGTGCAACGGCAAAGTATATCACATGACCCATATATATGCAATGGTCTCTTGTGACAGACAAATCAGAAGCAATTAGAAGGTCATAATATAGAGGGGGAAAAAAACAAAACAGAGACATAACAGAAACTGAGAAACGACGAAAGTTAGGGAGTGGTGGAGAATGGGGGCAGGCACAGACCTTGGGACCAAGGAACAGCCCGTATGGAACCCCATCGAACTTGTCCGAGTGGTGAATCTGCGGCCACCGAAAGCACACAACACCCAAACCATCAGCATTTGTCGCCATTCAAATAAATAATAATCTTCTTCTCCTCCTTTCTTGTTTTTTCAAAAAAAAAAAAAATACCACCCTCCCAACTGGCTTGATTTGCTCCCGTCCATGTCGGCTTAAAATTCTACGCGCGTGACACGTAGCGCAAAGAAAACCATTAACATAACCGGATCCATATTAGTTCACGAAGAATTTGGCTTCCATCCAAACTTACTTGGAATCTGAATTGTTGTTCTTATTTTATATATACAGCTTCGTATGGAGGGGAATTATTCATAAAAATGTTGGTGCTCAAATAACTTGCATAAGCATCGGGCAAATCCACTTCATCTATAATAATGTAAGGTCATAGGTAAATCGTATATCTGACGTGGCAACGTGAGCCGCACCTGGTGGGCGGCGGCCACTCGGCGCAGGTACGGCACGTCGGCGATGGGGCCCACAGGGAAGCGGCGGTGCACCAGGCCGTCGTGGACGAACATGTACGCCATACCGAAGAGCGTAATCCCGAGGCCCTGTCAGATCACGACGCGTGGAAACCCGAATCAGCCCTCCCCCACTCGTCCACAGAAAAGTAATACAAAAAATAAATGATATAGTGGGGAAAAGTACACACACAAAAAAACTAGAATTAGGGGAGTACTAATTATATACAGATTATTAAAATATTGGGAGAAGAGAGACAGCGGCGTGGCCGGGTACTGACGGCGCCGAAGCAGAGGCCGGGGAAGAGACCGCGGTGGAACAAGCCGTAGGAGAGGAGGGAGATGGCGGGCACGGCGTTGATGATGGCGAAGACGTCGTTGAGCTCGAAGGGGCCCTCCCTCGGCCGGTGGTGCGACTCGTGCATGTGCCACAGCGAGGCGTGCCACAGCGCCCTGTGCGCCCACCGGGCCCAGAACTCCATCCCCACCTGCACGCCCACCCACGTTTGATTACTACACAAGAACAACGCAAATCCCGCAGATAACGCTCCCGGTCGCCACTAGCGGCAGTTCACACTCTGCAGTGGGAGGGGAGAGCAGAAGAGAAGAATCCAGCACAGAACCAGAAGCGGGGAAGAGGACAATGGAGAAGGTCGGAGGACTCACCGCCGCGCCGACGGAGAGCGCGAAAGTGCCGAACATTTCCGTGAGCGGGACCTCGCCACCCTGTTCAATTCACCACCACAAACCAGAACAAATTAGAAGCCGGTAACCACATGCTCGAAACTTGGGATACCTCCTCTTCTACTTGGTGAAAAGAAATGTGCAGAGAGGGCCAGATGGCGTGCAGAGAACAAATGGGGGAAACAGCTGAGTAGGTTGGGGGGATTGGGAAGGTGTTGCCGTGCTGGGGAGGGAGCCCACCTCCATTTGCCAGGAGAAGCGGTAGTAGACGGCGGCGGCGGCCATGGAGGTGATCCCGAAGCTCGACAACACCGCCGCCACCAGGTACGTGTACCGCTCCGCCTTCTTCCGCGCCTGCCGCTCCGCCGCCCTCGCCGCCGACGCCCCCAGCGCCACCGCCTGCTCCAGCCCCATCTCGCTCCCCGCCGCCGCGCCATACTCCGCTTCCGCCTCCTTTTCGTCTTCCACATCGACGCGCTTCCGGTCCTGCGCCATGACGAGGCAGAGCGCCATGGCCGTCCTCCTCTTCCTCCCGAGATGGAGAGGACCGGCCGCCCCTCTGCGGTCGCCGGTACGGGGGCCGCGGCCGGCGAAGAAAAGCGGGTCGAAGAAGCAGACCAAGTTGCCAAGGGACCTCCGCCGAGACCCTTCGGTCGAGAAGGCGTTCCTGCGGCACAGGCGGTGGATGCCCACGCTCGACGTTGCGGCAGTGATTCCGGCCGCCATGCTTGCTACTGCAGCCTTCAGAACCTCCCTTCTTCTTCCCGTGCCCTCCCCCTTGCCCTGCAAAGAGAACGGAGGCGGGAGAGGGAGAAGGTGATGGCGCAGAGCGGGGGGGAGGAGCGTTTGCTTTTACTCTCCAGAGAGAGGGAGAGAGAGAGAGAGAGAGAGAGAGATGGGTATGAATACTGCATAGCGGTCCCCTGCTTTATATGCTGGCTAGTTTCTCACGTGGTAAACCCCGACATTT
The DNA here is from genome assembly GCA_022559845.1 of Amorphophallus konjac. NCBI lineage: Eukaryota > Viridiplantae > Streptophyta > Magnoliopsida > Alismatales > Araceae > Amorphophallus > Amorphophallus konjac. Next base: position 578,502,679 of record CM040121.1, on the reverse strand, counting down.
TTACAAAATGGAGAAAAGCCCCTCTTTCCTTGCATATGTCCTACCAGATGGGATTAGGGAACCTAGTTTTGGTAAATTTTTATTGACCTAAAAGCTTTGCTGGAGTCTTAATTTTTTGTTGATGTTGCCAACGTCAGCGAAAAGTTGTCTAAAAGATTAAAATTACTTTCCTTTGAGGAACCGTATTAAATGACTTTAATGACCGAGAAGATAATCCGTTTCATAGTCCGATCTTCTTTAATTGCATCGCATAACTAAAATGCAAAGAAGGTCGAACTGAGCTAATATTTCCAAATATCAAAGTTTCGAACTTAAATTTAAGACCGATCTTATCTCAGTTACTTAATGTCGAAATGAGAATGACAACTTGAACTTGTAGATGATCCTGTACCAGAGAAAATGGCCAACCAGCTTTTGATGAAAGCTTGTTGGTACTTTAACTATCGAAATAGTTGGGGTTAATTACCGCTGTCTGTGCAAGCGTCTTGTTATTAAAAACTATATATTTTTTGTCAGGTAAACCGAGTAATTATTTGAGTATTTTTCTAAGTAGGGCATGTTTCTGCACAGTTATGATAATTCTACTTGTACATGCGACATAATTCCACCTAAGTAGGTAACTAATCTGGATCGAGAGGGGGGATAAATCCACCTAAGTAGTTAATTACCGCCGTCCCAAAATACAGAACTGTGATCAAGTCGTTGGCATATCAAGCGGGTAATAAGTCGCCTAATCCTATCTGCTCAGAAGGTGGTCCGCGACAGGGGACACAGGAAGCATTGACCACAAGCTCGACCTCCGCGGTTCATGTCTCTCGTCTTTATTTGCCGGAGGACCCACCCCGACCACGGTCCACGTAATATGTCTCCCTCCTTCTGGTTAATTAATTGATTTCTCCCGGTCATACGGTGGGATACGTCTCCCCGTCACCCAGTCCCCCAACCGCCAAATTGGGATCCGACTTTGAATAACATATAAATATCTATAATAATTATTCTGAAATACGTTATCGTTTATGATTCTGGCAGATCCAATTCATATAGTTGAGATCGATGTTACGATCTTCGATTCGATGGAATTGAAGATGTGATCGTTAAGGATAACTTGACGTTTTTTAACCATCAAAAAATTGCAGTATAATAATTTTTATTCTAAAATTAAAAGACTGAACAAGTGGCCTCTACGAAGATCCACGTCGCTACAAACTAGCGTAAGCATTTTTTTTCTGGTTATTTGTTTCAACAAAAAAATATTACAAGATAGTGAAAATGTCTTATTATGTGACATACAAAATTTTTATCTTTTAGATATTTTAGAATATTTTTCGTCAAATCAAACTACCGGGCCCTAATCACTTGATCTCATGTAGAGCACACGAATTTCTTACTCCAATGAGCTCATGGGGGTGTTATTCACACAATTAAGCAATTGTATCTTAATTAGTTTATCTGAGAAATTATGATCTGAATGTTTTGATTGGACGCCAAAATGAGTTGAGAACTATTGTAACTTGCATGATCTATCATTCTCCCTTTGGAGCAAATATTTCTAAACAAGAAACCTTGCCAAATGCCACCTTATGACATATGTAAACTACCTCTTCTTCGAACATCACATGGGGGACAAATCCCCTGCCAGAATCGTTTCACATGTCTCATCCTCTGCCTCTGCCCACCAAAACTAATCATGAGATGCTTAAGACCTTGCTTCTCAACATGGGAAATATAAAACAATCTTATTGAAAAGGGCAGCAGGGTGCTCATATTTGTACTAATCTCTTATCTATCATATTTGTACTAATCTTTTACCTTCAAATGGAGCATGGTGTTCTCTACGTCAACTGATTCGCCAATTGTCTCCATTTGGGTGGAGCTTTATGGCCTGCCTTGCCTTCTAACCTTTACCAAGACCTCTTCCTCCGGTCCATCGTGGGTAACATCCGCCCAATTTTATAGATGCCCAACATGCAGAATCTCTCCAACATCTCTGCCGCCAGTGTCTGCATTGAGTTAGATGTATCCAAGCCTCCTCCTAGTCGACTCTGGATCGAGCTCACTGACGGAGGGGGATGGAAGTCGATATGTTATCCCAACCTATCGTCTTATTGTTCCTCCTGCTTCCGGCTTCACCATAATGTTGTTGCCTACAAGATGTCCTCTACTCTTGATGGCCACCCCTATGGGGAGAAAGCTCAGCGTGTTGGTCCTTTTGCTTCTTACCCAGTCACAAGACTACCTACTGGCATTGTTGAACCACCTCCAAGAACTGTTGCTTTGCCCCACCCGCCCCCAAGTCCAAGCCAGAGTAGCGCCATGTGTCGTAGCTCCCATTGTTCCGGTGCGTAATTCTTTCGATACCCTTCAGGGAGAAGACGATGGGCTTTTTGATGTCACTCCGAGTTGCATGTGTCCATTGAGAAGAACACGCTTGCTTCCACTTCTACCCAAGAAGACGATGATGCAATATCTTCGGCGGTTATTGCCAATGTCTCCCATGAGCTGACTACTAATGATATTCTTTCTCATATCTCAGATGCCGGCACATCTGATCAGTTGAACTCGCCTGCTACTCACTCCGTTACCATGCAAGTCTCATACTCTCTCCTTGCTCCGATTTCTCAGGCTTCAGATGTCCCGCATTCTCCTCAGGCCGATTTGGTCACCCCTAAAGATTTATTGTCGGAAGGCCATATTGTTGGGGCCTCCTTCTCTCTTCAAGATGTTGCACATGAATCCCTTTCTCTGGTGTTATCTATTGCACTAACTTTCTCAACTCTAGCGTCGCCTACTGCTACTGCTGAGGGGTATATAGGCGGGCCCCCCCAGAAGTTCATGTCTCCCAACTTGCTGGCTGCAGAAGAAGGTTTCTCCTCCCCATGCTCTAATGTTGCAGTCAACGAATAGGTATTGGTTGATGATGTGGCTCGTGATCAGAATTTTGAGTCTCTTCACTTGGTTCCGACCCATTTGACAGATGTTCAGGACCACGCTTTGAGTTCATCGCGTTCCTCATCTTCAACAGTTAACTCTTCTTCCTCGGCATCTTTGGGCCGTCGGAAGTACATCTCCCGCTTGAGTCACAAGGGTGACGTTAGAATCTGCTTGCCTATATCCCGGGCTCATTCTCCAAGCTCTTCTTGCACTAGCCCACCAGTTGATTTGACGTTTGCTACTTTTTTACATGACTTTTGGAATCAAATGCTACGAGGTCCAACGGACACACAGTCTCCCCTGGTGCTCTCAATGTCAATGCGATGGCGATTATCCCTCAAGTCATTCCACGCCAAGATTCTTTCAAAAATCTTCTTGTAGCTCACCAGCTTTGGGTTGGAAGTTATTCGTCCCATAAGGATGATCAAGACAATGAAGACGAAGAAGAAAACCAATGCCCCCATTGCCCGGGTCTTCGTCCTCGATCCATACTCCACCATAAAAGTCCATAGAATTGTTATTCATTGTAATATTTGGCATTGAATCCCCTTGATTTAGGATCGTATATATTGGTAGCTAGCATAGTCTCATAAGTTAGAATTTCATTTTATTCTTCTTTGGGAAGACCTTTCTCTTAAGAAGAGCCGTGTTTTTCATATGGCCAATCCCCACGGTTTTTCTCTTTTGAGGCTCTAAGCCCCATATTTATTTCTTCCCCCATGCTTTTTTTCTTCCATCGTAATAAAATTAGCGCCCTGCATGCACTTTTATTTTTAAAAAAACAGAGTTGAATAAGCACAATTGATTACAAAAATTAAGAATAAATAAAACTTAAAAATAATATACTAGCTTCAAGGAAGATCAGATACTAAAGGATGATTCATCAGTTGAATTGATTGGTTTGTAGGTCAATGAGAGACGTCAGAAAAGAGTTTAGTTGATCTCAGCTGAGTTATGTCTTTGTTAATAGACCTCATCAATTTAGAGTTAATTAACTCGATCGGTGAGTGTGACGGTGATACATTTTGGTGATCTCCAATCCGATCTCAAATCTCTGTTCTTATGCCGTGTGAACGGAGGCTCTTTTCTATTGACAAGGAAGATGTCTTTTGACTTGGGCAGTGGGAGGGGAGTTTTATTTCCACGGCTTTCCTTTAGGTAGTAGAACTCACGAAGAAAACGTTGTTTCTTTTTTATTTTTCGAGGTATAACAAAGCTTAGAATAATCACTGAGAAAAAGGAGAAAGGTGCGACAATGTAAATTCTTTATTTAAGAAAAATAATTGTCAGTATTTGAGTACTCAAAATTCTAAATAAAATATTTGATTAATTGAGCCACTTCTAACCCCCCAAAAAAATGGTGGGAGGGAAAGAAAGATGACGACGAAAGGTCGGCGGCACCGCGAATCATGCGCCGCAAACATGCGCCCACGCGCCGGCGGAGTGGAAGTCATGCGGTGGTGGGGCGGCGCCTGCGTCTCCGCTCACGCCCACTGCTCCCACAGATCCGTCTGTACTGGTCTGTGTATGCAATATAGGTTAATTTTGATGCAAATACTTGCTTCGACTAAAATACATGATTAGATGAGATTAATTATTAACTAGAATTGTTGTAAAATAATATGAATCATCTCCAAGATCTTCTTTGATCCTCTCTCCCTATCCCCCCCCCCCCAACGTGATGGATCCAAGAAAAGGAGAATCTCCTTGCGGTCCCACGCATGAAGAGAGAGAGAGAGAGAGAGATGAGGTTATTTACCCCTGCAAACTATATATATATATATATGATTATATTTATAAAGAGCATGGTTAAAACCAAGCCAAACATCCGGGTGGTTGCAAGGGTGTTGAGGTCAGGTGGACATGGGCGGCCATATATATATATATATATACCCGGCCTTCTGTCACGCTCCTTGCATACCCACATCCATGTGACGTTGTGCCAGTGGTTACATGGCACAAGAGAGAGAGAGAGAGAGTCCCGACACCTTCTAAATTCTGAACAGAAGTGGGCAAATCATGAGATCGTGGACCAACTTATAACGAAGTTAACCGCCGAATTTATGTGATGGCAGCAGCACGGGCTCGGGGGGGGGGGGCCCACCAGTGCACATTGTTAAATTAACCTTTTCTTTTTTCTTTTTTCTTTTGTGACACATGAGAAGGGGATCTCACCACGTCGCATGTGGCACTCAATCGTCTTTTGCTCGGCAATTAGCACGCGTCAACTCCACCGGGGTCTTGAATTGACTGGGTAGTGGGTCGGGGCCAACCCCCATTATATATGTTCTAGTGCGATTTACCCCCGAGCAATAGCATTACTTGATTGCACACACTGTGGTGTGTAATTTACGTGGACGATCACTTTGCAAATATTCCAACTATATACGTCAGATCTATATGGAATGATGAAAATATGCGCCTCATATTTTCTCTAATTAATTTCTCTATTATTGGAGAGTTTTGTACGAGGACCCCCCCCCCTTTCAATTATTCACGAAGGATCTTGTTGAGGCCCTTTTTTTTTTCCGCTCGTTTTGCAATGGCACGAATTACTAATTAGGTCTTTAACTGGGCTAATCAAAATTAATAATATATACTTGATACAAACTTAGGTTTCCGATCATTTTCTTGCCTACTCTCCTCCTCCCATCGTCCATGTGAGATCGACTTGACATGTTCACGGCTTACTTATTTAGATCGGGTACCTGGATTAACTCAAGGTTCCATTTAACACTACTGGATATTTATATATGTGGCCAATTAACATCGCACTTAAAGTCTACACCCCCCCCACCCGACCCAAGAGATTGGAGTAACAAGTTAACCATTAGACCGATTACTCTAAGAAAAAGATTGCGTCTTAGCGTACTGTTGTACCCGATACCCGAGATACATCACGTACCTCCTAAGAAGGCTCATATATAGTTCGAATCTATCACATCTTCAAGTTTCTATATATTAAAACTCCCTGACGAATACTCTAACGTATATGGACCGAAAAATTACGTGCAAATCACTGCGGGTCGCTTTGATAAAGAAGTAAGTTCAATTAAGATAAGTTAATCGAGGTGAGATGAGTTGTTCTTATTTAACTTTTTTTTTTAACGGTAATCAATGAGGGATTGTGGACACCAAAAAAATTATAAACCCAAATATCATGTCCGGCCTCGTATCAACAAGGGTGCCGAGTGAAGAAGCCCCGGAGAGACTAATCGTCCGGACTCCCCAATATGCACACTGTCGTGAAGCCATCTCCGGAGTCACGACGGTGAAGAGAAATCAACCAACAAGAGTCCCATAACCCATGGGCCTCGAAGAAAATTAAACAGGCCACAACTCGTGCTCACAACGGGCTCCAAACTGCCCATTTAGCCCTTCAGCGGCACGGCCATGTGCCCCTCAGCGGCACACCCAGGCTGCTCAGCGGCACGCCCTGGCCGCCCCCTTCAACGGCACGCCCCTTGGGCTCCTTCAGCGGCGCGTCCTCAGCCCCTTCGCCGGCACGCCCCAGGGAAGCCCTTCAGCGGCACACCCTCGTGCCCTTTCAACGGCACGCCCTCACATGCCTTCCACGGCACACCTCCCAGGCCGCTCAGCGGCACGCTCTCCATGGCCCTTCAACGGCACACCCCAGGGGGGAGTCTTCAGCGGCACTGCCCCCAGGCCGCTCAGCGGCACACCCTCAACGCTCTCAGCGGCACTGCCATTTGGCCCCTCAGCGGCAAGGCCATTTGGCCCCTCAGCGGCACAGCCTTTTGGCCCCTCAGCGGCACAGCCTTTTTGGCCCTCCTACGGCATGCTTGTGCAGCCCGCCAACGGCACAGCGTGAAGGCTTTTCAACGGCGGAACTACGTGAAGCCCATGCCCTACGTATCCTTGGCGCGCAGCGAGCCGTCCGAGGTGTCAGCCGATCGTTGGGCCACGCAGCCTGCTCCTCCTGCCACCCAGGACGAGGGAGTCAACTCCCATTAAATGTCCCCCGGGACGCTTCCCGCCTTCGGACGCTTCCGCCGTGTGGGGTATAAAAACCCCTCTCCTTCCTTGGCGAAAGAGAGAGGCGAGCCAGGGAGGGACACGCAGAAGAGAAGAAAGGAAAAGAAGAAGAGAAGAAGAAGGAGGAAGAAGGGGGAAGAGAAGAGGAGAAGGGGGGGAAAGCCTCCGCCTCCTCCCGGCTACTCCGTCCGCCGCCGCCCGAGCAAAGAGAAGAGAAGAAGAGAAGGAGGGGGAGGAGCTCACGCTCCGTCCCTCTTCCCTATTGTATCCCGTTCCCCCTCCCCCGCGCAATATTTGCTTTTCGCTTTTCTCCTCTCTCTTTCCCTTTGCAATGTATGTGGCCGTTTGTGGCCCCTTTTCCTTTTGAATAAAAACCCCTTTTGGGATCTTCCGTTGTCTTCGTTTGTTCAGGTATTTTTGCTTGCGTCTGATCATGCTCTTCCTCCGCCTCGTCTTCCCCATCGGTTTGGCCTCCGGCGGTGATCTTTCCTCCTCGGCCTTCCCGCTTCCTGAACACCCCACATCCAGCAGCCCACCCTTGGCCTTTTTTTTTTTTTAACCAAAGAACTGGCCTATCTGGAGATTAAACCTGATCAAGTGCACCCCCCCTCAGAAAGGGAGAGTGTTCTCACTCCCCCAGGCAACTCCAGGGCCCTAGCTTTTATTCTTTTTTGTCACAAAAGTTACATGGTCTTTGGGGTATTCACCCCTAAAAATTTCAAAAGGAAGCCATAACATTGGCCCTTATGTATCACATGACAAAGCACAAAAACAGCTGTGCAAAGTATAACCAAAAGAAACTAGAAGCGGAAGGCTGGCAATCTTGCTTTGTCAACCCTGAAAGTACCCCTAACCAGCCATGGAAGATCTTTATCTTGAATAAAGACAGAATTGCTGGAGGCATTACACGCATAGGATGCTAGTGAGTCAGCCATTTGATTCCCTTCCCTATAGATATGCTGGATCGGGCAACCAAACTCCTGCAAAAGTAACATTATTCTCTTCCACCAAGGATGAGTCATCCAGCTAGGGGGAAGACCCTTCCTAGCTGCCTCCACAAGAACCGCACAGTCTGAAAAAATCGCTGCTAGGGTAATTCCACATTGCTTTGCGGCTGCTAGACCATCATGTAATGCTCTAGTCTCGGCCACAAGGCTATATCCAATACCATAGTTGAATGCAAAGGCAAGAAATAGGCTTCCTGTTGAGTCTCTTATACAGCCACCTCCCCCACTCCTGCCGGGGTTGCCTTTCGAAGCCCCATCAAGATGTAAAGTATAACCTTGCATAGCAAATTTACATAGAATAGGAATTGGCTTTTGGATAACTATCCGAGGAGTTAGATTATAAGCAGCTATAATTCAGGCATGATATGAAGACATAGGCCTATGAAAAGTTATCCTGTTCAGAGCCAAGGAGATTGAACCTAGGATTTTCTGTTTAATGGCAGCACAATGAACTGACACACCTTCATATCTAGCAGCACATCTGGATTTCCATAGTTCCCATATCATCATAGTAGTTGCAAGGAATCCAATAAAACTAAAAGCCATTTGCATATTTGTACCAGAAATAAGATTCCATAGCCGGATAGTAATTTGATCACTAGCCCATACTCTGTTATTAATCAGAGGATAAAGCCATCTCCATAAATCTGTAGCAGATTCTCCAGTGATAAAGACATGATTAAGCTCCTCCTGGCTAGGAAGAGAACATCAGTTACACATGGATACCATATTAATTCCACAATCCATAACCCTGCTGTCGACCGGGACTGCTCGATGGAGAAGCTTCCAGGTAAATAGAGCAGCTCTCGGGGGAATGGAAGAATGCCATAACTTGGTCCAGGATGGCCTTTTTACTCCTTTAGGCCTAATCATATTATATGCTGATTTAACAATGAAATTACCTTTAACAGTTCCAATCCATACCCATGTATCACATTCATTAGTCAACTGAACTTGGGGGAGTTGAGAAAACCCATTGACATTTCTGGCTTCATGTTCTGGGTTCAACAGTACCTCTCTTACAGAAATAAAAGGATGACCTGTACCCTCATTTGAATTGTTGCCACAATACAAAGGCCCATTCCCTGTCCAATTATCCCCAAGAAAGTCAGTACCCTCCCCACTACCAATGAAGCATCTGCTGTGTTGCAGAATGATATCCCTGGCTTGCCTGAAAACTGCCATAGGCATACCAACAGGGAAAGGCTTCAAACATCTAGCAAAATGTATTTTGATAAACCTGTATCTGGCATAACCAGACCAAAGAGAAGACCCATGTACTATATTCCACAGCATCTTAACAGCCAAAGCAATTTGAACTGCTGTCAGGTCCTTGATGCCCAATCCACCCTCAAGCCTAGGCTTCTATATAGTAGACCAAGCTATCCAATGTCTCCGAGAACCTTGCCAGAAAAAATTAGCACTCATGCTTTCAATAATATGTATTACCTTCCTGGGTATAAAGCAAGCTGAAGCTAAGTATACAGGAATACTATGTAGAACAGAATCAATAAGCACAGCCCTTCCTGCTGCAGAAAGCAACTTAGACTGCCATCCATCTAGCCTGAGTTGTACCTTGTCAATTAGGAATTGGAAATCAGAGCATAGATACCTGCCTTTCTTGACTGGAATACCCAAGTAATTCAATTCATCAGACTGCCATTTAAATCCAGTAAGAGACCGAATGGATTGTCTGATTGAATCTGGAGCCTTGGAAGATAAGATAAAACTGCTTTTAGTGGGGTTGACTTTTTGCCCTGAACTGTTTTCATAGCAGGTGATAAAATGTTTAAAAACTTCAATATTACGCCTGCTAGCATTCAGAAAAACCAAGGTATCATCAGCATAGAGTAAGTGGGTAATCTGCTTACAGTGCCTCGGCCCTTTATAGCCTTTAAGCTGGCCTGACTGAAATAAGGCAGAAAGACCTCTACTTAAAACTTCCGAGGCTATAATGAACAAAAAAGGGGCAAGTGGATCTCCTTGCCTTATGCCTCTGCTAGACTTAAAGTACCCAGTTACCATGCCATTGAAACTAACAGAGAACCAACTATTATAAAGGATCATGCCAATATAAGAAGTGAATCTGGAGTTAAATCCCATTCTTTTCAGAACTGCTAAAATGAAGTCCCACTCCATTCTATCATAGGCTTTAGCCATATCCAGTTTAAAAATAACATTATGGCCTCTCACTTTCCTGTTGAGATCCACTATAAGTTGTCGGGCTAAAGCTATGTTATCCAGAATGTATCTTCCTTTCACAAAGGCTCCTTGCTCCAAGGAAATAAGATTTGGCAGTAAAGGAACCATCCTTTCAGAAATAATCCGAGTGATAATTTTGTAAACAAAATTGCATAAGCTGATAGGTCTGAAATCATTGAAAGATTTGGGTTCATGGACCTTGGGGATTAAAGTAATAATAGAGGAGGAAATACCCCTAGGGAGGGGGTATCCTTGAAAGAATGCACATACCGCTGCTGACACATCCTTTCCCACAATATCCCAAACAGAGGTAAAGAATTCACCTGTAAAGCCATCCGGCCCAGGAGAGCTAGAGCCTTTAAGTGTCCAGACTGCATTGCGAATTTCGCTAACATCTGGCAGAGCACAAAGACATTTGTTTTGATCCTCAGTTATAATCTGAGGAATGCAGTTCAATAAGGAATGATCTATTATATGCTCTTCTGATGAAAGAATTTGTTGAAAATATGCTACTGCATGAGTTTGCAAAACAGCTTGCTTATCACACCAATCAGCAGGGTTCCCGACCTTGAGTCTAGATATAAAATTTCTCCTTTTGTTACACTGAGCAATAGCATGGTAAAAGGAAGTGTTTCTGTCGCCACTATCTATCCAATCCATCCTTGATTTTTGATTCCAGAAGAGTTCCTCTCTGTACAAGGCTTGTAGCAGTTTGGCATTAGCAGCAGAAAGACTCTCTTTATTAATAGGGGAGGGATCAGTGTCAAATAGATTTTGTTTGTAAGCAACCTCAGCTTCAGCTTGGCTTTTGTTCAGGGAGACATCCCCAAAAACTTCTTTATTCCATTTTTTAAGAGCTTCCTTGACTGCCTTCAGCTTATAGAATAACCTTTCCATAGCATTTGGATGGTTGATCTGTGTCTGCTGCCATACAGTAGAAACCAACTGCTTAAAGGAGTCATGAGAGCACCATATTTTTTGGAAAACAAACCGTCCAGGGCAAGTTGGCAAGATGTCCAAAGAAACCAGAATAGGGGCATGATCAGAAGGGCCTCGAGATAGATGCTTGACAATTAAATGAGAAGCCATAGCAAGGTAGTTACTATTCACACAAATTCTATCTAGCCTGGCCCGGATATTTGCAGCACCAGATCTATTATTAGTCCAAGTCATACCTGGACCTTGGAAACCAGCATCAATCAAACCAGTAGAACAGAAAAAGGAGTTAAAATCCAACATGGATGCAGGGGCTGGGGAGTCTCAACCCACCTTTTCAGATGATTTAGCTATACAGTTAAAGTCCCCCCCCACTAGCCATGGAACCGACACCGAGGCACTAAAACTTGTAAGCTCTGTGAAAAGTTCATGTCTTATTCTAGGATTGCATGAAGCATATACAAAAGTATAATATGTACAAAAAGAATTATCAATTTTCTACCCCAGAGTAATATACTGAGAGGAGGAAGCAATTACTTCCAAGTTAATGCTATCATGCCAGAAGACCCAAATCTTGGATTCATCTGAATTATTGCCAGCACAGCCCCTGAGATTGAGGTATCTTCCCAATTGAAAGGCTCTACTAAAAGAAATCATAGGTTCAGAGATGGCCACTAGACTGGCTTTATTAGTCATCACAATCTGTTTTAATCTTCTTCGGGAACCAGAGTTCCCAACTCCCCGAATGTTCCAGCATACTATAGATTGAATCATTGGGGATCCCAAGTGATTTCCTCCATAGATCTAGCTTTAGATCTAGTTATGATCCCTGCATCAGGTGGCTTGTTAAAACACTCATTCCCCTTTTCAACCAATTTAATTTGTAGAATCGTATTATCTAGCCATGCTCTGTCAGCTACTGGATGTAAATCAGTAACATCCATAGTATTGATATCCTCCATTTCACCAACAGCATTAGATGCCTTTGAGTCAAAAAAAGACATCCCCTGTTCAGCAAAATGTTGTTGATGTTCCACATTTGTATCTTTTCCAGCTGAAATATTCAAAGAGGAGTGAGCAACATCCCCTTCACTAACGGATAATACATTGGTCTCCAAAACCTGATGATCATTAGATCTTTGCTCCAAATTAAACAGAGAGGCTGACTCCTTAAGTGAAGATTCCAATAATTTTGGATCTAAGATTTCCCCAATCTCCTGCACGTGATCATGTAATGAGCCAATACCAACATTATTACCAGAAGGTAATGGTTGCAATTCAGAGGACTCCTCAACCAGATGTAAAATTTCAAATTTGTTCTCAGTAGTAACATTCTGTCGAACAGTTGGCGGATCAACTTGTCGAGGCCGAAAAGCCTGTTTAGAATTAAAAGGTGGATTCAGAATACCTCCAGAGGTGGTGTGGCCAAAACGTTGTTTCTGAGATTCAGTTCTCCTATGCTTCTTCTTACAGTCCCCTTCTTGATGTCCAGTTTTATGACAGAAAAAACACAATTTCGGCACTCTATGATAATTGATAGTTTGCCAAAAACCACCATTCCCTTTCCCAATCCATATACGAGTTTGTCTTTGTGCCTCAAGATTAATTTCAACACAAATAAGAGCCTCAGAGGTGTTAGACATAGCAACAGTAGCATCATGAATTTGTAATACCGGACCTAGGTTACCTGCTATCGATCGAAGCATTTCCTCATGATAGAAATTTACAGGGAGAGAGGGGAACCCGATCCAAACTGGAGCAATAGGAGGATCTGCTTCAAAATCAAAATCATGTGTCCACCTAAAAAATCTGAATAAGAATCCCTTGATATAAAGATTTTTTTGAAGAAGCACCCTAAGGAAATCTGCTTCACAACCCAACCGAATCAAAATATGCCTTGCATTCAATCTGCTAATGATGAAATCAGTTTTCAACTGGAGCCGTAGCGAGAGGCAGGTCTTGATCTCAGGAATAGATGGTCGACCATATGAACATTTAGCAATGATCGCATTCGAAAAAAGCTTACAAGAAACCTGGATATCTTCTTGAGAGAAAAATACAGCAGGCTCTCCCTGATCCGTGAACGCTGGAGACTTCACCTGGATTGGAAGACGCGGCCGGATGCTATCTTCCATGAGCATTTGAGCAAAAGTCTTTCCCCTCCTGAACACCCAACGTCCAATAGCCCTCCTATGGCTCTTCCCCGATACGCCCTGGGCGACCTTCGCCGGCACGGCCCCAATGGCCTTCACCGGTACACCCTTTTCAGCCCTCAGCGGCACACCCGTCCGGCTCCTTGGCCGGCACACCCCATGGTGGCCCTTAGCGGCACACTTTCCCCCCTTGGTGCTTCCCCGGTACGCCCCGGGGGGCCTTCGCCGGCACGGCCCACTTGGCCTTCCTCGATACACCCTTTTTAGCCCTTAGCGGCGCACTCCTTCGGCCCTTGGCCGGTACACCCAGTGGCCCTCAGCGGCACACCTCCCCCTTGTGGGGCTCCAGCGGTACACCCCGAGCTCATCCTTAGCCGATATGCTTTGGTTAGCCCCAGCCCACCCCGTCTAGTATTGGAAGCCTTCCGTTCTTTGTTTGCTTCGCGTTTTTCGAGGTTCTATAAAGGTGTTGCTGCCCTCGGGTGCCCACCTCCAGTTGTCGGGTTCTGCCACTCCGTGTGGGCGCGTTCCCTTTATCTCCCTTACGCTCGGGTTAAGGGGAGATGCTGCCGAATTTTCGTTAGAAACTATAATACATTAAAAGATAAAAGATAGCAACAAACAAACGAAAAGAACGACGGTAAAATACTTTAACCGACGCAACGGAACCCCAATCAACGTAAAGAGAACCAAATCGAACGACAACTAAACAACTTGAACATCCGCCCTCACAAAAGAAAGAATGAAGATTAATCAAGAGAAGAAAAGAAGAAACCCATGCAAAACTTAATAAAATCAAGAGAGAAAAGAAAAAAAGAAAAGAAAAGCCTTAAAAGAAATGGAAAAGAAGCGGACTCCCATGCCCCTCGCCGGTACACCCTCCAGCCACCCTTGGCCGGCACGCCCTTCACCGGCACAGCCCCCAGGCCCTTCACCGGCACAGCCCCCAGGCCCTTCACCGGTACGCCCACTCGCGCCCTTCGCCGGCACAACCCCTGGCCCTCCAGCGGTACACCCCTTGGCCCTCAACGGCACACCATTTCAACCCTCCAGCGGCACACCCCTGGCCCTCATCGGCACACTCTTCTAGCCCTCCAGCGGCACACGCCCCAGGCCCTTCAGCGGCACACTCCCTTAGCCCTCCAGCGGCACACCCCCAGGCCCTTCGGCGGTACACCCTCCTAGCCCTTCAGCGGCACGCCCTCAGCCCTTCGGCGGTACACCCCTTTTAGCCCTCTAATGGCCCATTCTCTCTCCAGAAAATATGAGTAATAATAATAATAATAATAATAATAATAATAATAATAATAATAAATCATAAATAATAACAAATTCAATAATGTATAAATAAATAAGAATAATAAATGAACAAATAATAATAATAATAAGCTTCAAATAAATAATAACAATAATAATAATTAGACCAATAAATGATAACAGAGATGAATGAATAATGATAACAAACTTAATAAAAAAAATGACACGCAAATGAATGATAATAAAACGAACAAAAATAATAACAAACCTAATAATAACAATAGTAAATGAATAAATCACAGAAAAAATGAATAAATAGTAATAAAGAATTAACTCAAAGATATATATAAATTAACAAATGATAATGATGACATTCCTCAAATAATAATAAAATAATGCAACCCGCTTTGCAGCCTCGTCTCTCCCGTGACCCGGCGCTGAAGGAACAACAATGCCGCCCTTGCAGGCTGGGTCTGAGTCTTGGGAATTTATCCCGAAATGGCCATGACCCGACCTCGTCTCAGGCCGACATTCTGATTAAACCGGACTCGTTTCTCAGGCTGGATCCCTTCTGAGCCGCTACTAAAATTGCCGCACAATCGGCAGACATTTGAACGGATTCACCTTGATTCCCGCCGCATTCTTATTATGGACCTACGTCCGAACATGAAAAGACCCGTGAGCAACCAATATGGCCGACGGCTCCCTCCGACGTGGTCGTGAGCCGACGTTGTTCAGGGTCGATAGCTTGTTAAATCAGATTCGTTTTAACGGGATTCGCTCCCGCTCTTTCATTGAAATTGCCGTAAACTCGGCATACATTTGCATGGGGTCGTTTCCACCTAAGTCGTACTTTCAATATGGGCCCTTGCCCGAACATGAAAAGGTCCGCGAGTGACCGACAGAATCGGAATAGAACGAGACGGCTCTCGCCACCCCTAGACTCCTTCCATGGGAACATCAATAAGACCTCTGCGGGTCATACTTAGACCTCGAGCCTGTCCCGATCATGGTCATCATCTGGCTCGTATCCTCGGTCCACAGCCCGCTCCTTTCGAAAACGTTTTCGGTTCTGGAGTCTAGTCCCGGGACCCTTCCCCGTTGCCCTCCGGCACCGGAAATATTAACGCTGCCCACGCGAGCCCCGTTTGGATCACGGGAGGCGCCCCCGGCATGGTCCTGACTCGATCTCGCACCGGGCCAATAGATTCACGGATTTCCGGGTACAATAACCGAGATTCAACCGAACGTTTTCAGTGTCTCGGAATAATAAAATTTGCCGCGCCCCGGCACACATACATTCTCGGTCTTTCCGCGACGATTACGATATTCCCAATACCAGACGCCCGTCCGAACATTAAACGGTCTCCTGAATGACCGACACGTTTTGAACGTCCGCTTCCCTAGACACAGGGCTTCTCAGCCGATTCAAGGGATATTCCCCCGTTGCCCCCCGGGCACCGGAAATATTAATGACGCTCACGCAAGTCCTGTTTCGACCGCGGGGGGGCCCACCGCAGTATGGTCGCAGCTTGCTCTTGCACCGGGCCAACAGATTTACCGGTTTCCGACCGCTCTAACCGAGGTTTAGCCGAACGTTTTCCGTTCTTCTGAACAATAAATTGCCATATCCTGGCATATATGTGCTCCGGTCTTCCCGCGACAATCATGCTTTTCCCGAGACGGACACTCGTCTGAATATTAAATGGTCAGTATACGACCGACATGACCTCGAATGCTTTTCTCTCGCCCTCGTACGGGGGTTTCAATACATCCTAATAGACCTTTCATGTAATTAATTTCCTGGCCATGAGGCCCTGAATCTTGGCGATTAATCAAGGGTGTTCCCTCATATGGGGGATGTAAATGACGTCGTGACCTTTATGGCGCGGCGGGTTTTGGTCCCGACACGAACCACACAATCGTCTGACGAAGTCAGATCGAGCGCACCATGGGCTCTTCGGAGTCCGAATAAATTGTCACTTCGGTGACTGGCACGCCCACGCACTCAATAGACGAAACCACCTGAATAAACGAATCAACGCCATAAGCGTGTCGAAAAGTGCATCCACAAGTCTGGCACGCCCGGTGGGACCAAACCACCCTTCATCTCTTCGCCGGGATTCAGGGCCTCATGGCCCCCTAATAAACGACGTTTGCTTGCTTTGATGAATTGCAGGTGCTGTCTTCGCCCGTCCTATGGGGAGAAAAGCATGACTCGGTGCAGCTGCCTTCGTGGCCTCGAGAACGCTGCTTCGAAGCATATGCAGCTTCCAAGAATCATGGGGGCTGTTATAATAAAAAAGGGAAGAGAAGATAAGAGAAAGAGAACAGAAGGGAGGGGAAATCAAGCCCCCCGTTTCCCTCAAGAAGAAAGAGAAGAAAAGAAGAAAAGAAGAAAGGAAGAAAGGTAGAAAAGAAAAAAAGAAAAAAAGAAAAAAAGAGAGAAAAGAAAGAAGCAAAAAAAAGAGAAGAGAGAGAATTGGCAATAGAGGGTTGTACGGCCACGTCCGTCGAGACCCGTGCTGAACAAAGATTACCACTGTGGGGTTGATGCGGTGGAGCGAACCACTCATCTCCTCCCTGAGGGGGTGAGCGCTCTCCTGCACCCCCACCCTGGTCAATCATACAAAAAAGAAGAGAAGAGAAGAAGGGACAAAAAAAAGAAGAGAGAAGAATAGAAGAAAAAAAAGGAGAAAAAAAAGAGAAGAAAAAGAGAAAGAAGAAAAGTCGGCCAGCATCGCCGACTAAAAGAGCAAGAAGAAACCCGGCATCCCGCTCGACTCTAGGAGGCCCCGAGTTCGTGGTGTAATGACCCCGCTCGTTCCTCCTTCTTGCTGCCTCCATCCGGCACAAGATGGCCCCTCGAGTGGCTGTTAAAAGACCCAGCGAGCCACAATCGTAGCTTGGTGAATGGCTGCCCGCTGTGGGGAATGCTTTATAGCAATGATGCCAAGCACGGCCACCACTCCCGAAGAGAGCATGCATATACCCCGCCATGGGGGATAAGAAGAAGATATATACCATGCTACGGGGGCATAAGAGGCAAAAAAAGAGATACACCCCATTCCCAGAGGCACATGAAGAGAATCCGCCCCGACTGAGGGGCACAAAGCAAAGGCTACACCCAGGCTTCGGGGCATTTGAAGAAGAATCCGCCCTGACCTGGGGACATAAGAAGAAATAGAGTTGCACCCCAGCTTAGGATTTGAAGAAGAGAAATACACCCCGATATGGGGGCACATGAAGCAAAAGACATACCCCGCCATGGGGGCGTAAGAAGAAAAGAATTCACCCCTACTCGGGGGTACATGAAGCGATAAAGAATACACCCCGTCTTAGGGGAATTTGAAGAAGAAAAATACACCCCATCGACGGGGGCACAGGAGCCATCAAGAACACACCCCACTTTCGGGGCACAAGAAGCAAACATTCCCCGGCGTGTCAGGGCAGAAGAAGAAGAATCCCCCCCCCCCCCCCGGGGGGGGGGCATAAAAAGCAAAGATACACCCTCGTGTCAGGGGCACATGAAGCGAATACACTCTATCCTGGGGTCATGAGAAGCAGAAGGCGCATCCCACCCTGGGGGCATATGAAGCGAAAAGAATACACCCTGGTTTAGGGGAATACAAAGAGAAGTATACCCCACTCTGGGGAAGAGGAAGCGGGAGAATCACACCCCCGTCTTGGGGGTATTTGAAGAAAAATATACCCCGCCTGGGGGCATAGAAGCTGTAAAGAACACGCCTCGGATCAGGGGCATTTGAAGAAGCTACGTTCCGCCTCGGGAACATAAGAAGAGAAGAATCAACCCCGACCTAGGGGCATTCGAAGAAGGAATACATCCCGTCCTCAGGGTCCACGAAGTAACATATATATATATACCTCGCTCGGGGGGCATCTGAAGCAGAACACACAATATTCCCCGGCTTAGGGGAGCACATGAAGAAAGGAATACACCCCGATGCGGGAACACATGAGCATAAGAAGAAGAGACTGCCCCGGCCTGGGGTCATGAGAAGAAGTAGAGTTGCACCCTGGCTTAGGTGGCATATGAAGAGAAGTGCACCCTACCTTGGGGCATAAGAGGCAGAAGAATCGACCCCGGCTCAGGGGTAACTGAAGAGAATTCCACCCCACCCCGGGGGCACAAGAAGAAAACACACCCCACCTTGGGGGCGTAAGAAGCCAAGAGATATACCCCGCCACGGGGCAGTAGAGGTAAAATGCATCCCCCCCTGAGGGCACATGAAGCAACATACCCCTCGCCTCGGCAGCATATGAGGCCAAGAAGTTACATCCCGGCTCGGGAGCATAAGAAACAAAAGATATACCCCACGACCGGGGCATATGAAGCTAAGAATCACACCCCCGTCTTGGGGGTATTTGAAGAAGAAGTATACCTCGCCTTGAGGGCCTAGAAGCTATAAAGAACACGCCCCGGCTTAGGGGCATTTGAAGAAGCTACATCCCGCTTCGGGAGCATAAGAAAGAGAAAAGTACACCATGTCCTAGGGACAATTGAAAAAGAAACATACCCCGCCTAGGGGCATAAAAGTCATAAAGAATACGCCCCGGCTCAGGGGCATTTGAAGAAGCTACATCCCGTCTTGGGAGCGTAAGGAGAGAAGAATACACCCCGACTTCGGGGCATTTGAAGAAGGAATACATCCCGGCCCCGGGGTCCGTGAAGCAACATATATCCCCCCCGGGGGCATCTGAAGCAGAACAAACAACATTCCCCGGCTTAGGGGAGCATATGAAGAAAGGAACACACCCCGATATGGGGGCACGTAAACAAAGAAGAAGAATTCACCCCGCCTCGGGTGCATAAAAAGCAAGAACTACACCCCGCATCAAAAGCGGCAATACACTCCACTCTGGGGGCACTAGAAGCGGAATACACCCCATGTCGGGAGCATATATAAAAAAAAGGGGATACCTCGCTCTGGGGCATCAGAAGCAGCAATGCGCCCCACCTTGGGGACATCAAAAGCAACCATACACCCCACCTTGGGAGCACAAGAAGCAAACATCCCCCCGGTGTGTCTGGGAAGAAGAAAAGAATTCACCCCGGCCTGGGGACACTTGAAGAAAGAAGCACATCCCGCCACGGGGGCACATGAAGAGAACCCCTCCCGCCTCGGGAGTATAAGAAAGAGAAGAATACACCCTGGCCTGGGGGCTTTTGAAGAAACAACACACCCCATCCATGGGAGACAAAGCTGCACCCCGACCCGGGGACACATGCAGAGCGTCCATCCCGCTCAGGGGGCACAAAAAATTACACTCCGCCCTTGGCGTATAAGAAACAAGAGCATCTACCCTGACCCGAGGCGCAGAAACGAAGAGACATGCATCCCGATCTGGGAGCATAAGAAGAAAGATATACTCCGCCCAAGCGGCATTTGAAGAAACAACATACCCTGCCTGGGGGCACAAAAGCCGTAAAGAGATGCACCCCGGCCTCAGGGGGGGCATAAGAAGCAAGAGATACACCCCCGTGCCGGGGACATATGAAGAGAAGCACTCCTCCGCCTTCAGGGGTAGAAAGAGAGTAAAATTCGCCCCCGCTATGGGGGGTATAAGAAACAAAAGACACGCCCCGTACCAGGGGCATATGAAGAAGAAACATACCCCGCTTGGGGGCATAGAAGCCGTAAAGAGTATACCCCGGCTTAGGGGGGCATTTGAAGAGAGCTACACCCCGTACCAGGGGCATATGAAGAAGAAGCATACCTCACCTCGAGGGCCTAGAAGCTATAAAGAACACGCCCCGGCTCAGGGGCATACGAAGAGAAGTCCACCCTGGCTTAGGGGCATATGAAGAAGAAACATATCCCACCTAGGGGCATAGAAGCCGTGAAGAGTATACCCCACCATGGGGGCATTTGAAGAGAGCTACACCCCGCCTCGGGGGCATTAAAAAAAAACACACCCTGGTCTGGGGACATAGAATCCAAAAAAAATACACCCCGCCTGGGGGCACATAAGCAAAGAGGCAAAGCACACCCCTCAGGGGGGATGCACACCAAATGAAGCTACACCCCAACCTGGGGGCATATTAAGAGAAATACACTCCAGCATGGAAGCGTTAATGAGAAAAGAAGAGCAGAAAAGAAAGAAAAAAAGGGGCACACGAGGCAGACGTGGTCTTCGAGCCTGCCTCATCCCATAAAAGAAAAGAAGAAGAAAAAAGGAAGTCACGAAGCAGACGTGGTCTTCGAGCCCGCCTCATCATACAAAAGAAGAGAAGAAGAGGAAGAAAAGACACATGAGGCAGTCGTGGTCCCTGGACCCGCCTCTTCACACAAAAGAAGAAGAGCAGAACCAAAAGAAGAGTCACGAGGCAGATGCGGTCTTCGCACCCGCCTCTCTACACAAAAGAAGAAGAGAAGAAAAGAAAGAAATGATCACGAGGCAAACATGGTCCTTGCACCTGCCTCTCCATAAAAGAAGAAGAGAAAAAGAAAAAAAGAATGGTCATGAGGCGAACATGGTCTTTGCACCTGCCTCTCCATAAAAGAAGAAGAGAAGAAGAAACAGAGCAATTTTGAGGCAGACGCGGTCTTTGCACCCGCCTCTCTACACAAAAGAAGAAGATAAGAAAAGAAAGAAATGATCACGAGGCAAACATGGTCCTTGCACTTGCCTCTACAAAAGAAGAAGAGAAGAAGAAGAAGAGCAATCATGGGGCGAACATGGTCTCTGCACCTGCCCCTCTACAAAAGAAGAAGAGAAGAAGAAAAAGAGCAATCATGAGGCAAACATGGTCCCTGCACCTGCCTCTCTACAAAAGAAGAATAGAAGAAAAAAAAGAGACATGAGGCGAACATGGTCCTTGCACCTGCCTCTCCATAAAAGAAGAATAGAAGAAGAGTCACGAGGCAGATGCAGTCTTCGCACCCGCCTCTCTACACAAAAGAAGAAGGGAAGAAAAGAAAGAAATGATCACGAGGCGAACATGGTCTCTGCACCTACCTCCCCATAAAAGAAGAAGAGAAGAAGAGAAAGAACAGTCACGGGGCGAACACAGTCCTTGAACCCGCCTCTTCACACAAAAGAAGAAGAGAAGAAAAGAAGGAAATGATCACGAGGCAAACATGGTCTTTGCACCCGCCTCTCCTCACAAAAGAGGAAGAAAAGAAGAGAAAGAAGAGTCACAAGATGAACTGTTACCTCCGACCTTCAGCCACCCAACAAACAGAAACTGACTAGACCTTCCGTCGACGGGGCGTTAAACCGACTAGACCTTCCGCCGACGGGGCGTTAAACCGACAAAGGCCTCCCAGATCCTGGCTCATGTAATCTGCTTCCCAAAATTCGGCCCTCGTGGCCTGCTTATCTCTGGCTCTAGCAGCTTGCTTCCCTTTGGCCTTTGTGGCCTGCTTCCCAATGTTGGCTCTCGTAGCCTGCTCCCCCAACCTTTGGTCCTTGTGGCCCGCTCGCCAATATCCCTTGGCTTTTTAGCTTACTTTTCATTATCCTTGGCTCTTGCAGCCTGCTCCCCAAGATTCGGCCTTCAAGGCCTGCTTCTCAGAATTCGGCCTTCGTGGCCCGCTTCCCATAATTTCGGCTCCTGCAGCCTGCTTCCCTTCGACTTTTATAGCCTGCTTCCCCTCGACTTTTATAGCCTGCTTCCCCTCGGCTTTCACAGCCTGCTTCCCAGCTTTGACTCTTGCAGCCTGCTTACATTTGGCCTTCGTGGCCTGCTTCCCAAGTCTGGCTCTTGTAGCTTGCTTCCCAGGATTTGGCCTTCGCGGCCCGCATCCCATAACTTCGGCTCTTGCAGCCCGCTCCCCTAATATCCTCTCAGCCCTTTTGCGGTCTGCCTCCCTAATACCTTTACTACCACTACACTTATAGGTGACAACAATATTTTCTTATAAAAAAACAAACAAACAAACAAAAAATAAAAAAAACAACACCCAAACAAAAAATAATAAAACAAACACACACACAAAAAGAAAACAGAAACAAAAGAAGAGAATGCTTGATTGCCATGTTTGCATGCTTGCTTAATATAGAATAATACACCTCCTTGAAATTTTCTAGGACCGTGTTTCCTTGCTAAATAATAATGTCGCCCAGATTCCGGATGCAGACGCGTCACGGCACACGCTCGAAGGGAACCCAATTATGGTGGGTGCACACGTCAAGGGGAAGAGTCATGGCTGAATCGCTAAGCCCAACTCACAAAATAAACCCGGGGCAACGCTCCCACACTTAGCACTTGATGTGTTCAATAGCCTTCAACTATAGGGATTGCCCGAATTTCTTCTTAGCGCTCTACGGAGACTTGAATTCCTGCACTCGCGTGATAGGTAATCGTGAGGAAAAAGCTGCCTACCCCCACTGTAAAAAAAAAAAAGAAGAAAAAAAAAGAGAGAAAAAGAAAAGAAAAGAGAGAGACACGTGAATCCGAGTAGCCGGGAATCCCCATTGAGACACATGAGGAGACTCACGCGAAATAGTGAAGCGAACTATAATAAGGATGAAACCTATTAGCCGGGAATCCCCATTGAGACACATGAGGAGACTCGCGTCAAACGGTGGAATCCGTAATAGAATTATAATGAGGATGAATCCTAGTAGCCGGGAATCCCCATTGAGACACATGAGGAGACTCGCGCTGAACGGTGAAATTCGCTACCAAAGTAAACAGATGGGGGCTGTGTGAAGCTACCGAAAGTCGAAAGCCTGAAATATATGTGTAGGCGCTAGAGTGATCGTCGAGTGTCACGAGGAAAACCTGCATATCCCTGTGGTTAGGTCTCTTTGTTCACACATTTGCACTGCCACGCCACATAGAATTACCTCGGGTGAAATGCGTGAATTTAGGCTATGCATGCAAGACATGCGATATCCTCTTGACGGGTGCACCACCCCTCGATTGTGCCTCGCGGCCCGCACCGCATCTACGAATTACGGACGACGTCCCTATCCTATCCCCTATAGAGGGAGCCGCCTTACTTATAATTATGTTATGTCTGCTAAAGAATGCTTGCATGCTTTAAAATAATAATAATAAAAAAACAAACAAAATAAAACAACATAAAAATAATAAAAAAGTATAATAACAATAAAATAACAAGAATGTGCGTATGCAACGAACTCAATTTCGGCTATCGCAGCCTACTTTCCCAGCTCTGGCTCGTAGAGCCCAATCTTGGCCCCCCATGGCCTACCTCTTGCCTTCACGGCTCGTTAATCTCCCAATTCCGGCTTCCGTAGTCCGCTTCCCCGATTTGGGCTTTCACATCTTACGCCTTAATTTCGGCCTTCATGGCCCGCTTCCCAATTCTGGCCTTCACGGCCTGCTTCCCAGAATTCAGCCTTCACGGCCCGCTGCCCATAATTTCGGCCTTCACGGCCCGCTTCCCAACTTTGGCTCTTGTAGCATGCTTACCTCGGTCTCCATGGCCCGCTTTCCCAATTCCGGTTTTCGTGGCCCCCTGCCCATAATTTCGGCCTTCACGGCTCGCTTCCCATACTTTCGGCTCTTGCGGCCTGCCTCCCAATATCTTTGGCTCTTGTAGCCTGCTTACCTTTAGCCTTCGCGGCCTACTTCCCAATTCCGGCTCTCGTAGCCTGCTCCCCGATTTGGCTCCCGCAGCCTGCTTCCCATAATTTTGGCTCTTGCAGCCCGCTTCCCAACATCTCCGGCTCTTGCATCCCGCTTCCCAATATCGTTGGCTCTTGCAGCATGCTTCCTAGAATTCGGCCCTTCACGGCCTGCTTCTCAGAATTCGGCCCTTTACGGCTCGCTTCCCAGAATTCGGCCTTCACAGCCTGCTCCCCAGAATTCGGCCTGCACGGCCCGCTTCCGTAACACCAACTTCGGCCCTTGCGGCCCACTTTCCCGAGTCCGGGTTTCATAACCGGTATCCCCGGTGCACTTTGAATCAACAAAATAAAAACTCTTCTCTCCGTCCCTTCGGGCGACGAACATCCCTTTTGCATCGATAAACCCTTCTCTCTGCCCTCGTGGCTCGCCTTTCGCAACTTCGGCTCTTGAAGCCCGCTTCCAGCCTTGGCTGTTTTGGCCTCACTTATCGGCCCCTGAGCCGACAGCTTTCAATCATTGGCTCCTATGCCAACAGCTATCCAATTATCGGCCCTTGAGCCGACATCTTTCAATCATCGGCCCCTGAGCCGACAGCTTTCAATCATCGGCCCTTGAGCCGACAACTTTTCAATTATCGGCCCCTGAGCCGACAGCTTTCAATCATCGGCCCCTGAGCCGACAGCTTTTTAATCATCGGCCTTCGGGTCGACAGCTTTTCAATTATTGGCTCCCATGCCAACAGCTTTCGATTATCGGCCCCTATGCCGACAGCTTTTCAATTATCGGCCTACGGGTCGACGGCTTTTCAATTATTGGCTCCCATGCCAACAGCTTTCGATTATCGGCCCCTGAGCCGACAGCTTTTAATCATCGGCCTTCGGGTCGACAGCTTTTTAGTTATTGGCCCCCATGTCAACAGCTTTCAATTATCGGCCGGTGTGCCGACAACTTTTATATCATTGGCGTCCACGCCAACAGCCACCTGGAGTTCTTCAAAAAAAAAAAAGAGAAAAGAGAAAAAAAGAAGAGGAAAGAGAGAAGGAAAGAAAGAAAAAGAGACTAAGAGACCAATATGCTGCTTCAGTGCCCGGCACCCCGTCGGCACTGATGAAGAGACCAATGTACAACTTCAGTCCCCGGCACCCCGTCGGCACTGATGAAGAGACCAATATACAAGTTCAGTCCCCGGCACCCCGTCGGCACTGGTGAAGAGACCAATATACAGCTTCAGTTCCCGGCATCCCGTCGACGCTGATGAAGAGATAAAGAGGCCAACAAACCAGGTCAGCTCCCGACACCCTGTCGGCACTGACAAAGAGACCAAGAGACCAACATATCAGGCCAGCTCCCGACACCCTGTCGGCGCTGGCGAAGAGACCAAGAGATCAACAGACCAGGCCAGCTCCCGACACCCTGTCGGCATTGGCGAAGAGACCAAGAGAAAAAAAAAACAAACCAGGCCAGCTCCCGACACCCTGTCGGCACTGGCGGAGAGACCAAGAGAAAAGGGACAAACCAGGCCAGCTCCCGACACCCTGTCGGCACTGGCGAAGAGACCAAGAGATCAACATATCATGTCAGCTCCCGACACACTGTCGGCACTGACAAAGAGACCAAGAGACAACAAACCATGTCAGCACCCGACGCCCTGTCAGGCACTGACGAAGAGACAAAGAGACCAACATGCTACTGCAGCTCCCGACGCCCTGTCGGTAATAATGAAAAAAGAGAAGAAGAGACCAACAAACCAGGCCAGCTCCCGACACCCTGTCGGCACTGGCGAAGAGACCAAGAGATCAACATATCATGTCAGCTCCCGACACACTATCGGCACTGACGAAGAGAAAAAGAGATCAACATATCAGGCCAGCCCCCGGCACCCTGTCGGCGCTGACGAAGAGACAAAGAGACCAACATATCATGTCAGCACCCGACGCCCTGTCGGCACTGACGAAGAGACAAAGAGGTCAGCATACCATGCCATGTCAGCCCCCGGCACACTGTCGGCGCTGACGAAGAAACAAAGAGACGAGCATACCACGTCGGCTCCCGACACCCCGTCGGCACTGACGAAGAGAAGACGAGACCAACATGTTACGCCAGCTCTCAACATCCCGTCCGCATCGACGAAGAGATAAGAGACAAGTACACCCGCGGGCATCGCCCGGCTCATCCTTCGCCCGCGCTACCCGTGGGTGGGGGGCATTTGTGGACACCAAAAAAATTGCAAACCCAAATATCATGCCCGGCCTCGCATCAACAAGGGTGCCAAGTGAAGAAGCCCCGGAGAGACTAATCGCCCGGACTCCCCAATATGCACACTGTCGTGAAGCCGTCTCCGGAGTCACGACGGTGAAGAGAAATCAACCAACAAGAGCCCCATAACCCATGGGCCTCGAAGAAAATTAAACAGGCCACAACTCGTGCTCACAACGGGCTCCAAACTGCCCATTTAGCCCTTCAGCGGCACGGCCATGTGCCCCTCAGCGGCACACCCAGGCTGCTCAGCGGCACGCCCTGGCCGCCCCCTTCAACGGCACGCCCCTTGGGCTCCTTCAGCGGCGCGTCCTCAACCCCTTCGCCGGCACGCCCCAGGGCAGCCCTTCAGCGGCACACCCTTGTGCCCTTTCAACGGCACGCCCTCACATGCCTTCCACGGCACACCTCCCAGGCCGCTCAGCGGCACGCTCTCCATGGCCCTTCAACGGCACACCCCAGGGGGGAGTCTTCAGCGGCACTGCCCCCAGGCCGCTCAGCGGCACACCCTCAATGCTCTCAGCGGCACGGCCATTTGGCCCTTCAGCGGCACGGCCATTTGGCCCCTCAGCGGCACAGCCTTTTGGCCCCTCAGCGGCACGCCTTTTTGGCCCTCCTACGGCACGCTTGTGCAGCCCGCCAACGGCACAGCGTGAAGGCTTTTCAACGGCGGAACTACGTGAAGCCCATGCCCTACGTATCCTTGGCGCGCAGCGAGCCGTCCGAGGTGTCAGCCGATCGTTGGGCCACGCAGCCTGCTCCTCCTGCCACCCAGGACGAGGGAGTCAACTCCCATTAAATGTCCCCCGGGACGCTTCCCGCCTTCGGACGCTTCCGCCGTGTGGGGTATAAAAACCCCTCTCCTTCCTTGGCGAAAGAGAGAGGCGGGCCAGGGAGGGACACGCAGAAGAGAAGAAAGGAAAAGAAGAAGAGAAGAAGAAGGAGGAAGAAGGGGGAAGAGAAGAGGAGAAGGGGGGGGAAAGCCTCCGCCTCCTCCCGGCTACTCCGTCCGCCGCCGCCCGAGCAAAGAGAAGAGAAGAAGAGAAGGAGGGGGAGGAGCTCACGCTCCGTCCCTCTTCCCTATTGTATCCCGTTCCCCCTCCCCCGCGCAATATTTGCTTTTCGCTTTTCTCCTCTCTCTTTCCCTTTGCAATGTATGTGGCCGTTTTTGGCCCCTTTTCCTTTTGAATAAAAACTCCTTTTGGGATCTTCCGTTGTCTTCGTTTGTTCGGGTATTTTTGCTTGCGTCTGATCATGCTCTTCCTCCGCCTCGTCTTCCCCATCGGTTTGGCCTCCGGCGGCGATCTTTCCTCCTTGGCCTTCCCGCTTCCTGAACACCCTACATCCAGCAGCCCACCCTTGGCCTTTAACCCTCTTTCCCCTCCTGAACACCCAACGTCCAATAGCCCTCCTGTGGCTCTTCCCCGATACGCCCTGGGCGACCTTCGCCGGCACGGCCCCAATGGCCTTCACCGGTACACCCTTTTCAGCCCTCAGCGGCACACCCGTCCGGCTCCTTGGCCGGCACACCCCATGGTGGCCCTTAGCGGCACACTTTCCCCCCTTGGTGCTTCCCCGGTACGCCCCGGGGGGCCTTCGCCGGCACGGCCCACTTGGCCTTCCTCGATACACCCTTTTTAGCCCTTAGCGGCGCACTCCTTCGGCCCTTGGCCGGTACACCCAGTGGCCCTCAGCGGCACACCTCCCCCTTGTGGGGCTCCAGTGGTACACCCCGAGCTCATCCTTGGCCGATATGCTTTGGTTAGCCCCGGCCCACCCCGTCTAGTATTGGAAGCCTTCCGTTCTTTGTTTGCTTCGCGTTTTCTGAGGTTCTATAAAGGTGTTGTTGCCCTCGGGTGCCCACCTCCAGTTGTCGGGTTCCGCCACTCCGTGTGGGCGCGTTCCCTTTATCTCCCTTACGCTCGGGTTAAGGGGAGATGCTGCCGAATTTTCGTTAGAAACTATAATACATTAAAAGATAAAAGACAGCAACAAACAAACGAAAAGAACAACGGTAAAATGCTTTAACCGACGCAACGGAACCGCAATCAACATAAAGAGAACCAAATCGAACGACAACTAAACAACTTGAACATCCGCCCTCACAAAAGAAAGAATGAAGATTAATCAAGAGAAGAAAAGAAGAAACCCATGCAAAACTTAATAAAATCAAGAGAGAAAAGAAAAGAAGAAAAGAAAAGCCTTAAAAGAAATGGAAAAGAAGCGGACTCCCATGCCCCTCGCCGGTACACCCTCCAGCCACCCTTGGCCGGCACGCCCTTCACCGGCACAGCCCCCAGGCCCTTCACCGGTACGCCCACTCGCCCCCTTTGCCGGCACACCCCCTGGCCCTCCAGCGGTACACCCCTTGGCCCTCAACGGCACACCATTTCAACCCTCCAGCGGCACACCCCTGGCCCTCAGCGGCACACTCTTCTAGCCCTCCAGCGGCACACGCCCCAGGCCCTTCAGCGGCACACTCCCTTAGCCCTCCAGCGGCACACCCCCAGGCCCTTCGGCGGTACACCCTCCTAGCCCTTCAGCGGCACGCCCTCAGCCCTTCGGCGGTACACCCCTTTTAGCCCTCTAATGGCCCATTCTCTCTCCAAAAAATATGAGTAATAATAATAATAATAATAATAAATCATAAATAATAACAAATTCAATAATGTATAAATAAATAAGGATAATAAATGAACAAACAATAATAATAATAAGCTTCAAATAAATAATAACAATAATAATAATTAGACCAATAAATGATAACAGAGATGAATGAATAATGATAACAAACTTAATAAAAAAATGACACGCAAATGAATGATAATAAAACGAACAAAAATAATAACAAACCTAATAATAACAATAGTAAATGAATAAATCACAGAAAAAATGAATAAATAGTAATAAAGAATTCACTCAAAGATATATATAAATTAACAAATGATAATGATGACATTCCTCAAATAATAATAAAATAATGCAACCCGCTTTGCAGCCTCGTCTCTCCCGTGACCCGGTGCTGAAGGAACAACAATGCCGCCCTTGCAGGCTGGGTCTGAGTCTTGGGAATTTATCCCGAAATGGCCATGACCCGACCTCGTCTCAGGCCGACATTCTGATTAAATCGGACTCGTTTCTCAGGCTTGATCCCTTCTAAGCCGCTACTAAAATTGCCGCACAATCGCCAGACATTTGAACGGATTCACCTTGATTCCCGCCGCATTCTTATTACGGACCTACGTCCGAACATGAAAAGACCCGTGAGCAACCAATATGGCCGACGGCTCCCTCCGACGTGGTCGTGAGCCGGCGTTGTTCAGGGCCGATAGCTTGTTAAATCGGATTCGTTTTAACGGGATTCGCTCCCGCTCTTTCATTGAAATTGCCGTAAACTCGGCATACATTTACGCGGGGTCGTTTCCACCTAAGTCGTACTTTCAATATGGGCCCTTGCCCGAACATGAAAAGGTCCGCGAGTGACCGACAGAATCGGAATAGAACGAGACGGCTCTCGCCACCCCTGGACTCCTTCCATGGGAACATCAATAAGACCTCCGCGGGTCATACTTAGACCTCGAGCCTGTCCCGATCATGGTCATCATCTGGCTCGTATCCTCGGTCCACAGCCCGCTCCTTTCGAAAACGTTTTCGGTTCTGGAGTCTAGTCCCGGGACCCTTCCCCGTTGCCCTCCGGCACCGGAAATATTAACGCTGCCCACGCGAGCCCCGTTTGGATCACGGGAGGCGCCCCCGGCATGGTCCTGACTCGATCTCGCACCGGGCCAATAGATTCACGGATTTCCGGGTACAATAACCGAGATTCAACCGAACGTTTTCAGTGTCTCGGAATAATAAAATTTGCCGCGCCCCGGCACACATACATTCTCGGTCTTTCCGCGACGATTACGATGTTCCCAATACCGGACGCCCGTCCGAACATTAAACGGTCTCCTGAATGACCGACACGTTTTGAACGTCCGCTTCCCTAGACACAGGGCTTCTCAGCCGATTCAAGGGATATTCCCCCGTTGCCCCCCGGGCACCGGAAATATTAATGACGCTCACGCAAGTCCTGTTTCGACCGCGGGGGGGCCCACCGCAGTATGGTCGTAGCTTGCTCTTGCACCGGGCCAACAGATTTACCGGTTTCCGACCGCTCTAACCGAGGTTTAGCCGAACGTTTTCCGTTCTTCTGAACAATAAATTGCCATATCCTGGCATATATGTGCTCCGGTCTTCCCGCGACAATCGCGCTTTTCCCGAGACGGACACTCGTCCGAATATTAAATGGTCAGTATACGACCGACATGACCTCGAATGCTTTTCTCTCGCCCTCGTACGGGGGTTTCAATACATCCTAATAGACCTTTCATGTAATTAATTTCCTGGCCATGAGGCCCTGAATCTTGGCGATTAATCAAGGGTGTTCCCTCATATGGGGGATGTAAATGACGTCGTGACCTTTATGGCGCGGCGGGTTTTGGTCCCGACACGAACCACACAATCGTCTGACTGAGGATACGAGCCGAATAAATTATCACTTCGGTGACTGGCACGCCAACGCACTCAATAGACGAAACCACCTGAATAAACGAATCAACGCCATAAGCGTGTCGAAAAGTGCGTCCACAGGGATAAAGTTAGATTTTGTGAATCCATAGAAAATGGTAAAATAAGTCACCCGAGATGAGTTAGGGGTGAGTCACGTAGAGTGGCGTACCCACCCCTAATCCATAGAGAGTAATTTTAATTTTTGTCGTTAATCAGAGACGAATTAGTGGCATAATTTATATTAGTCGTTGATAATTACTCGCTAATTAGTGACGGTCGCTAATCGGTCACTAATTTATCACAAAAACTTTTAGCTACAAATTAGAGAGAGATTAGAGATAAAAATTTTCTATTATAACGACAGAGAGACTTTAAATCACCTTTGGAGACCTGGTGGTACCTTGTTAATTACCCTTCGAGAACCTCGAGCTTGGTCGCGAAGCCTTTCCCTCCCCCATCTCCATATATATATATATATATATATATATATATATATATATATATATATATATATATATATATATATATATATATAGCACTAGGTTAATTTGTTTGATATTGAAATTCAAATGTGTCTAAAGAATAATTCTTCTTGTCTTAAATTTTGAACATATATACTTGGCAAATAAGCTTAGCTTTAGGCTCATCTTGATCATAAATTCTCATCCTACATATTTTCATATAATACAAATTAACATCTCTTATTGGGTAAATGAGTATATATATATATATGGGGGGGGCTTTCCGGTGGTGTCGGCACCACCTGGTGCCGGCCCCACCCCCTCTCACAGCGCCCCCCCCCCCCCCCCCCCCGCCCATGCATTTATGGGGGGGGCTTTCCGGTGGTGTCGGCACCACCTGGGGCCGGCCCCACCCCCTCTCACAGCGCCCCCCCCCCCCCCCCCGCCCATGCATTTATGGGGGGGGGGCGCGCTGTGAGAAGGGGGTGGGGCCAGTACCACCTGATGCTGGCACCAAGTGAGCGCCCCCCTATATATATGTGTGTATATATATATAACATGAGCTTGTATCCACATTTTCAACATATCGATATAAAAAAGAGCTTAAACATAAAACATAGATCATACGCTAACCACAGGAAGAACATGCATGCAATGCACCTATGTGCAGCTTTACACTGGAACTCCTCTCCAAAACACTTAATCCGAGTAGCACTTTTCACTGGTAGCCCTTTCCACTAGGTTATCCTTTCCATTGCACATTCGAATAGGAGATCCAACGACGAAGAATATGGCTCAGCTAGGCGATAAGGTCCAGTTCCAGAATTAATCATGACATGAAGTGAACATTCTGTCTAGATTGTCATATGCTCATGCAATGTAAAGTTTATTATTCTTAGAAACGATTTTAATAGACGGGCACATTTAGTAATGTGCTTATCATGCGTTATTCCATATTTACATGAAACTCATATTGAGTCTTATTAACTAATCATTGTTATTGTGTATCTAATTATTATATATGAAAATCTTCGTAAAGTACTTAGAGAAGACTTAAAGATATCGGAACATAAGTCTCGACTTGATTTGAATACATAATATGTGGTTCATACTTGTTTGGGAATCGTTTAGAACATAAATCGAAGAAGCTAGACTTAAGGCTCACGCCTTAAAAGTCATACCTTAAAGGAGAAACTGATGATCCTTAGTTGTCTGCCTCTCCTCTTGCTTCTCATCTTACCCTTCCAAATTTTGCTTCAGGTGTAGAGCAACCCTTGCTGAGACGAGAAACCCTTAGGAGCTCTCGGGAAAACAAAAAGAACGCAAGAGCGAGGGTGATGCTCCAGAGAGAAAGAGTTGAGGGTGCGAAGGAACGGAGAGGTAAAAGGGTAAGGAGAGAAAAGAGAGAGAGATCTATTGGAATATGGGACGATGTCGTCTTCTCTGTGTGTTAGTTCTCAGTCTATCATCGTTGTACACCTCTCATGCACAGGACACACATGTCATATTTCGGATCCTATACTATAATTTATTTTTATGTAACTGCCAGGCCTTTACTCTCCTTTAGCCTGGCGAAAATCTTCTGGTCGCCCCTTTAAAAAGCAGTAATCCCCTGGACCCTAACAAGATTCCTGACAAAGCTCCCCTGACATGCTTCTCGGACAGATCATCTAAGTCCTGTCACAACATCCAAATCTCTTGAAGATCTTGCAAGGTCCAAAGTTCGAAGATTTCTGTTGTCTATTAGGCGTCGTCTACTCTCATCATTTAGTTTGTCTTATGGCCGCATCATCTAAGTCTTCTCGTACTTTTCATTTTAGACGATCATATCATCTAACTTCATTTTGTCAGCTAACTAACATCTAATCATTCAATAAATCATCTAACTCGTCACCATATCATTTAATCTTTTAATAGATCATTTAACTCCACCATATATCGTCAATATCTCATCTAATCCTTCAATATATCGTCTACCTCTTCAATATCTAATCTAATCTTTCATTATATCGTCTATCTGGAAGATGACGAAAGCAGTTCGTCTAATGTGGCCGCTTCGTCTGATGTGCTGCTTCGTCTAATGCTCGCACTGCTGCGTCTAATGCCTCATACTCAAACGTTACTTCATCTACTTCTCTTATCTTAGACGACACTTCTTCGTCTAATTATCCTATCTTAGATGATATTTCTTCACGTCTAACCTTCATCTTCTCCATGCCAAAGGTTCAGTCTAATCTATTGGACCGATCGAATGGGCTTCGTCTACTAAGTTGGGAAATTCATCCCACATAAATATAAATAAATAAATAAATCTTCGACTTCTTAATAACGAATATTTAATAAAATTTAATCTTAAATTTTTTGAAATGTTATATAAACCGAGGCAACGGCCTTGAGTTATGCCCATTGGTTGGTGGATGCTGGTAAATGCAAGGCATATGGATGGGGACCTGCATGTATATAATGATTTGACGCATTGAAAAAAAAGTTGATTTCTTGGAGCATGATTTGATGGGGTTTTATATATCAAGGTTCGGTGATTTGTATCAATTCGATTTGTCGTAGATACGTTACGATATAACCCGACTCAAACATACTTGGGCCTAATTTGAGACATCTCGAACCGAGTCAGACTGTCTCAATCCAACATATAATACGATACGATGAACTGGGTGTGAGTCGTACCGATACATCAAATCATATCATGCTATACATTGACTTGAAAACCTAGCTACCCCAGATAAACAGGCTCCCCCGCTCTCGAGTTTCCCCTCAATAGACGTGGGGAATCCCTGTGCTTTTCTGTTTATCTGTTTAATTGGATATGGGTTCCTCTTAACATGGGGCACATTGCTCATTAATCAATGATTTTGACAAGGAGCTAGATTTTGGAGTCTCATGTTTCTTTCAACAAAAGTGCTCGTATATGCAAATCATGTGTTGTTGGTCTTAACTAAAAATTTAAAATTTTAAGATATTTATTCTCTCATAGTTAGAGAGAGGATTTAAAGCATGACATGCGTGGTTTATTGCTTTAGCTTAAGAATATGTAAATAAACTGTTGACGTTTGGACAGCACAGTTCGGGCCGGATTGGCAACTTTTTCCTGTAGTTAAATGAAAGGGCTCCTTAATTAACAAAGTTTCTCACCTTTTACAAAAGGAATATTGTTCTGCATCTATATTCGCCAATCGTGGCAAACCTGTATATAAGGCTTATTTATTTCACAGTAGAATATTATAAAATCAAGATTTTTACATATAAATTCTTATAAACTTAACAAATTATTGATTAGTCCCTGAGTATAACTATTTCCCTATAAACCCCTACAATCTTCGTCGTTATATAAATAAGTCCCTGCCGTTCATTCTGTCCAATGAAAGTTAATTATTGTTAACTTGACCCAAGATGAGTAAAAGAGCAAATTAACCCTGATTAGTCTGGAGAGAGAGATATCTGAGAGACTTTGGAGGAGATGTCCCATCCATCAAAGGTGGCGTTTGGCGGTGGCGGAGGGGAGAGAGACAGGAAGGGGCAATTTTACTTAAGAGATCAGAGGGAGGGGGTTCCGTGAGCAGGGAGGGAGAGTTGCAGGGGTTTCGGGGGGGGGGCTCCGGCGACAGTGGGGGAGGGAGATTTGCAGAGGGTTGGGGGGTTCCAAGGAGGGGAAATGACGCAAAGGGGGTGGACTCCGACAGTGGAGGGCGGCAGCTACTGTGCCAGTGGTGCATGGCAGATGACATGTGGGGTTTCAGAAAGAGCTCAAAAGGTGGCAAAAGGTATTGTGTCGAGTGTCTTAATTAGAAGCGCAAGTCTGGGAGGTGATGGTGGCACGATGGTGGGTGGGCAGCTGGCGACCGTGGGATGTCGCGGCTACGAGTATGTTAGCATGCACAGGAGGATCGGCATCGCCTGGCACTGTGGTGGAGGAGGATCAGACAAGGCCACATACACGGGGTTGGTTTGGCGAAGGCGAGGGTGGTCCGACGAGGGCAAGATGCGTAGGGGCCGTCTACGTAGGGTTGGATTCCATTTGCATCGAATAAGAAGTAGAAGAGAAGGAAGAATGTGATGTGGGGTGGTGGGGAAGGCTGAGGGCGACCAATGTGAGGTGATGACTAGTCGATGGGAGAGTTGCAGAGGGTTGAAGGACAGTTTTCAGGATGAAGAGCATTATGCAGGGGGGACTTCAACGGTGGGGAAATGACACAAAGGGACTGGGGGGTAGGACTCCGGCGATGGTGGGGGAGGGGGGTGTGGACACCAAAAATTACACACCCAGATGTCTCGCTCGGCCCAGCGTCAGCAACGGCACCGGGTGGAGAAATCTCAGAGAGACTAGCCACCCAGATGCCCCAAATGTACACACTGCCGTGAAGCCGTCTCCGGGGTGACGACAGTGAAGAGAGACCAATCACAAAAAAGCCCCGCAATCCATGGGCCCTGAAGAAAATCAAATGGGCCAAGACTAGTGCTCACAACGGGCTCAAAACCACCCATTTAGCCGCTCAACTGCACGCCCCTGGCCCCTCTCCAGCGGTACGCCCATGGGGGCCTTCGGCGGCACACCCAAGCCCCCCAGGCCCCAGTGGCACACCCCCCATGGGGGTCTTCAACGGCACACCCCCCTTTGGGGGGGTCTTCAACGGCACACCCCCCTTGGGGGGGCCTTCGGTGGCACACCCAAGCCCCCCAGGCCCCAGCGGCACACCCCCCATGGGAGTCTTCAACGGCACACCCCCCTTGGGGGGGTCTTCAGCGGCACACCCCCCCATGGGGGTCTTCAGCGGCACACCCCCCTTGGGGGGGTCTTCAACGGCACACCCCCCTTGGGGGGGTCTTCAACGGCACATCCATCCCCCTTGGGAGGGTCTCCAACGGCACACCCCCCTTGGGGGGGTCTTCAACAGCACACCCCCCCTTGGGAGGGTCTCCAACGGTACACCCCCAGGGGAGGCTTCAGCGGCACGCCCTAATGGGGCTTCAGCGGTACACCCCTTGGGGGTCTCCAGCGGCACGCCCTAATGGGGCTTCAACGGTACACCCCTTGGGGGTCTCCAGCGGCACGCCCATTCCGGGCTTCAGCGGCACACCCCCTGGGTGCCCCAGCGGCACACCCAGGGGGGGTCCAGCGGTACACGCCCCATGGCCTCCAGCGGCACGCCCCTTTGGGCCCTCAGCGGCACACTCTGCTGGGCCTTCGACGGCACGCCCGTTTTGTGCCCCAGCGGCACGCCTTTTTGGCCCTCCTACGGCACACTTGTGCAGCCCGCCAGCGGCACAGCGTTAAGCCTTTTCAACGGCTGAACGACGTGGTGCCCATGCCCTACGCATCCTTGGCGCGCAGTGAGCTCTATGAGGTGTCAACCAGGGATTGGGCCACGCGGGCTATCCCACTGGCATCCATGACGGGGGAGTCAAACCCCATCATCACGAGCCACTTCCCGCCTCCGACGGCTGTGCTCGAAGGCTCCCGCTGCCGGGAGTATAAATGACTCCCATTTCGACGAAGAGAAGGGGGGGAGAGAGAGCAGGGGCAAGAGACACAGACAGAGGGAGAGACATAGGCAAGAGAGGTAGAGAAGAGAGAAGAAAAGAAGAAGGGCTCCGGCGTGAGTCTCCTCCGACGGCCACCGGGCAGAAGAGAGAGTAAGAGAGAAGTGTAGACGGCAAAAGAGGGTCGTCCACCCTCGGGGGAAAGAAACAATGATGCAAAGTAATGATGAAAAGGTGATTGCAGAGATGTGGAGACGGCAAGGGACGTCCACCCTCGTCTGTCCTAAGAGATGGAAATGACGAGATCAACTCAAGAAGAGAAAGAACATAAAGGAGAGAAAGGAAAGAAGGATGCGAAACGAACTCCGGTACGTGGCAGAGATAGGGGTCGGAAGACCCTCTCGCGCAAACTAACCCCTTCCCGGTAAGCGTGACTTACCGTTCCACGAATAATTTTCCATATACCAGGAAATCCGAGAATCTAAGTAACAGAAATGGGGAGGCACGAAGACTCAGAAACTGCAGCGGTATATCGTTCTCCAGAAAATTACAAAGATAATACGAACCAAGACATACCACCACAAGACATTGGTCTTTGTGGGGTTCTAACAGCGATGCAATAACATCAACACTAATGAATATATATGTACGTATTAGGACCACCGCAAGACATTGGCCTTACGGGGTTCTTATTGCAATATAGATAATAAACATGAGTATATATACATAAGACCACCGCGAGATATTACTCTCCGCGGGATTTTTACTGTAATATATATAATAAAAGGCTTCGCGAGGAATTACTTCCGTCACGTGCACATTCGCGAGGAATTACTTCCGTCGCAGGGTTTAGACAGAAATTTAAAGAAATAAAATGACAGAATGAAAAAGGTTTCGCGAGGAATAACTTCCGTCATGTACACCTTCGCGAGGAATTACTTCCGTCGCAGGGTTTAGACAAAAATCAAATGAATAAAATGACAGAATAAAAAGGCTTCGCGAGGAATTACTTCCGTCACGTACACCTTCGCGAGGAATGACTTCCGTCGCAGGGTTTAGACAGAAATTTAAAGAAATAGAATGACAGAATGAAAAAAGGCTTCGCGAGGAATGACTTCCGTCACGTACACCTTCGCGAGGAATTACTTCCGTCGCAGGGTTTAGACAAAAATCAAGGGAATAAAATGACAGAATGAAAAAGGATTTGCGCGGAATGACTTCTGTCACGTACACCTTCGCAAGGAATTACTTCCGTCGCAGGGACCTCCGCGAGGAATTACTTCCGTCCACGGGGTTTAAACAAAAGGGACAATTGACAGGAAAGAAAGGGGGAAGGGGATGTGATCGCCAGGGGCTGAGAACCCCACAGGAAGTGTTCTGATCGTGTTTGCCGCCAGAGCGGGAGCAGTGCGGGTCCTCTCTTCCTCTTCTGTCAGCCGACCGACGAAGAGGGCTTCCTTCGGTTACCCCTAGACAAAGAACAAACAAAGCAGAACTGGTTGGTGAGAACGACGGTGGTGTAGTACCGATCCTTTAGAAAATGCCATTGAAAATAGCGTAGACGAGTACGCACCTGGTTGGTGGTATTTAAAACCCCTTTTAGACTAAAGAGTGGGAGATGATATGATGAAATACATAAATGTGAAGACGCTCACAAACCAGGCCCTCTCGGGGAGAAAGACATGGCACAGATACTAAAATGATGCATGCAACGTGATTAACTGACCGATTAAAAAGATAAAAGGGGGAGAATAACTTATCGGGGGAGACCGATGACGAGCTCAGAAGCATAAGTGATACGAGCACCGCACGACCGAGGACCTTCAAAACAGACTTCAGAAACGGGTTAAGCTGAACATGAGAACACTCGCATACATATATATATATATATATGAGTAGTACATATATTTATATAAACATAAATGTATTAAACATCTTAAGCATGTTTACATAAACATATATAAACGTATACATAAATTGATCAAAATAAAAGAATGAGAATTTTAGAGAGAATGAGAGGAAGAAAAGAAGGAAGAAAACTTCCCCTTTTTATTTTTTTTATTTTTTGAAATCTTCTTTTAAGAAGAAAGGAGATGTAAGATTAGAGAAAAATAAAAATAAACAAAATAAAGAGTAGAATAAGATATGTAATATATATATATATGTGTGTGTGGGAAAGAGAGAGAGAGTTAAAAGAATAAAATAAAATAAAATAAAAGAGAGAGAGAGAGATCGCGGCGGAAGCCGCGAGAGAGAGAGAGAGAAGGAGAGAGAGAGAGAGAGAGAGAGAGAGAGAGAGAGAGAGAGAGAGAGAGAACGAGAGGGAGAGGAGGAGAGAGAGAGAGTGCGGCGGAGAGGGAGACACAGAGAGAAATGAGACGGGGGAGAGACAGAGACGGGGAGAGAGAGAGACGCGGGGGGGAGAGAGAACAAGACAGGGAGAGAGAGAGAAAGAGAGACAAAGGGGGAGAGAGATGGGGAGAGAGAGGGGGGGTCCGGCGGCGCAGGCGGGGCGGTAGCAGCGGCGGAGGAGACCGGAGGCAGGGGGAGCGGCGGCGTAGACGGGGCCGAAGGTGGCCGGGGCGGAGACGGAGCTGGAGACGGGAGCGGAGGCCGGAGACAGGAGCGGCGGGGACGACAGCGGCGACAGGGGGAGGCTGGAGGCGGGAGCGACGGGCGAGCGGGCGGCGTCGCGAGGGCGCGGGCGGCGTCGCGGCGGTGGCCTGGAACGGCAGGGGTGCTGGAGCGGCAGGGGGGCGACGGGCTTGCCGGAGGCGGGAGGCCGGTGGCGGCGTGGTGGCTGGGCGGCGTCCGGTGGCAGGCGGAGGGCGGCAGGAGGCGACGGGGGCGTGCGACGGCGGCAGTGCAGAGGGCCGTTGCGGCCGAAGGCGAGGGCGCTGCGGGCTGGGAGCCAGAGGCGGCCGGAGGCGGGGGCGCTGCGGGCTGGGGGCGTGGCCGACAGGGGCGGTGTCGGGGGTGGCTGGTGCGGAGGCGGGAGCGACCGGTGCGGCCGGCCGCGGCGGGAGAAAAAGGCCGTTGCGGCCTTTCGTTCAAACCGGGGGGGGCACGGGCGACGAGGCCCCCCCTGCTGTAGACGGCAAAAGAGTGTCGTCCACCCTCGGGGGAAAGAAACGATGATGTAAAGTAATGAAGAAAAGGTGATTGTCAGAGAGGTGGAGACGGCAAGGGACGTCCACCCTCGTCTGTCCTAAGAGATGGAAATGACGAGATCAGCTCAAGAAGAGAAAGAACATAAAGGAGAGAAAGGAAAGAAGGATGCGAAACGGACTCCGGTACGTGGCGGAGATAGGGGTCGGAAGACCCTCTCGCGCAAACTGACCCCTTTCCGGTAAGCGTGACTTACCGTTCCACGAGTAATTTTTCATATACCGGAGAATCCGAGACTCTAAGTAACAGAAATGGGGAGGCACGAAGACTCAGAAATCGCAATGGAATATCATTCTCCAGACAATTACAAGGATAATACGAACCAAGACGCACCACCACAGGACATTGGTCTTTGTGGGGTTCTAACAGCAATATAATATTATCAGCAATAATGAATGTATATGTATATATTAAGACCACCGCAAGATATTGGCCTTACGGGATTTTTATTGCAGCATAAATAATAAATATTATATGTACATACATAAGACCACCGCGAGGTATTACTCTTCGCGGGGTTTCGACAGAAATTAAAGGAATAGAACCACAGAATGAAAAGGCTTCGCGAGGAATGACTTCCGTCACGTACACCTTCGCGAGGAATTACTTCCGTCGCAGGGTTTAGACAGAAATCAAAGGAAAAAAAATGACAAAATAAAAGGCTTCGCGAGGAATGACTTCCGTCACGTACACCTTCGCGAGGAATGACTTCCGTCGCAGGGTTTAGACAGGAATTAAAGGAATGAAATGACAAAATAAAAAAAGGCTTCGCGAGGAATGACTTCCGTCACGTATACCTTCGCGAGGAATGACTTCCGTCGCAGGGTTTAGATAGGAATTAAAGGAATGAAATGACAGAATAAAAAAAAGGCTTCGCGAGGAATGACTTCCGTCACGTACACCTTCGCGAGGAATGACTTCCGTCGCAGAGTTTAGACAGGAATTAAAGGAATGAAATGACAGAATAAAAAAAGGCTTCGCGAGGAATGACTTCCGTCACGTACACCTTCGCGAGGAATGACTTCCGTCGCAGGATTTAAACAAAAAGGAAAATTGACAGGAAAGAAAAGGGGAAGGGGATGTGATCGCCAGGGGCTGAGAGCCCCACAGGAAATATCTGATCGCATTCGCCGCCGAAGCGGGAGCAGTGCGGGTCCTCTCTTCTTCTTCGATCGGCCGGCCGACGAAGAGGGCCTTGCTTTGGTTACCCTGATTTTACTATTCTTTTTTTGTGTTTTATCTTTTTTGTTATTATATTTTAGGGGGGGTTTGTTGCTTTTATTATTTTTTTATGCTTTTATGCCTTTTTTAGAGAAAGATGAGAGAGCAAAGAGAGAAATCGGGTGATAGATGGTAGAATAAGGTAGTACGATATAGGAAAAGAATACTAAGAAAATATAGTAAACCCTGCACGGAAAAAGCGGGATCCCCGACTCTTTTGGTCGACGGAAGAAGCGGGATCCCCGACTGGTTAACCCTGCACGGAAAACAAATGAAGAGAAACAACAACGAGATAAGGACGACGGTGGTGTAGCATCAATTCTTTAGAAGCTGATATTGAGAATAGCATAAGAGAATACTAACCTGGTTGGTAGTATTTAAAAACCCCTTTTAGACATGAAAAGGTAGGTAGATGATATGATGAATGAACAAAGAGGGGTCTCTCAGGAAGAGAGACACTATATGAACGACAAGTAATGCATGCATATGTAACTAACTGAATGAAAACCGGACAACAAGGGGGGAGAAAACTTATTCAGAGATGGATGATGGGCTTTGGATGAGCTTCTTCGGCAAGGTGAGGATGAACCAGGCACGCAGCACAGCAGAACAGCTTCCCTAGTGCACTTGACCACCCAGGGAACTCAACCTTCTTCATTTCACGGGCTTCAACACTGATCAGTCTGGAGCATCTCTTTCATTCCATACGGACACATACACGCACTTACACACACGCATCTGCAAGAACACTCATGCATGCATACCTATATATACACATAAGAATATACTTACGAAAGATAGATTGGAGGAGAGAGAGTTGGAGAGAGAAAGGAAGAGGGAGGGAACGACTCTTCCCCCTTTTTTTAGAATTTTTTTTATATTAGTTTTATATATATGCAGCATATATATGCAGAGAATATATAAGAATTATATAAGAGGTATATATATATAATGTTATATATATATATATATATATATAAATATATATATATATATATATATATATATATATAAGAGAGTGAGAGAGAACGTGATAGGGGGAGGGAGTGAAAGGAGTAAAAATAAAATAAAAGAGAGAGACAGTGAGGGAGAGATCGAGAGGGAGAGAGAGAGAGACACGTGAGAGAGGGAGAGAGAGGGAGGAGTGAGAAGCAGGGGGAGGGATAAAGAAATAAAATAAAAGGATGGGGGAAAAAAAGAAGAAAAGAACGAGAGGGGGGAGATCAGAGAGAGTAACGAGAGGGAGAAAGAGAGAGAGGGTAACAGGGAGAGGGATTTTAAAAAAAAAAGAATGAGAGAGAGATCGAGATAGCAGGAGAGGAGAGGGGGAGGGGAGAAAAAAAAAGAATAAATAAAAAAGAGAGAGAGTGAGAGGGGGGCGCGAAACAG
This sequence comes from Amorphophallus konjac, assembly GCA_022559845.1. NCBI lineage: Eukaryota > Viridiplantae > Streptophyta > Magnoliopsida > Alismatales > Araceae > Amorphophallus > Amorphophallus konjac. The sequence goes on along the minus strand of CM040121.1, from coordinate 578,460,084 downwards.
AAGAGGGAGAGAGGGAGAGAGAGGGAGAGAGCCGCAGTGCGGCGAGAGAGAAAGAGAGAGAGGGAACCGAGAGGGAGAGAGAAGAGAAAGAGAAGAGAGGGAGAGGAGGAAGCGAGAGAGAGAGAGAGAGAGAGAGAGAGAGAGAGACCGCGGCGGTCTCGAGAGGAGAGAGAGAGAGAGAGAGAGAGAGAGAGAGAGAACGGAGGGGGGAGAGGGAGAGAAAGAGAAGAGAGGGAGAGGAGGAAGCGAGAGAGAGAGAGAGAGAGAGAGCGCGGGGGAGAGAGGGAGAGAGAAGGGGGGTCCGACGGCGACGGCAGGAGCGGCGGCCGGAGGCGGCCTGAGGCGGAGCGACGGGCGGCGTTGCAGAGGGCCGTGGAGCAAGGGGGCGGCGGCGTCGGGGAAGAAGGGCGGCGGTGTGGGGCGGCCGGTGCGGAGGCGGGAGTGGCTAGGGGCCGGAGGCGGCAGGAGCAGGCGGGGGCACTGCGGGCGGCGTCGGGGGCGAGCGGCTGGGGCGAGCAGCCGGGGGCGTCGTGGGCGAGCGGCTGGGGGCGACGTCGGGGGCGCGTGCGGCGTCGTCGCGGGGGCGGTGTGTGGCCGGAGGCGGCCGGTGGAGGCGTGGACCGCTGGGGGGGGCGACGGGGCGGCGTTGCAGAGGGCCGTTGCGGCCCTTGTGGTTCAAAGGGGGGGGCACGGGCGACGAGGCCCCCCTGCGAACCCAAAAAAAAAAGAAACTTTTTTTTTTGAAAAAAACTTCTTCACGCGAGAGAGAGAGAGAGAGAGAGAGGTTGAGGGAGCAGGAGGAAATGGAGAGAGGGGAAGGGAGTGAGGGAGAAAGAGGCTGAGGGAGAGAGATGGAGGGGGAAAGAGAAGGTGGGGGTGGCTGTCTGAGGAGGAGGGTGGCTGTTGCGGGGAGAAAAAAAAAAGGGAAGAGGGAGGTGGAGGTGGCAACGTCGGAAGTGGAGAGGGGTGGCCTCGTGGGTGCATGCCAAAGGGGGGGTGTGTGTATTGTCAGGGGATTCGATGGGGTGGTGGGTTACGGAGGAGGTGAGAAGGGGAGAGAGAGTGTGTGTTAAAGAGAGGGGGGGGCAAGATCCTAGAGACCCGGGAGGGGAGTGAGGAAATAAATTATGTAATAAAAGATGGGGCCATGTCCATTAAAGTTTATTTATTTTTAGAACAAAAGTGGGCCAAGCCCATTAGCCCACATCTATATATATTTTTTTATTTTTGAATAGGAATGGGCCAAACCCATTAGCACAAATGTTTTCTTTTGGTATATTTTTTGAATAGGAATGGGACAAGCCCACATGATGAACCTTCCCCCCTTTTTAGGATTAAAAAGATGGACCAAGCCCATTAACATTTTTTTTTTATTTTGTGTAGGAATGGTCACAAGCCCATTAACAAGAATTATTCAAGAAGCCACAGATTATTAGATTAAATTAGAGATTACTCAACTAACTTAACCGTGCGAGCTGCTTTGGGGCGTCTTAGTGTAATACGGGATCTGCTCAGCATAATGCTAAAATGTCGTGTCTACAGCTGCCCCGCCTTGGCGTCTGCTTTGCAGGGGAATGACACGGAGTGGAATGACATAGCAGTGTAATGAAGTGGAGTGGAGAATGGACTGAAAAGTGGATGCCAAGGCGTGATGAGACACGTTTTTAACACTACGTGATTGGAATCTTTCCTGAGTTTCAACAAAACAACCTTGAAGGAGGTCCTCCGAAATCAACGATTGTCTGGCTGGAAATAACAAAAGACTAACAGAAAGAGGGACCAACTTCTCGGCGTGGAAGTACCTGAGTCGTAGACCCGCAGGTTTCACCTTGGGGAGCGGTTACTAGCCAATGTGGAAGTGCTGTGACCAAGGTGGGTCCAATGGAGTAAATAAAAAGGGTAGCTAATAAATCCAAACAAAGGTCTCTTTCAGCCAGCCAGCCCAAGGTTGTTTCACAGAAACTCAGTACTTGATTCAGAATGGAATATCCCGTATTAATCAAGAATTTAAGCACATCGGCCCTCACAATCGAGTTAAATGAATGATCTTTCACAGTGATATCAAAGTCCTACATGAATGCATGCTGGGTTTAAAGAAAAAAATTAAAACAAACTAAAAGTAGAAAATAGCCAAGGATAATATTGTTAAGTTGCTTAGGACGGGTCAGGATACCGATTCGATGAGACGATACTGAGCCGGGGCCCGTTTATCCACGCATCGATTCACCGAATGGAACCATCGTTCCCATGCTATCACAACCTAACGGCCTATCCGTACGTCCTGAACTCCTCTGGAGTTATCACTGTTTTTGTTAGAGGGGAACTCAAACTCCAGATTCATCCAAGGCATAAGGTCCTTGACGTGCTCTAATAGCGTAGATATCATATAGTAGGATGCATGACACAGTGGGGTCAGTCACTGGGGTGACTGATGGTGGGACATGGTAGGGCAATGGCGCCCTCTTGCTTTCTTATTTTGTTCTTGGAACCTGCACTGAACAGCAAGCAGTGAAGAAGGATTTATTTCATAAGAAGTAAAATTACATTCAACTGTACAGGACATCCGCACATCAATACAGGAGCAGGAGAAAACACGACACAAATCAGACAAGATTTATTCGGTTAAAATTCACCACGGTAACTTGTCATAAATGCTTTACATTTACCTTTTTACCCCCCTTTTCACTATAAGTACCCCTTTGCTCCTTAGCAGAAGATCATCCATTGGTGGTTCGGGGAGTCAAGCTCTTTTTGAGATGGGAGAGAAATCCCGCCCTTTTGAGATGGAAGGTGGGCCTTCCCGCCCTGCCAAGAGGAGCAAGTTCGGCCGCGAATTTAGGAGGTTGACCGACATTGAAGGCCATCTGAGCGAAAGGATTCTTTCACGGGCGGTAAGTTAGTTCTTTCTCCTAGTCTCCTTCATAAGTTCTCCCTCGCTTTTTTTTTATATTTTTCTTTTCCTTCCTTTCAGTCGTATCCTCTTTTCCCGGGCCCGAGAAAATTCTCAAAGCTGCCCTGGCTATCGAAGCTTACGTCCAACATCACTATCAGTATGAGGGCCGTTATTTTAAAATGGCACCTCCAAGGGTTGGTAATCCATGCCAAGCATTATGACAAGATTCGCATGGATTGGGCGACCCTGGGTGCATTGGCGGAGGTTTGGCATCCAAAAACCCACACTTTTATCTTCCCTACTTTTGAAGCAACGGTCCTCCTCGAGGAGACAGAACTTCTGCTAGGCTTAAGAAGGTCGATGAAGGATGACAGGATAAAGGTTTCGCGGATGCGGAAGAGGGTGTCTATCGAGGAAGTTCTTGGAAGCTTTATGCCATCTGGAACCATAAAGAGCGTTCAGACTCAGAACGGAGTCAACTTGTAAAAGCTCGCAGCCTGGACCGTGACTGTCTTAGAAGGGTTGATAGATGATGAGCATTTAGAAGGGCTTATGAAAGGGTTCACAATTTGTTTGGCCGGAGCTCTCCTCTTTCCTTGTACTGACAACATCGTAGAGGAAGACCAATTGGGAGCGATTTGTGGACTTTGGGAGGGAAGGAGAGTGGGGCCTGCTGTCCTCGCGCATCTTTACAGTGGTCTCACGGCTTCCAGCATGGGTAGGCCTCCTCACGGGTGCATGCTTCTCCTCAACTGCTGGATTGATCTCCACTTCAAATTTCATCACTACGAAGGGGTACAGACGGCCTCCAGGATTTTCGAACCAAGCCCCCTCCATTACATGGCCGATGTGTTGGGCTTTAGTGGGAAGGTGGCCAATCGCATGCCCTGTCTGAAGACACGCGGCGACTGGCGTACTCACTTCAGCTCCTTGGCGCGAGAGATGTTTACTTGTGTGCCAGCATGTTTACTTTCACGTGAGCTTCTCACGCGATCGTCTCCCGATGCTGAACTCCAACTTATCGGTGCAACCAAATTTGTTCTTTACAGCTCGCACCGGTGCTGCCTACAAATTGGCCTTCCTCGGCACTCTCTTCCCATGCCATCCAACCTTCCTCTGATTAAGGAGAGAAAGCTGGGCACGGAGGATGATGCGAAGGATGTGAAGGCGATCAAAGCTTCGTGGAAGGTAAGCATTCCGAGGAAGGTGACGGTATCTGTGAGTGAGGATCGATGTAGACACGCCATTCTTGACGTCTCATAAGAAAGTCTCATATTACTATACGACGCCCCGCGATGGCCTACGCATTTCGAATCGCTCGAGTGCTTCCTTTTCCTGAGTCTTCTTCCGCCCTTTTCGGCATCCGGAATCGTCCCGTCACGGCATTCGGACGGCATCAACACCAGTCGAACGCATCAAGAGGTTCCGGAATCAAGAAGGGGGTCTGCCAGGCGGCCGCCGACGCCTGATCCAAGGACCCGGGTGGGTCTTATTGGGGGCGTCCAGGCCCCTGGACGCCCCCATGATTTTGATTTATTTTATTTTTTCTTCAGGGCCCAAAATTAAATAAAAAAAATAATAATAAAAAATAATAAAAAAAAATAATAAATTAATGGAGGCGTCCAGGCATTTGGACGCCTCCATAAAAAGAAAATATAAAAAAATATATATATTGCCAGTTGGCATATAAAAATAAAAAAATTAAAAAAAATGTATATATATTAATGGAGGCGTCCAGGCCCCTGGACGCCTCCATAAAAACAAGTACAAAAAAATATAAAATGCCAGCCTTGGCATAAAAGACAAAAACAATAAAAAATAATAAACTTTTGGAGGCGTCCAGGCCCCTGGACGCCTCCATTAACTCACTCACGGGCGCCGGCCACCGAACGACGGTTTGTCGTGTGTGAAAAAAGCCAAATTTAGAGACGTCCAGCTGACTGGACGCGCCCATTTCTGAATCACGAGGCGCCGCTCACAAAACCACGCGTTGTGCCAAACCGCGTGCGGCCGTCGTCGGTTTTCGGTGGACCTGTTAGAGGCGTCCGGGACCCTGGACGCCCCCATAAAAGTATTCTAAAAAAATCAATAAAAATAGAATAAAATATTATTTCGGCCCTGATGGAGGTGTCCAGGGTCCTGGACGCCTCCACCTTCCGGAACTCTATAAATAGAGGCCCACCCCCTCAGTTCTAGAGGAGCTAAGCAGTGATCCGATAGGCTGCCGCAGCCTAGAGGCTACGGAGTCATTTTTCTAACCCGTGGGTTCTTTTGTAGGTGGAGGTTCTGCCGGCTTCTCGGGTGCTCACGCTCGCGAGAGGAAGGTCGTCTTCATCCACCGCGCTTCCACGTCGTCCCCACGCTGCCGGAGCTCCGCCGGATCTCACCCTCGGCTCATCCAATAAGCCTTTTCTTCCCCTTTTTCTCCATAGTCCTTTACATTCATCATATTGCATCATCTATCCCCCTTCACAAGGGGGCCTCTTCTCTTATACTTCTTACATCCATCATCTCATTTTCCTCCTACTCGAGTCCGAGAGGGGTTTAAAAGATAACACCAACCAGGTGTGTGTCTTGCCATCATTTCGTTATTTTTATCGCAAGGATTCGAATACTACACCTCCATCTTTCTAATCCACTTGTCATTTATTTGTCGTTGTCTTGCAAGGGTACCCGAGGAAAGCCCTCTCCGTCGGCCGGCCGGAAGGAGAGGAAGAAGCAACCCGCCATCTCCCGCTCTTGAGGTAGGCGCGATCACCTTCTTATTTTGGGGTCTTTTGGCCCCTGGCGATCACATCTTATCATCGAGGCCGCGGCGAGTCACTTCCCCAATGGCCGTTTAAATTTTTGTTTCCTATATTCTCTTTATATTTTGTTATATATTCTGCTTATATCATCGAGGCCGCGGCGAGTCACATCCCCAATGGCCGTTTAAATTTCCGTTCTTATATTCTCTTTATATTCTGTTATATTCTGCTCATATCATCGAGGCCGCGGCGAGTCACTTCCCCAATGGCCGTTTAAATTTCTGTTCTCATATTTTCTCTATATCCTGTTATATTCTGTTCATATTCTCGAGGCCGCGGCGAGTAACTTCCCCAATGGCCGTTTCAATTCTTGTTATTTAATTTTTGCATCATTCCCGTCCCCCCGAGGTCGCGGCGAGTCACTTCCCGCTATGGCCGTTTAATCCCCATATTTTGCTATATCATACTTGTCCCGCTCGCCCCGCCGGAGCAATCTCCCGTGGTGGCCCCTTCTCTCTTTCCTCTCATTTCTGTGTTGCAGCAAACAAAACAAACAAAAAAGAAGGAGCCCGCGCGCTCTCCGCCTCTTCCTCTTCCCCGCATCCAGCTCTACTCCGAACCGCGTGACGTCGCTCACAGATTGGCGATCACGGTGGGACTTCTACTGCTTCCTCTCGGCTACCCTTGCAAGTTCGGCACCATCCGTGCCTCTCCATCTTGGCGCCCGCGCGCGCCCCCGTTGTGCTCACGGCAGCACTGTCAGTTGTTTGGTTGTTTGTTATTATATGTCTGTTATTTTTGTTGTTTTCCCACTCCATATATCTGTCAGCATTCCATTGCATACATCCATTCCTCCTTTCTATCTTTTTTTCATTTTTTGAGGATCACCCTTTCCCGGTGAAGGAAGGACTCTCCGTTTGGGAATTCCTCTCAACGGACTAGAATCTCCTACACTGGGACCTCCGTAAGTCCCCGACATCGAAGAATCTCCTCTTCGTTCACTGGGCTGGTTGTACCATTGAAGTTCCCCGGAGTTAGTCATTTCGTTCGTGGTGAGACGAGAGACCCTAGCTGACACGGCGGTGAAACAAAAACAAACCAGGGTCCCCATTTTGTGTGAACTTCGGATCTCGCTAAAAATACAAAAAAAATCATCAAAATCAAAACACAAAAAAAAAGGACGTAAAAGCATCCACTTGTTTGATAATCTCTGCTACCTACTTGCTAGTGTATGTTTTTGCGTTCTGGGAAAACTGTGAGCATGTCTCACGAGTCTTCTGAGGAGAACCACCCTAGTCGTGGTTTGACAGCCGACCCGCGAGTCTATGCTATGGACTCGGGTCCTTCTCATGACCCCTCGCATGAGGTGCATGTTACTGCCGGGGACACGTCCCCGCCACAGGATATCACTTCCTTACTGGGCGTCCTCGCCAACACGGAGCTTACCTCTGAACAGCTCCGGGCCTTCCAGGCCATTCTAAAGGGAAAATCTGTTTCCCCCACGCCCGAGGAATCAACTCCGGCCATCGCACCTCTCCAAGAGTCCGTGCAGGCCATCCCATCTCCCTCATTGGCGCAAGCCATCCAGTCTCCCTCGCTTCAAGGTCAGGCGAGCCAACAACCACCCTCATTCCAGTTCCCATCACAATCTCAAACTCCCGTTGTTCCCCAGACACCGCTTCAGCCGGGGCCAACTGTCGGCGGTCCGACAGTTCCCTCTCATTCTGGGTTCCCCCCTCAAGTCTCCGGGAGACAGTTTCTCCCCCAGTGGCAAGTGCCACCTTCACCCCCAGAGGAGCTCGCCCAATCGCTCCTCAATAGGTTCAACCGCATGGACGAGCAGTTTCAAAGTCTAAGAAGGATGGTGGACGTGAAAGCCACCCCGGAGGTTGCTTTGCCAATCCTCCCTGTCATTCATCTTCCTCCTTCCGAAATGCCCACGTACCGCAGATACAACGGCACCGGCAACCCCTTCATTCACCTCAAGGACTTCATGTATGAGTCCTCCTATTGGCAAAATGATCAGAGGTCCCTGGCGTACCTCTTTCGGAGATCATTGGATGGTCCCGCGCTTGAGTGGTTCTATTCTCTGGAGCCCCGCGAGGCCGAGAATTTTGAAGTAGTTCAGAGAAGGTTCTTGCAGAAATATAGGGATAGGGTCGGTCCCTCACTCTCCATTACCGACCTAGTGGCCGAAAAGATGAAACCCGACGAGGATTTTGTCCGATATGCTGATAGATGGAGGTCTCTGGCGGAGAGAATAAGGGATACCCTCTCCGAGCCCGAACAAGTGAAAATGATTGTGTCTAATGCAACCCCACAGTTCAGACATGTCCTGGCCATGAATAAACTGACTACAATGGAGGAACTCTACGAAAGAGCCCGATACATCCAAACCCAACTAAAAGACTCCCCCATCATGAATATGTTTGAGTCGCCGAAGCCCAAAGTGGTCAGAAAGACAGGCGCTGGTGTCCCGGGCGGAGCCACAGAAGGGGTCGTGACAAATGAGCAAGTCAGTGCGGTCAACAATGCCAACTATGCAGTCAACCCAAGGCCTCCACAAATGCCCCGACTCCCCCTTCAACCAGGTCCTTTCCCTCTCCGTCCTCCACCCCAAAATAATCCACCCCAGGATAATATGCCTCCATTACGCCAACCCCAGCAACAACAACCACAACCTCAGCAACAACAACCACCGCTTCAGTACAACCAAGTTCCACCTCCAGGGAACTATGGTCCCCAACAACAACAAAGGAGGCCGCTCGGTCCCAAGAGAGCCTACTATCCACCATTGCCAGAAACTTTAACAGACATTTTTAATGCCCTCATGGCATCAAACCAACTCGCCTTACCCAGAGAAAGGCTCATATGGCCCCCCAATGTTGATACCTCCAAATACTGTGTTTACCACAGGCAGCCGGGACACACAGTGGATTACTGCTTCCATTTCAAAGATTACATCCACGATATGAATGATGAACATCAAATAGATTGGGATGAGATGAGACGGTACGTCACAGCTCTCAAGGCTAGGAGACCTCCTCAGAGGCCACAGCAGCAGTTACAACAGCAGCAGCAGCAGCAACCACAACAACAACAGCAGCCTCAGCAGGCCCCACAACAACAGCCCGACATGGGCATAATTCAGAATCCACTACCGGAGCACCAACAGCCCAATCATCAGGTTAACCCCATCTCCTCCTTCCCGGAAGTCGGGAGAGAGCAGGTGTGGCACCAGGAAAGTACCTCCATTCTTTATACCTCCAACCCTATCGTCATGCAACCCCCTCACCTTGCCCGGGTAGCACCTCTCTCTCATCAACCCGCATCGGTATCGCCTTCGCCATTTCCACTACCGTTACGCCCTCTCATCCGCACCCCAACCTCCTATCAACCGACACTTTGTACTACGCCTTCACACCCTCTCACCTTCCCCCACTCCCCCACTTTACCATCCACCTCTACCACATTTACCCCTACGCCTTCTAAACCCCTTATCATCCGTACACCATACATAACCCCGTCTTTCTCCACCACATCACCACTAATGCCTTCAAAACCACTCATCACCCACCGTCCGCCTCAAAACCTTTACCCGTTTCAAACCTTACCTCCACCTCCACCTTCCAAACCCCTTATCCTTCATAATCCGCGTGATATCCCCTCTACCTCCACCATGCCTCCACCTAACAAACCCCTCATCAGAATCCCTGCTCCCGTCATCACCCCTGCTTCATCAACCATTCCTCCACTACTACCCCTCAAACCCCTGTTAAAACCCACTGCTACCCCCACAGAGGTACAAAAGCCACAGGCAATGGTGCTCCGGAGTGGAAGGATTTTCCACAGGGTTTTCCCCCACAACAGTCAGAATCCCGAGCAATCTCAGCCAGAGACGGATGATGGAGAACAACCAGAAAAAGCTATCCCTGGAACACAGTATGATCTATTGAAACACCTGGACAAGACGCCTGCTCGGATCTCCATCCTGGAGCTTCTTCAGAGATCCACATCCCACCAGGCGGCCTTGATGGAATATCTTCAAAAAGTCATGGTTAATGAAGACCTCCCCGTGGAGAAGATTTCAACCGTCCTGACCCCAACAGACACACAACCGGCCATCATGTTCCACAACTACGAGCTCGCTCCCAAGGAGGCTCGGAAATATGCACTGTGCATTTCAATAAAAATTAATGGGGTATCCATAAACCCGTGTCTTGTGGACACGGGTGCGTCCATAAATGTGATCTCCATGAGCACTCTTCAGTTATGTGGGATCGACGAGGAACAAATAAGACCTTCCTCGATCACGGTCACGGCCTATGACAATAGCAAAAGGCCGCCGCAGGGGATGATTATTCTGAAGGCAGAACTAGGCCCCATGTCAATTCCCACGGAATTCCATGTCCTCGACATGGACCCCACATTCAAGGCTATACTGGGTCGACCTTACATCGAAGCCATGGACGCTGTGCCTTCCACCAACCATCAATGCCTGAAGTTTCCTTACAATGGGAGAATTATTAAAGTGGTCAGTACACCTGTCCTTCACACAGTGGATGCTATCAACACCTCTCTGCCATCTGTTTGGCCGTCTCATCGGCCCATATTGTCACTGCTGGATGTACGTGATCCATCTCGCATTCCACTAGCACCAAAGGAGCCGGTCAGGGCAACCACAACATCATGTCTCCCTCTTCACTCCAAAGGTTGGGAGATTATGAGGAACATCGGCTACCAACAGGGAAAAGGTCTGGGCGCACAGTTACAGGGTATGCTCAAGCCGCCAAAAGAAATTAGGCCGAACCGTAGGTTTGGCCTAGGCTTCAAAGGACCGTTCAAGGCAGATTGGAAGCCCCTCACATGGACTCTATCAAACCACTTCAACAGAGGGCCCGTTGTTCAGATAGGAGATCACCCACGAGAAGCATATGGGGAATCACATGCTGTATATTTTGCTGAAAAATGTCCGAGGATCACCAAAAGAGGCAAGATCAAAGATCCGGAATGCGAGTGGGATAAATGGTTCGACATACGGGACATTTCTGTTGCACTGGAAAGGATGTTCTCGTCCCCACGGCTTGAAGGACCACCATTGATCTCCGAGATACCAGAGAACATTGCCACTCTTGCCAAGGTTCCAAACTATCCTCGTCCTCGCCAGAAGGACCATGTCATCGACGGATCTTCATCCGTCCTCGACATTGCCATCGACGGCTCATTAGCCGCCATCTTCTCCATCCACTCGTCTCAGCCTTTGCTGATATCTTCTTCCTGGGCCAGACAATTGTCTGATGATCTTCCCAGGTCCCCTTCTTTGCTTACATACCTGCGCGGGCTTTTCAACCCGCGCCAGGTCTTCAACCATGATCTGCTCTACGAGCCCCACAATCCTCTAGCCATAACCACTTTCCTCTCTCCTCCAATCCCTTTTCACTGCTTTGTCATTAAAAATGAAAACGAAAAAAAAACGTCAATTTTCAAACTCTCCAACAACACATCTTCGTTGAGGAAACCTCCTACATCTCCCACGGGTGCATACCGCCTTGCGGACCACCCGTCCAAGGTCCGATGAGCGACCTTTTCTACCCCTCCTCTGAGGGGTCTTCTCCTGTACATTCTACACCATCCTCTTCGTCTTCCTCCTCTTCTGTAAATATTGTCAGTCAATCTAGGAATGACAGGCCAAGGGTAGTACCTAGGAAGAAATCCAAGGGTAGGCAGATCCCTCGTCGATTCCTTCTGGATTTGGCCGCCAGGTGTCAGGCCCTTCTTGCCATCCCCCAGTTGTTAGAAAATCCCATCCAGCTACCCGAAATAGAATGCGAGGGCGACTGCGCATCTGATGAAGGGTATGGAGTCTACGAGATCACGAATGAAGAATGCCCCACTGAAGATGAGGGTGAAGAATATGAGGATGTGGCGGGCGCATACGCTAGTGGAATGAGGAGATTCGACGAGCCGTCAACCGCCGTAGAAGAATCCACCAAGGAAGTCAACTTGGGAACTGAGGAAGACCCTAGGATCATCCTCATAAGTGACAACCTACCACCCTCTGAAGAAGAGGCATTAATTGAGGTTCTCAAGGAATATAAGGACACGTTTGCATGGAGCTACGAGGATATGCCGGGTTTGGATTCAACCTTGGTCGAACACCGTTTAACCCTAAAACCAGAGTCCATCTCGGTAAAACAAAGGTTAAGGCGTTTCCACCCTCAGATGGCTTTGAAAATGAAAGAAGAGGTCGATAAGCTCCACAAAGCCAGGTTCATTAGAGTCGTTCTTTATCCTCAATGGGTGGCGAACATTGTCCCGGTCATGAAGAAAGATGGGAAAGTCAGGATTTGCATCGACTTCCGGGACCTTAACCGCGCGTGTCCAAAGGATGATTTTCCCTTACCTCACATTGATGTGTTGATTGATAACACGGCAGGTTTTGAAACCCTCTCCTTCATGGATGGATTTTCAGGATACAATCAAATTCGTTTGGCAGAAGAGGATCAGGAAAAGACGTCATTCACTACCCCTTGGGGAACATATTGTTACGTGGTCATGCCGTTTGGGTTAAAGAATGCTGGAGCTACTTACCAAAGAGCGATGATGGCCATATTTCATGACATGATGCACATATATCTGGAAGTGTATGTGGATGACTTATTGGTAAAATCAAGGACCAGGATGGAACATCCAGAAGTTTTGGCTAAGGTCTTGCAAAGGTCCAGAGAGTTCCAATTGAAAATGAACCCGAAAAAGTGTGTGTTTGGTGTGTCATCAGGTAAATTGTTGGGGTTCATTGTGAGTAAAAGAGGGATCGAGATTGATCCCGACAAAGCCAAGGCTATCAGGGATATGCCGCCTCCCAAGAATTTGAGGGAAGTCCGAGGTTTAATCGGGAGGTTACAGTTTATTCGTCGGTTTGTGTCTCAACATTCACAAAGGTGTAGACCTCTCTACGAGTTGACCAAGCCAGGAGTAGAATTCCACTGGAATTCTAAATGTCAGAAAGCTTTTGAAGGGTTGAAGGAATATCTGGCTAGTCCACCCGTTCTCATTCCACCCAAACCAGAAAAACCTCTGATCCTTTACGTCTCAGTCTTGGATGACTCCGTGGGAGCCGTCCTCGCACAAGCTGATGAAGAAGGCAAGGAACGGGCAACCTATTACTTGTCCAAACTTCTCAATCCCTGTGAGCAGAAGTACACCGGCATGGAAAAAACCTGTGCTGCCCTCGTTTGGGTAGTGCAGAAATTGAAGCACTACTTCTTGGCTCACGAAGTCCACTTGATTGCTCGGATGAATCCTATCAAATTCCTTCTGGAGAAAGCCGTCCTTACGGATAGGCTAGCACGCTGGCAAAGTTTTCTCTCTCAGTTCGACATCACCTACATCCAGCAAAAGGCGATTAAAGGCTATGCCATAGCCGAGCATCTCGCTCACCATCCTCTTCCCAAGTTCGACCCCGTCCAATCAGAGTTTCCAGATGAGGAACTAATGTCCATCAACCAATCAGATGAGCCAATGTGGACACTATATTTTGATGGAGCTCTGAATTCTCAAGGGAAAGGAATCGGCGTCGCCCTCCTGTCACCGGAAGGCCTCACATTCCCATTGGCGTACCAGCTCAAATTTCCAGTTACCAACAATATAGCCGAATATGAAGCCCTTCTAGCTGGCCTAGGACTCGCTCATTCTTTACGTATCACTGAGTTGCGAGTTGTAGGTGACAGTCAGCTCATCCTTCGTCAGGTACTCACTAAGTATCGCACTCGCGATCCCAAACTCAAGCCATACCAAGAACTCACTGCTGCCTTTGCCAAACTGTTCACAAAACTGATCTTTGTTCATATCCCTCGTCATCAGAATATTCTCGCCGATGCCCTCGCCTCATTGGCATCATCCATAAGGTTCCCTCTAGGAAGATGGTTTAAGTCCATTTCCATCTACAAACTTCACGCCCCTGCAGTCGATGATGCTTCCTACGTAAACATCAAAGACAGGATAGCAAGGAAGATCCTGCAGGAAGATATCCTTGAGAAGAGGGAAATCATGTTGGCAGAGGCCGAAGAAGAACTGGCTGATGAAGAGAAACCATGGTTCTATGAAATTGTCAAATATTGCCGAGATCAGTCTTATCCTGAAGGGGCCACCACAGAGGACAAGAAAGCCATAAGAAGGGTGGCTCAGAAATACACATTGATCGGAGGTCTACTCTATAGGAGGAGCCTTACTGGTATTCTGTTAAGATGTCTTGGTGACGATGAGGTTTGGAAATGTGTAGAGGAGACGCACTCGGGTGTGTGCGGTGGCCACGTAAATAGTCAGATGCTCGCCAAGAAGATCATTCGTCAAGGCTTTTATTGGCCCACTATGGAAGAGGATTGTGCTGTCTATGTCCGTAGGTGTGTCAAGTGTCAACTTCACGCCGATAAAATCCATTCACCATCTTCCTCACTTCATCCAATATCCTCCCCATGGCCTTTCTCCATGTGGGCATTCGACATCATTGGTCCCCTAGGTGATCCCAATTCCCTCACCAAGCAGAAATCTTTCATCCTTACTGCGACGGAATACTTCACCAAATGGGCCGAAGCCGAAGCTTACGCGGAAATCAAGGCGTCAACAGTCTGCAAGTTCATCATGAAAAACATTCTCGCCAGATTCGGCGTCCCAAGCACGATCGTCACCGACAATGGGCCACAATTCATTTCTCAGGACCTACAGGACCTCTGCAAAAGGTACGCAATTGCATTGCATCATTCATCGCCTTATTACCCACAAGGTAACGGCCAAGCGGAGGCCACCAATAAAACATTGCTCAAAATCATCAAAAAAACCTGCGAGTCTAGTAAGTTTTCAGACTGGCCAGAAAAGCTTATCGAGGCCCTATGGGCCTATCGCACTTCAATCCGTACCCCCACCGGGCAGACCCCATTTGCCCTCACTTATGGTATGGAAGCGGTAGTCCCGTACGAGACTCTGATCCCTTCTCTCAGGGTACAATTGGATGAGGAATTTCCCCTCGACGATCGTCGTAATTCACTCCTCACCCAGTTGGAACTCTTGGATGAGAAGCGGCTGGCCGCCGCCGAACACGCGCGTGTGTATCAAAATAGACTCGCTCGCTTTTACCAAAAGAAAGTCGTTGAGAGAAAATTCAAAGTCGGTGAGATGGTCGTAAAAAGAATTTTTGTCAAACCTGGAGGGCCGCGTTCTAAGCTCCAACCCAATTGGGAAGGACCATTTGTAATTCAAGCCGTGTACCCTGGCAACGCCTACAAGCTAGTCAACGCCGAAGGGACCGAGTTATCCTACCCTTGGAATGGGCTTTATCTTAAGAAATACTACCCTTAGCACAAAACAAAAAAAATGATGAAAAGATAAAAAACATCAAAAAACAAGGAAATATTGAAAACCACTAAAAATATGGAAAATTCAAAATGCCGATGCCTGGCAGGCACCATGTAGTTAAGTCCCTGCATCTAAGCTTCATGTTAGGATAGGGCCCATTAAGGCTTGGTAGGCACCGGGTCTTGGTTTGCCAGAACCGTGGAGATCCCTGTCCGGCCACGTCGGCCTATGCTCGCTCGAAGGAAGCTAACATGTGTTCACTTATGTATTTTATTCAAAAAAAAGTTGGTAGCATCACCTACGGTAGGGCCACACCTAGAAGATCTCCGGAAGCTGTAATCTTTATTCTTTTCTCTTCGACCAAATGAGACAGTCGGCGCCCTTAAAACGCTGAGCATGAGAAACCGAGACTCAAACCCCAAAGGCAAGAGTAGGACCCATTTCCTCGAGCATCGATCAGAGCACGAGAAGAGGGCAGTGTCCCCGCAGGCATACGAAGAGGGAGCCCACCAATGTCAAACGACTATATCTCCCTCACAGAAAGAAATACAAAATCAAAATCAAGAGAAAAGCCTGGTCGTGACCGTGCCTGGTACGATAAACGGAACCCCTCAAAGCAAAAGTCTGAATCCACAAAGGGGGGGCCGTGGAATGTAAATGCTCGAGATTTGGTCCGAAGTTGTCCGAAAGGAAAGAGTTAATGGGCCCTTATTCGCTCGCCGGGTTAACGGCTTTGCCGGTCCTCTCAGGAGGTTTATCCCCTACGCTCTTCCTTCTCCCTCTAAAGATGAAGGTTCGATGGAGTTTCTGAAAGGTGAAAACTGCCCAGGGTCTGCGACCTTATTTTAATATACACATTTTGGTTGCCTACTTTGAAAAGCAAAAGCTATCGCTGCGAAGGAGTCTCTGTGTTTCTGGCTGGTCAAGACCCCTGTTTACCACCTTGATGTCTTCTTGTTTAACCTCGGGCTTAGGCCAATGCAAGCGCGTCACCTATGGGTACGACGGCGTCTGATTCCGGGTCAGCGTCGCGCGGTTGGTCGTTAGGGTTCCAGGGTGTTCCATCTTATACCATCTAGAGTTGTGAGGAAACAGACCCGGGTCGGGCAAATCATCTACCTCAAACACCTTTTGGGTGAATCCCTGTGGTCGGAAGCAACTGGGAGCCTAAGCATGGCATGACGGTATTGTCATCAGGGTAAGTCTTAGCCGGCGGGATCGTCATTCGAGGGGTCTAGAGGCCCAAATCAACCTAGATGTGCACTTAGGATACCTGGGAGGTTAGTAAGAAACCCCTGTCTCACGTAGGTTAGGTGCCATTTGGGTGCTTGCTGGGCGTTAGCAATAAAAAAAATTGAAATGATAAAAGCAAAAAAAATAGAAAAGAGAAATGTACATATTTGCAAACAAAAAAATCTTTTTATGACAAAAAAAAAATGTCAAATATAAAAAAGAAAACAAATCAATTTTGCATGATTGCATTTACGTGCATCATCTCACTTTAATACCGCTTGCATTCGTGTGCTTGCCTGTCGCATTTATCATCACCGCATCTTTCCCTTGCCTTCGTTAAATAAAGGCTTGGCCCCTTGACCAGTTATCAAGGACAGTCACAGTGACCATTTGCTTATTGAGCAAGGGGCCAAGTCAGAACAGAAATTCTGATTTGTTTGTTTCAGTGATATGTGCAGGGATTCAGGTAACTGAAGCAAAGGTGAAAAACAAACAAACCGAACCTTGTTTTTTATTCCAAAAAACCAAAAAAATTACATCAAGTTCCGCCCTCTCTCTCTGCATTACTCGTCCCACTACTCTCCGGGCAAAACACTCTCAAAGGTGCTACCCAACTACGAAAAGCGGTACTCCTGCCGCTCTGTACTCCTCTTCCTATTCCCACATCCCGGCGTTGATCCGCGGAAGCAGCAGAGAAGCTACCAACACGAAAGCCACGCTCTCGTGCTCTTCGGTAGCGCTCCTCACCTTCTCTCAGCCACTGTTCAGCAAGACCAAGGCTGATTCGGAGTTCGAATAGTTGGGCCTCCATGGCCCTTCGTTCCTCCCTTTCAGTCAATCTGTTGGCTCTTTCTCTCTCTGCGTCTCTTTCTCTCTCTGTCCGTTCTCTCTCACGGTCTTCCCTCTCCAACTGGAGAGTGATCCTCAGTTCCATAGCATCCCTGGATGAGTCGTCATCAGGATGACGCCGCAGTTCCCTCTCCAGTTCTGCTATCCTAGCCTCCTTATGCACAGCTTGGGCAAGCGCTTCTTCCGTCTCCTTTTCCTGCCGAGTGAACCATCTCAGATACGCGATAAGGCGTAAACAAGAGAACTCAACGCTGAAACTTTTACCTGTACACGAAGCATTCCTTCTGCCTCCGCAGCACGCTGCGTGGCGTGAGCAAGTTGCTCATGAAGCGAGTCAAGTTCTGAGGTGGGAATCCACAAGCTGGAAGAGGAACCACCTACTCCCATCGCTGGGGAGGCTGCGCCAATCTGGGCATGCTGCGACCATGTGAATTAGCAGCCAACATCTGGAATCTGGGGTTTTAACTAGGAACGTACTGTACACCTACCAAGGCGCTCGTAGCTCCGCGGGTATCGCCCAACTGTTGTTCCATCTCTGCCAAGCGAGTTCGTAAATTCGCGATCATGGCATCCCGGACATCCTGCGGCCTTACAAGTCAGCATTTTCACCAGAAAACCAAGGAAAAGAGAAAGAAGAGAAGAGAAAAGGGGAAACCTACCTCCACAAGTCCCCGGGGTTGGAACCGTTCTGCGTACTTTGTCCTATATAGACGCAAATAGTCTTCGCTGTCCCGCGCCTGCGATTCTACAATCGTGCCACCCCGTTGCCAGTCTTCGTACTGTTCAGGGAACCGCACGCGCCAGTCAATGCAGGTCGCCGGTCCTCGCGTCTTTCTCCCGACACGAGGTGGCGCGGCCGTATCCACCCATTCCTGAGCCAGTCCTAAGGTTCTCATAACCAATCGTAGCCGGAGCGGCTCGATTTCATTCAGGCAGTGCATCCACAGTTCACGTCCGAACCGGGCACGACTTGCTAGAACCCACGGCTGGTCGGCATCGACCATGTCTGAGTAGGGTCTCCAGTTTACCATCGCTGCAGGGAACTCCTGTAGCTCTCGCCTCAGCACCATCAGTTGGTAGGTTAGGGGTGCCGCACTCATGATGGGTTCCCACCGCCTGGCTAGCGGCACCATCGCAGGTCGCCAATGTCGAGCTCTCCCCATGGGGAGGTAATAATAGCTCCATAACTGCTCGGCGCAGGTCATCAGTACCATGCAAAAACACAAAAAAAATATAATATATATATATACAAAACAAGCAAAACCAAAAAAAAATACCTGGATGAATGGTGTGAAGCCACTCACAGTCATCTCACGATCCGTTTCTTGGAATAGCCTGCAAACAAGTGTGCCAGCATGGCGGCTCCCCAGGCATAATACCCTACTCTTTCAAGGTCTGACAGCAGCTCCAGGAAGCAACATTGGATACCATCCCCTTTCGAGCTCAGTACCAATCTCCCCAAAAGGAAGAGGAGAAATCTCTCAAATCTATGTTACATCTTTCCCAGTTGCCGAAATCTGTGCAATACACGGCGCGGCATCCTATTTCTATCCTTTCCATGAACTCTTCTGAGGATTCATCATCCCGCCGACGAGTGTCGGTGAGCCCTAATGCATCCATGAGGGACGCCCTAGCTACCGACCTATTTTTCCGACCATCCAGGTCCAGACCCAGTAACTTCTGGGCACCTTCTCTGTAGTCCGCGTAAGTGACTCCGGTCACTGCCTCGCCCTCTACCTTCAGGCTTGTGATCCGGACCACATCCTCCAAGCTGGGCACCATGTGCCCCCAGGGCATCAGGAATGCCCGGCTCACTGGGTCCCATCTCTCACACAAAGCTTGGATCAGAACCAGGTCGGGCTTGATCGGCTCGATCCGAAGAAAGGTACCAAATCCCATCACGTCTAGCCTCGCCTTCTGAAAATCTGGGAGGCCCCTGTACGCCGCTACTACCAACTCCCACAAGATTTGTGATTTCATCACAACCTACACATACAAGGAATGGGGGTGAGGTTTGGTCACAAGAAAGGAAGAAAAAATGAGAAAAGGGCAAGAAAACTTGGCTTACGAGTTGTGATTGGGCCCTTTCGCTGAAGTGCCCTTCAAGGTCTGAAAGCCTTCTGGAACTACTACCACTGGACCTGCTTCTCTTCGAGGAATGGGAAGATTCGCCCTCCATCCAACTCTCGGAATTTTGAACTCCTCTTCTCCCGTAAGAACTCGTGCCCCTCGAGTTAGCTCTCGATATACCTGGGAGGATAAAAGGGACAAGAATTTATAGAAATGGAAGGAGTGC
Organism: Amorphophallus konjac; assembly: GCA_022559845.1. Classification (NCBI taxonomy): domain Eukaryota; kingdom Viridiplantae; phylum Streptophyta; class Magnoliopsida; order Alismatales; family Araceae; genus Amorphophallus; species Amorphophallus konjac. Next base: position 578,440,715 of record CM040121.1, on the reverse strand, counting down.
GGGCCAAGATTGCCTCCATCACCTGTCGATGATAGCCCTCGCAATGAGACACTGGCCAAGCGACCCCATGTGTCGCTTCACCGCTCACACGGGGTGATTGATTGGACGAAGAATAGGACGAATAGCCCCTATGTTGTCTAGGGATACCCTATCATGTTTTGGAGGAAGCCCGCAAAATTTGGCACAACATCCGGGAAAAGGAACTAGGGCCGTCAGTATTGACTTCGACGGCAGATTCCCGTGGAAAATGGTCACAATAAGACGTGATTCTCCGCTCGAGGCGGAGTCTCGACAGATCCGTCACATGGGAACAGTGCAGAGGAGAAGAAGTGTAGGGAAGAAGGAACGCACAAGAGGATAAACAAGCAGCAGAAAATCAAATCACTCCATTCATAATTCTACATAAGCTGTCACAAACACTACAATCATAAAGAGGTGACGGGTCCACTAGCCCGCCAAATCCTCACCATCACTCATCTCTCCGGGCACTCTCCTCCTCTCCCCCGAGGTGAGGGTCCCTCAGAAGCCTCCAGGATCCCCGTGCAGTAGCACCTGCCTCGCCTCTGGGCGCCTGCTCCGCAGCAGTGACTCGCTGCTCCTCCCCTGGCATGGCGAAGAAGCCACTGGCGGCAAAGCGACCGGACTGGCGGAGTCGCTCCCCGAACTCTCGCGCTCTCTCGTAGCGCGTCTCCATCCCTCCTAGCCTCTGCACGACAGCCTGAAGGCCCAGCTGGAGCTCCCTCACTTGGGCCTCCAAGGCCCTCCTCTCGGTCAGATCCCGCTGTCGCTCGGACCTTCTCTCAGCTTTCTCTCTCTCTGCCTCTCTCCTCATCATCTGCAGAAGAACCCTTAACTCCAGGATGTCTGGAGAAGGTCTCTCCTCACCACGGTGCCGCAGCTCCGCTACAGTCGCCACCCAGGCGTCACGCTCCTCTTCCGCCCGGGTCGCACGGGCCACCGCACCGGCAAGTTGCTCCCGGAGGGAAGCAATCTCGAGAAAAGGGGCCGAGGAGCTGGAAGATCCGCCAGCCACTCCCACCGTCGCTGTCTGCTGGGCACGCTGGAACAAAATAAACAACGGCCGTTAGTGAAACTCCGAAATCTGAAGTTAAAAGGGCGGCACGTAACTTACCAGGAGCGACAGCTCATGTTGAGCGACGGCCAGTTGCCGCCTAGTCTCTGACAGCTGGGCGCGCGAGCCGCCGATGCCACGCGTGTCCCCAGCTTGGGGAAGCCCCGCGTAACTCTCTCTCTGCCGTCGCAGGAAGTCGGCACTGTCCTGCACCAGTACACCCCCTTGCTGTCCAGGGAGACGTACGGGCCAGTCCTCGAGCCTCGCCTTGCCGCGACTCTCCCTCCTGACGCGCGCTCGC